>JARQOC010000006.1:103729195-103760697 GCA_033576535.1 Allobates femoralis
CTAGAAAGGTTATATATCTCCCCTTCAGACTCATGAATTGTCCAATATGTAGAATGGTATTAACCCCACCCTATGCAAGTATGTAACTAAGCAAGGAGCTTCCAAAATATTATGACCAGATAGTTTATGAAGAAGGCTGCAGGGATGTCTCAGTCTAGTCACTTATATTAAACTAGATGGCGGTCCGATTCTAAAGAATCGAGTAGTCTAGAATCCATATATAGTCTATTTACTAATAGTTAGGGGAGTGCGGTGAAATGAATTGTGTGTATACAGGTGGCTCAGTGGTTAGCAGTGAGTGCGGTGGCTCAGTGGTTAGCAGTGAGTGCGGTGGCTCAGTGGTTAGCAGTGAGTGCGGTGGCTCAGTGGTTAGCAGTGAGTGCGGTGAGATTGGTCAGCGCAGCGGCGTGGGCAGAGTGGTCAGCACAGCGGCTTGGGCAGAGTGGTCAGCGCAGCGCCGTGGGCAGAGTGGTCAGCACACACATACATACATACACACACACACACACTCCACTATAGTTAGCACCGACCCTGCGTCTTCCTCGCCGCTTGGATCCTGAGTCGACATGTCGCCACCCGCAGACGACTGGATCCAATATGGCGTCCGGGAAGTTTGGCGACACTTCTTGGACGCTATAATGGATCCAGTAGTTGGGGGGTGGCGACATGTCGACTGAGGATCCAGGCGGCTGATGCAGGGCCGGTGCTAACTATAGCGGAGTGTGTGTGTGTGTGTGTGTGGTATG
Organism: Allobates femoralis; assembly: GCA_033576535.1. Taxonomy (NCBI): domain Eukaryota; kingdom Metazoa; phylum Chordata; class Amphibia; order Anura; family Aromobatidae; genus Allobates; species Allobates femoralis. The sequence continues at coordinate 103,729,942 of JARQOC010000006.1, forward strand.
TGTGCGGACAAAGTGAGGGAAGTGCGGACAAAGTGATGGAAGTGAGTACATACACACATATATACACATACTGTACATTGCATATGGAGGGGTGAGGAGAGCGGAGGCTGGAGGGGTGAGGAGAGGTGAGGAGAGCGGAAGCTGGAGGGGTGAAGAGGGCAGAGGACAGGGGAGGCTGGAGGGCAGAGGACAGGGGAGGCTGGAGGGCAGAGGACAGGGGAGGCTGGAGGGCAGAGGAGAGGGGAGGCTGGAGGGCAGAGGACAGGGGAGGCTGGGGGAAGAGGACAGGGGAGGCTGGGGGAAGAGGACAGGGGAGGCTGGAGGGCAGAGCGGAGGCTGGAGGCAGAGCGGAGGCTGGAGGGCAGAGCGGAGGTTGGAGGGCAGAGGACAGGGGAGGCTGGAGGGCAGAGGAGAGGGGAGGCTGGGGGGAAGAGGACAGGGGAGGCTGGGGGGAAGAGGACAGGGGAGGCTGGAGGGCAGAGCGGAGGCTGGAGGGCAGAGCGGAGGCTGGAGGGCAGAGGACAGGGGAGGCTGGAGGGCAGAGGAGAGGGGAGGCTGGAGGTCAGAGGCTGGAGGGGAGAGCGGAGGCTGGAGGGGAGAGCGGAGGCTGGAGGGCAGAGGACAGGGGAGGCTGGGGGGAAGAGGACAGGGGAGGCTGGAGGGCAGAGCGGAGGCTGGAGGGCAGAGCGGAGGCTGGAGGGCAGAGGACAGGGGAGGCTGGAGGGCAGAGGAGAGGGGAGGCTGGGGGAAGAGGACAGGGGAGGCTGGGGGAAGAGGACAGGGGAGGCTGGAGGGCAGAGCGGAGGCTGGAGGGCAGAGCGGAGGCTGGAGGGCAGAGGACAGGGGAGGCTGGAGGGCAGAGGAGAGGGGAGGCTGGAGGTCAGAGGCTGGAGGGGAGAGCGGAGGCTGGAGGGAGAGCGGAGGCTGGAGGGCAGAGGACAGGGAGGCTGGGGGAGAGGACAGGGAGGCTGGGGGGAAGAGGACAGGGGAGGCTGGGGGAAGAGGACAGGGAGGCTGGAGGGCAGAGCGGAGGCTGGAGGGCAGAGCGGAGGCTGGAGGGCAGAGGACAGGGGAGGCTGGAGGGCAAGGAGAGGGGAGGCTGGAGGTCAGAGGCTGGAGGGGAGAGCGGAGGCTGGAGGGGAGAGCGGAGGCTGGAGGCAGAGACAGGGGAGCTGGAGGGCGAGGACAGGGGAGGCTGAGGCAGAGCGGAGGCTGGAGGGCAAGCGAGTCTGGAGGGCAGAGGACAGGGGAGGCTGGAGGGCAGAGGACAGGGGAGGCAGGAGGGCAGAGGACAGGGGAGGCAGGAGGGCAGAGCGGAGGCTGGAGGGCAGAGCGAGGCTGGAGGGCAGAGGACAGGGGAGGCTTGAGGGCAGAGGACAGGGGAGGCTGGAGGGCAGAGGAGAGGGGAGGCTGGAGGGCAGAGGAGAGGGGAGGCTGGAGGGCAGAGGAGAGGGGAGGCTGGAGGGCAGAGGAGAGTGGACGCTGGAGGACAGAGCGGACGCTAGAGGGCAGAGCGGACGCTGGAGGGCAGAGGACAGGGGAGGCTGGAGGGCAGAGGACAGGGGAGGCTGGAGGGGAGAGCGGAGGCTGGAGGGGAGAGCGAGGCGGAGGGAGAGCGGAGGCTGGAGGGGCAGAGGCTGGAGGGCAGAGCAGGAGGGGCAGAGGCTGGAGGGGCAGAGGGGAAGAGGCTGGAGGGGCAGAGGCTGGAGGGGCAGAGGGGAAGAGGCTGGAGGGGCAGAGGGGAATCAGGAGAAATGTGCTGTGAAGATAAAAAAATCAAATTTCACGCCTGAAACTGTATTTGACCCAACCAAGATGGCGGGCGCGACCTGAGGTGGCGTAATTGTGGGCGGGAACTGGGCGGGGACTGTGGGCGGGAACTAAAGAATGATTGCGGCCGCCATCTTGGTTGAGGCATTTTGCGGGGAAGATGCCGGCTAAGAGGAAGCAGGACGTGGAGCTCCCGGCCGGAGTAAGAAGAGGTCGGGATCGGAGGGAAGACGTCTGGATGACCCGGAGATCGGGACGATCGAGGAAGACGGGGTGGTAGGTATGAACTACGGGTGGACAGTGTGTGTGTGTGTGTTTGTGTGGGTGTGTGAGTGTGTATGTGTGATGTGGTTGGGATGGTATGTGTGTGTTTGGGAGGACTGTAGTGAGAGGCTGTGTGTGTGTGTTTGATGAGACAGTAGTGAGGGGCCGATGGGTTACGGCGAAGGGCAGAACTTGGGCGAGCGGAACGTTGAAACGCCGGTGCCTGTAGCTGCACGGAAAGTTCCGCACGGCTACCCCGCACTGTGACGTCAGCAGCATGGTTGAAGGCCATCACTGAAGTAAACCTTCGGGTTCTCCGGAAGTGGCCTTCGGCTTTTATATAATAGATCTCCTCAATCAGGACAGCAGCTCATCTTTTAGTAGATCCTCCACGCCTCCTGTACCTGTCACTGTTGCTTTCCAAATGTATATGAGGGAAAATTTACCTCAGAGGATCTTACAGTGAGGAAAATCCGTTTGTGTAGTAAATTGGCATCCTCCGGGAAAGCCGTAATCAACAGCAAATCAAAGATGGCGCCTCCACTACTCCCCTGAGAGAAATGGCAGTTTTCCTCACAGAATAGCAGAAAATGGTCTAAGAACAAACTTAATAGACCAAAACAATAAAATCTCCAAAAACTAATGAGAGAAGTGAATAAAAAAGCCCATGTCAGAGATAGCATAGGCTGTATATTGAAAATAAAGCAGAATAAGATATTGATAAATATATCACCAAGACAAGATCTTCTGGTCCAGAAAGATGAAGTCTAATATTACTTCAGTAAACTCTGACCTGTGTTGTCAATTTCAGATGATTTATGGGTGACAGGAGTATTATTATGAAGCATTCAGTGATCACAAAATGGCGCCACCTTCACTTTCATGTGAGGAAAAAAAAAAAACTAAACAAAAACAAACACATAGACTTCAGGCAGTGTCTTGAGGTAAAAATCATTACAAATTCAGCCGAATATAGGTAAAAGCCAGTATAATTTCAGAATTATGACCTGAACTGTCAATTCCTGACTTTTAACAGACAACAGGAGGATATTATTATGAGGTGACCAGTAGTCTTAAAATGGAGCCTCCATCACTCCTCTGAGGGGCCAGATTTCAAGGTGTCCTGAGGTGAATTCCTCTCAGAATTGATCTCAAAAGGGTTCAAATGAAGCCCAAAGATTAGATCTTACAGGTCTTGTCGCTTTGATGAGACAATTTGCCTTTAAAAAGGCAAAAATTCCCAGTAGCTTGTCTGTGGGCACAGGAGCTCAGGGATCCACGTCCTCACATGCTGCTGCAGGCCACGCCTCTCTCTATGTAACTTAGTATGCATGTGTTTGTATATATATACATATAGAGAGAGAGACTGAGGGAGAGGGGGTCTGGGAGTTTTGTGTCACGCTTGGACCCAGGTGACGCGGTAAACTTCACCTGAGGTCAGAGTTAATCCTCAACACTCTACCTGAACTCGGGATATCTATACTGACGTCACCCTGCTCACAGTGTCTTCTACATCTGGCACACTGCGCATGCCCGGGTATGACGCGTCGGCCGGCATCCATGTCATAAACCCGGAAGAGAGGGGCGGGAAATGTAAATCAGGGCATTGGTCCTGAAAGAATGATGCTGTCCATCCGGGCGTAATTACAGCAGCGAGGCGGGGGGAGCGTGGCCCTGGAGACACCACCTACCCATCAGAAGCACTATAGGAACGCCCACCCGATATGGATTTTGAAGGTTTAAAAAACTGTTCTGTTATAACTCCCATATTAGGTCAGACAGGAATAGTCAGTAAAGTAGTAGGAGGCTGAAGGGACAGGTAGTGATAGGTTAGGGGAGCTAAAAGAGCTGACAGGTTCCCTTTAAAAATAGGAGTGTTGCCACCATTGGGTCTACAGGCTTGTATCAAGCTGTAGAATTTTTTGAAGCTTTAAATTAATTTTTTAAGCTTCCTGGAGTTTGCAGGTGTTTTGATACCTACAGAGTCTGAATTTTGGAAACAGTGCCAGGTGTGGCAGGAGCTGGGAATTCCAGGAAGCTTACAATGTCCTTAAAATATTCAATTAAGAGAGCTTAATAGTTTTTGGCGATTTATTTTTGATTATTATTGTTTTATTATGTATTATTATTATTATTATTATTATTATTATTATGGGAGATATAACAAACCTTTATTATTGCAAAGGGTCAGCACTGTGTGAGGCAATCTCTTCTACAGTTATGTGATACCAATTCATATAAAAATAGCATATGGCCATTATATGCTTCACACACATATTCTTATACGTCTGTTCAAACTCATGAAACACCAAACTATGGATATTGCTTCTTGAAAATATGCAAACACTATTTAATTTATTGCATACATTTACAATGCACACTTTTGGCATGTGTACAGCTGTGTTACATGTATAATTCTTATTGAAGTTGTCCTTGCATTGCTGCAGTGCTCACTATCTTTATTCAGCATTCCAGATGAATTGATGAATTGGTGACTAGGGATGGGCGAATCTACTCGCTAGGACTCGTTACTCTGCGAGTAGTAAGGGACTCGCAGGACTCGGTACTCTGCGAGTTTCCCAGCCTTTACTCGCACAGTAACGAGTCCAATGCAAATCAATGGCATTCCTAGTTTTGTCAGAGACTCGTGACAAAACTAGCATTGCTATTGACTTGCATTGGACTCGCTACTGTGCCAGTGATAGCAGGGAAACTCACAGAGTAAGAGCTGTCTGCTCTGTGCAGCTCCAGGGTCCTAGAGCCCGCCTTCTGCCTGATGTAGCAGAGCTGAGATTGTTCTCAGTCTGCTCATTCCCTGTGCATAGACATCTATATCTATGCACAGGGGATGTAGCAGAGAGGACATCGCGTTTTGGACTACGTCGGACGGAAGAGGATTTTTTTAATAAAGGATGGAGTCCCTAATGGCTTTTTTTTTTTTATTTCTAATAAAAAATTTTCTCTGTGTGGTGTTTTTTTTAAACCTTTATTGGAGATTCTTAGTGGCCAGGTTTACCTGGCCTGACATTAAGAATCCCGGGCTTAATACCAGCTTGTATAACAAAGCTGGTATTAACCCCTTTATTACCCAGCGTGCCACCGCCACTAGGGCCGCTGGAAGAGCGGGGTTCAGCACCAGAGGATGGCGCTTCAATGAACGCGCCATCTTCTGGGGCGGCTGCGGGCTGCAATTTGCAGCGGGGGGTGCCCAGAAAGCTTGGGCCTCCCTGCGCTGCAGATTCCAGCCCCCAGCTGCTTAGCTGTACCTGGCTAGACATAGAAATTGCGCGGAGCCCCACGCACTTTTTTTTTTATTATTCATGAAATAATAATAAAAAAGGGCTCCCATTATTCTTGTGTCTGGCCAGGTACAAATAGGCACCTGGGGGTTGGGGGCAGCCCGTCGCTGCCTGCTGGATCCGGCTGGTTCCAGAAATACGGCGAAGCCCACGTCAAATTTTTTTCTAACAAATCCATAAAACAATGTAAATAAAAGGGACTGCATCTTTATTAACCCCTGGACCATGGGCGAGGGGTTAATAAAGAGGCAGTCCCTTTTTTAGGATTGGTTTATTGATTTTTCAGAAAAAAAATTACGTAGGCTTCGCCGTATTTCTGGAACCAGCCAGTTTCAGCAGGCAGCGACGGGCTGCCCCCAACCCCCAGGTGCCTATTTGTACCTGGCCGGACACAAGAATATAGGCGAGCCCTCTTTTTTTATTATTTCATGAATTTCATGAAATAATTTAAAAAAAATGCGTGGGGCTCCGCGCAATTTCTGTGTCTAGCCAGGTACAGCTAAGCAGCTGGGGTCTGGAATCCGCAGCGCAGGGAGGCCCAAGCTTTCTGGGCACCCCCCGCTGCAAATTGCAGCCCGCAGCCGCCCCGGAAGATGGCGCGTTCATTGAAGCGCCATCCTCTGGCGCTGAACCCCGCTCTTCCAGCGGCCCTGGTGGCGGTGGCACGCTGGGTAATAAAGGGGTTAATACCAGCTTTGTTATACAAGCTGGGATTAAGCCCGGGATTCTTAATGTCAGGCCAGGTAAACCTGGCCACTAAGAAATCTCCAATAAAGGGATAAAAAAAACACCACACAGAGAAAATGTTTTATTAGAAATAAAAAAAAAAGCCATTAGGGACTCCATCTTTAATTAAAAAAATCCTCTTCCGTCCGACGTAGTCCAAAACGCGATGTCCTCTCTGCTACATCCCCTGTGCATAGATATAGATGTCTATGCACAGGGAATGAGCAGACTGAGAACAATCTCAGCTCTGCTACATCAGGCAGCAGGCGGGCTCTAGGACCCTGGAGCTGCACAGAGCAGACAGCTCTTACTCTGCGAGTTTCCCTGCTATCACTGGCACAGTAGCGAGTCCAATGCAAGTTGATTTGCATTGGGCTGGTTACTGTGGAGTAAACGCTGGGAAACACGCAGAGTAACGAGTCCTAGCAGATAGAGCCTGAAGCTTCCGAGACACATCTGCAATTTGTAAATCGCACATTACTCGCTATTACTCGCTTCCCCATTCATTAACATTGGACTCGCTAGACTCGCAACGAGTAGCGAGTCCCGGGCTCGGACTCGCTAGAGTCAAGCGATTCCGAGTAATTTAGGACTCGCCCATCACTATTGGTGACCTGAATAAAGTTATTTGTTTTCATCATTATGCCTCCTACAAATATGTTAGGCTTCAATAATCACTGCACCTTACCACAACCCAGTTGTTACCTTGTGTCATGGGGAATTGGATGTGAGTGAAGTTACATCTGCAGCCCACTGCATGGAAGAATTAATGAGGGGAGCTAGGCAATAAGATTGTGAAAACGGTAATATCTTGTAGTGATTAATTGTGTCTGAAACAGCCTGTCACTGGAAGAGGCGGGCCCCTAGACAAACTAAACAGGAGCTCAGAGTTTCAGTGACATGTTAGTGTAGTCCAAACCAGCTACACTGTGTTTCACTAATTGCTACTGTGTGCCTGCATTATGCAGTTTGGCGATGGATCCCCCACAAGACATGCCTAATTAGGAGGAGGTCATCTTCATCACCACCCCAGGTGGTTCAACAGCAGCAGAACCGAAGTGGCATGCAGAGGAGATGGATACATATGTGACTTGGAGCTCCACAACGCTACCCACTTTAGGCCTCATCTGCAGTAAGACTTCTACGGGTAGACCGTAGTCCTCCATTCTCCCACCCCCTCCCTGCTTATTGTATGGGGGAAAAAAAACGGACTACAGAGCCGATACTTGCAATCTTTGTGCTGAGTGCCGTTTCTTCTTATGAACTATTTCCATACACCTGATGGAGAAGCTGAGCAACACCCAGTGTAGGCAATGTCGCAACACTGATTTACCGGCTTTGTGCTGGAGGTCGTCATCAGGTCTTTCGTAGTGCCCGACATTTCTATGCAATAGACTATATATTGTATATATACACAGGGTGGGTCATTTATATGGATGCACCTAAATAAAATAGGAATGGTTGGTGATATCAAACTATAGCAAATTGTTGGGGTATTGGTTTGTCTTTTGGTCTGTCTTTTTGGTTTGTCTTTTTGGTCCTTGTGAGCCACTACACGGCTCCCCACATGTCAAAAGTCCTATCCGCTAAATTCTTATCTAAAGTGAGCAAAGGACACAAATAGAAAATAAATTTTCTTACCACAGCAGATTGAGGTCAGACGACCATTACACTCAGTGCTGTGTGCAGCTTTGCCCAGGTTATAAATGAAGGCACTATGAATGCAAGACACCAGCCCCAATCACTAGCAACCTCCTTTCTCACAGAGGAGTGACCACTGGTTGTCCTGCAAACACAATGGGATTCATATAGGGCGCAGTTCACACAGGTTTGCACAGTGTATGCCCAGCCTCTTACATTAGCCCCCATCTCAGTAGGCGGGCTGTTATGGCATTCAACACTGCTACCTGCCGGAACAAACGCACCCATATGGCCCAGCTACACACAGCAACAAAAAAGTGCAAAAAAACCCACAATGACAGTTGCTGGAATTGTGGAAAATTAGTTAGTTTTAAACTATAGCAAATTTGTGGGGTATTGGTTTGTCTTTTGGTCAAAACACGTAAGCTTGTGAGCCACTACACGGCTCCCCACATGTCACAAGTCCTATCCACTAAATTCTTATCTAAAGTGAGCAAAGGACACAAATAGTAAATAAATTTTCTTACCACAGCAGATTCAGGTCAGACGACCATTACACTCAGTGCTTGTGTGCAGCTTTGCCCAGCGCTCCACAGACCAGGGATTTTTTTTACTCTCAGGTTATAAATGAAGGCACTATGAAAGCAAGACACCAGCCACAATCACTAGCAACCTCCTTTCTCACAGAGGGAGTGACCACTGGTTGTCCTGCAAACACAATGGGATTCATATAGAGCGCAGTTCACACAGGTGCAAACCATTGTGTTTGCAGGACAACCAGTGGTCACGCTTAGGAGGAAAGGGAATCAGGTAACTAGATGGTGTGATGGGCGAAGGGGGTCAGGGGAGCCCAATCTGAGCCTGATGCTGAGGTTCCTGGCTCACCCTGTTCTCGGAGGTACCTCTGATGGTGATCAGGTCCGAGCCGCCACCCTTTTTCCTAAGCTCCTGATTAGCCCTGAGCTGAGGATCCCTACCTCCAACCACGGGTCAGGAATCACAGCTACTCCCAAGGCAATTGAACTTCAGCTCATTAGCAAGGTGTCTTCACAGCTCAGTGACCAAGATTAAACAACTCTATCAATGACATCTGACAGAGTAAAGGGAAGACTACTTGAAGGCCAAGGAGAGGGAACTCCAGGGGAGCCACATCCAGCCTCACCCTCACATCAACCAGCAATTGAGGACAAAATCTTATCACCAGAAGCTGAGCACAAGACCTTCACATCTGTACCTCATGCAGCTCCTGAAGACATGCAAACACAACACACACTGCAGTATCAGCAAAGTCATGCAATCTGAGCACGTGACACGTTACTTGTAATGTGAACCTTCTCCGGGTCGTGGTTTTTCATCATAAATCAAGAAGAACGAATGATTTAAAATTTTACAGATTTAATTCTGAAAGATTTGGCAGTGTTTACAAAAATACACTAGATATTCAGAGACAATTTACAGTACTGTAACGAAAAAAGGATATATATTCGGATCTATCAAGCAATATTTCTATAGCACCCATTTTGTTCAGGTGTCACCATAGTCCCTTCACTCCAAGGAAAGATCCCCCTCCTTTAGCCCCAAGGGTTAATTCATCTTCTGGACCTGTTGATTAACCTGAGGATATTACCTTCCTGGCCAACTGTTGCCACATAAAGAAAGCTCCATAACAAATGGAGCTAGGTCAGAGGTCCCCAAATCCAGGCCTCAAGGGCCGCCAACAGTGCAGTTTTCAGCATCTCCTCAGTATTGCACAGGGCTTGGAATCATTACCTGTGCAGATGATCACATTAGCACCTGTGCAATACTAAGGTAATCCTGAAAACCTGCACTGTTGGCGGCCTTTGAGGCCTGGAGTTGGGGACCTCTGAGCTAGGTGATAGAGAGGAACCAAAGACAATTACACAAAAAGACCACCCACAAACCTACAGAGAGAGGTTAGAAGTCACATCCTTCTGCCAGGAGATTTAATAGAATTATTGCAGACACACAGGAGCCAGGGGAAGAAGTCTTGATATTTCATTACACGTCACTCCCATAAATATGACACTTACAAATATGACACCTGGAGTCGTATAGGATTGTAACGCATATTTCTGCTTAACCATGTGACCTTCCTAACTACCCCAAAACCAATATTGGCCAATGGGATGACTGGAGACATGTCGTGTGTTCTACCATTGGAAAGCTAAAATCATAAACAAAAATATGAGAACATTATCAGAGGCAGAGTTATGGGAAAGGCTGCCTTTTCATAGCCATTATTTACCAATGGAAATGCCAGTCCACTTGAGGCCCCCAGGGGAAGATCGGTGGGTGGGGAGGATGCTCTCTAAAGGCCCCTGTCATATCTCGTCAGTGTATTACTTTGAAGAGGACCCCATTACATCACGTGGCAGAGAATACCCAAGGGAATCTGGTGGCCTGACACTGCCTTTGTGTGGCCACCAGCATCAATTAACCGGTAACTGATTACAAACCTGTGTGTATTTCCATTTATCTTTTATTTTGCAAAACTGATTGTCACATCTGTAATATCTTTATAATACCTATATTTATAAATATTTTTATCTAGTGTGCCAATATGGCGATTAAATATAGAAATTTAATCTTGAGTTGCTCTCTTATCTTGACCATTACACTCCCATGTCCATATGCTCATTTAATATTGTACACTACCCCAATTAGTTTCCGACTTATATCAAACGAGAAGCTGGTGGCAGCAATTGGTGCATGTGTTATTCATGGCCTCTGTCAGTATCGGGGTGGCGGTTATAATATGTACTTCTGACCTGGGACTGGAAGGCATATACCACACTCACTGAGGGGTGCCTTAATGAACCAGCAATGACAGGGCAGCTGCGGACCTTCTTTTATCCTCAGTCAGTTCCCTGACTGGCCTGAGTATAGAGGAGGCTCTATAGAGCTGTCAGATTCGGTGGCAAATTTGTCAGAAGCATTATATAGAAGTATATAGAAAATAAAATGCATTTAAAATAAGAAACTTACTAAATCTCTTCCACAGGTATGACCTCAAGATATAGAGAGGAATAGACTCTTTAAAAAACGATTTAATTCCACAGCATATTTCAGCAGTCTCTTCATGGCTCTGATTGACTCAAAACCGAGTGGTTTTTATTTGTCTAATCTAAAATTTAGAATTCCCTCTCTGCTGACTTCATAAATGGGCCGTCTATGGGAGTACACATCAATGTCTAGTTTTCCCTCATACCTTGGGTCTAGGTGCTCACAGGCCAAAGATATTAGCATATTTTTCTGCTTATGATTTTATCCTTTGATAGAGACCAAACATGATATAGCTGAGATTTCATTATTGGCAAATAATAATTTTCTATAGTTCTGGTAATCAATCAGTGAAGCAAAAATGCTTTGCATTCACCATGGTGTGTGCACTCTGAAAACATAATTTACATCATTCGGTTATTAGCATGTATTATTACATTTGACTTGGATGGTTTATAGCTAGCAGAACAAAGGATTAGCTGCAGCCCGACTTCCCACCAAGGTTTCTTATATCTTCGCTGCATTCTTGAGGGCCCTAAATCTGGACTCTTTGCCAAGGGGAGGGAGGAGTGTGAGAGAGAGAGAGTTATAGAAACCAAGAGGGGAGGGGATTAAGGTCTCTAAGATTGTAAGCTGAGAAAATGGAAGACGTTTTTCATATTTTCATGACAGGAATGGAGGTTGACACTCTCATCACAATGAATGAATGGAGCGGCAGTCTTCACTCCATCAGAATGAATGAATGGAATGAAGGTTGGCACCCAATTAGAATGAATGAATGGAGTGGAAGTCAGCACTTCCATCAGAATGAATGAATTTAGTAAAGGTAGGTACTTACCTTAAAAAGAATGAATGGAGTGGAGGTAGGCACTCCCATCAGATAAAAAAACATATTGACTGGAAGGTATAGAATTCCATCAGAATGAATAAATAGAGGGAGGTTGGCATTCTCATCAGAATGAATGAATGATATGGAGTGGAGGTTGGCACTCCCATCAGAATAAAATGAATGTATGAGAGTGGAGGTTGACACTCCTATCAGAATGAATGAATGTATGGAGTGGAGGTTGGCACTCCCATAAGAATGAATGCATGTATGGTGTGGAGGTTGGCACTCCCATCAGAACGAATGAATGGAGGAGAGATGTGCATGATTGACCACTGCTTCAACTGTCCCACCTGAGCTTCCCCCTCCCAGTTTCTATGCTACTGCCTGCAGATTAAAGAGAAATGTCACACCCCCAGGTCCTATTAAACTAAAAGAGCCACCTTCAGAAGCGCCTACGCTGCATTTTGTGAAGGTGCCTCTTGTCCCCCTACTCCTCCGTGACACCAAAATAGTTTATGTCTGGGAGGTATACTCCCTTCCATGGACCTAAACGCCTTGCTGCTCTTACCCCTCCTCCCGTCTCTGGACCCGCCTCCTCTGTTTCTTGAGAGCAGCGTCAGCGCCTGCACATATCTCTCAGCTCTCGAGCATGCTCCGTAAGCGCTGCCCGAGAGCTGAGGTTACATGACAGGGGAACCCTGTTCTTGCGTATAATGTAGGCACCAGATCCCGCCTTGTGTGGTCTCATGCTTTATGCAGGCTGTGGGGCTGGTAATCTGGCACCAGTACAAACAGCATGACTGCACCTGTTCCCTCTTTGCAAGATTCCCAGCCCACAGCCTGCATAAAGCATGAGACCACACAGGGCGGGATCTGGTGCCTGCGTTATACGCATACGCAATGTTCCCCCTCTCATGTGACCTCGACGCTTTGGCAGAGCTCACGGAGCTGAGAGATATGTGCAGGCGCCGACACCGCTCCCAAGAAACAGAGGAGGCGGGTCCAGAAGGATCGAGGAGGGGGGTAACATCACGAGGCGTTTAGATCCAAAGATGGGAGTATTCCTCCCGGACCTAAACTAATTTCTTATAATGTGATTATTTTGGTGTCTCGGGGTGGAGGGGGACAAGAGGCACCTTCACAAAATACAGCATAGGCACTGCTAAAGGTGACTCTTTTAGTTTAATAGGCCCTGTGGGGGGTGACAGGTTCCCTTTAACCTCACGTCTAAAGGTTAAAGTGTTTTTCACTTGACAGGTTCCCTTTAAAAGCATTTCTTAGTTCTCAATAACTGGTTTCAGTTCCATTCTTTGCTGGATAAAGTTTTCCTGCTTTCTTCTCTTGATCAGTTTTCGTTTCTTCTTCTCTCCTCTCTTATTCATGATGTTATTCTTCCCTCTAAGGATTGTCAGGCTACTAAAGCACCAAGACAAGCCTGTACTGCACACTTCATCTTCCATTGACATAGAGGACAGAGGGACAGGAACACAATGAGGTGAATATTTTTTTCTGTTTATTAACCCCCAAGATGCCATATCTAATGGAAGGGCTTATAGGGTTGTGCTCTATACTTTACTTAATATGATTTAATGTTAAGTATTTGGAAGACATCACTGGTGACCAGAAAAATGCCCACAGGAAAAATGCCCACAGGAAAATTGCCCACATGAAAATGCCCACAGGAAAATTGCCCACAGGAAAAATGCCCACATGGAAAAATGCCCACATGGAAAATTGCCCACATGGAAAATTGCCCACACGGAAAATTGCCCACATGGAAAATTGCCCACACGGAAAATTGCCCACATGGAAAATTGCCCACATGGAAAATTGCCCACATGGAAATTTGCCCACACAGAAATTTGCCCACATGGAAAATTGCCCACACAGAAAATTGCAAATTGCAGTATCACAAAGTTTCAGATCTCTGATATTTGAGGAGCAAAGTGAGGATGTTCACCTGATATGTGAAAAATGCCCACAGACATGAATGCAAACAGGAAAACAGGACTGGAGAATAATATAGAATTTTAGGTTATATGCTCTGCAAGATGAGGAATGGTATAGATGTGTAAGTGAGATGCTTTGCAGGACTGCGGATGATATAGACGTGTAGGTGAGATGCTCTGCAAGATGGGGATGGTATAGATGTGTAGGTGAGATGCTCTGCAAGATGGGGATGGTATAGAGGTGTAGGTTAGATGCTCTGCAGAACTGTGGGATAGTATAGAGGTGTAGATGAGATGCTCTGCAAGATGGGGGATGGTATAGAGGTGTAGGTGAGATGCTCTGCAGAACTTTGGGATAGTATAGAGGTGTAGATGAGATGCTCTGCAAGATGGGGGATGGTATAGAGGTGTAGGTGAGATGCTCTGCAGAACTGGGGGATTGTATAGAGGTGTAAGTGAGATGCTCTGCAAGATGGGGAATGGTATAGAGGTGTAGGTGAGATGCTCTTCAGAACTGGGGGATAGTATAGAGAAGTAGGTGAGATGCTCTGCAGAAAAGGGAACAGTATAGGTGTAGGTGCAGGGCAGGGGGATAGTATAGAGGTGTAGGAGAGATGCTCTGCAGAACAGGGAACAGTATAGGTGTAGGTGAGATGCTCTGCAGGGCAGTGGGATAGCATAGAGGTATAGGTGAGATGTCATGCAATACAAGGGAATAGTATAGAGGTGTAGGTGAGGTGCTCTGCAGGGCAGGGGGATAGTATAGAGGTATAGGTGAGATGACATGCAATACAAGGGAATAGTATAGAGGTGTAAGGTGAGATGCTCTGCAGGGCAGTGGGATAGTATAGGGTATAGGTGAGATGCTCTGCAGGGCAGGGGGATAACATAGAGGTGTAGGTGAGATGCTCTGCAGGGCAGGGGATAGTATAGAGGTATAGGTCACATGGATGTCACACTGATGGTAGCTGATAAAAAAAAAATGCATAATTGCATCACACTTGTACCACAGTCGCATGACCATACGGAAAGCACTCACGCGACTGTCAATCATCAAAATCCCTCTGATAATGCATACCTTAAGGCCGCGTTACACACAGCGATATCGCTAACTATATCTCTGCAATGCCACAGGTTTTGTGACGTTGCAGCGACCTCACTAGCGAAGTCGCTGCGAGTGACATGCCGCAGCAATCAACGATGAGCTCGCTGATTGCTAGTCGCTGCGGATTGGCCGGGACCATTTTCCCATCGTTGGTCTCTAAGGTTCAGACTTCCATCGCATGTGTGACAGGAAGAACGACCAGCGATTCACCCATTTCTGCGCCGAGACGTTGATGCGATCCTAGTGAAGTCTAGGGGAAGCAGCATCGGTATATGTGGATCACCAGTGTGACTGCAGACCAGCGGATCACATAGCGATGTTCCAGCGATCCCGGTCAGGTGGATTACTGGTGGGATTGTTGAACATCGCTATGTGTAACGGGGCCTTTAGTGTGCCTGGACCCTATAGGTGAGATGTTCTGCAGGGCAGAAGAATGGTATAGAATTATAGGTGAGATGCTGTGCAGCAAAGAAGAATGTCAGCAGAAATTTGACCACTAAGATGACTAATGTATTAGTACTGCGTCCATGTAACTCCAGATGATCCAGTGATACTCCTGGAGTACAGATAACAGTGAAGGGCTACTCTCTGAATTGTACTGGTTGGTTCTGCTGTTTGGGGCTGGTGGAGAGGAGGTAAGGCAGAATCACTCAGATGATGAAGCAGACTGGATCTATCTATGCAGATAATGACGGACTGCTACAAACACAGATCTTCAGCATTTCTGCATTAGGTCTAATGTAATATTCACAAGATGACACAGACATGGTAATATCTATCTTGCACCTCAGGATCTGAAACATTTGTTATGCTGCAATGGCTAGTTTTCTAGTTGCATTTTTCGTGTGGGAATTTTCCTGTGGGCATTTTCCTGTGCATTTTTCTCCGTTTGCCAATTTTCCATGTGGCAATTTTCCGTGTGGGCATTTCACTATGTGGGCAATTTTCGAGTGGGCAATTTTTCCATGTGGGACATTTTGCGGTGGGCATTTTTCCGTTGTGGCAATTTTACGTGGGGCAATTTATAGTGGGCTATTTTTCTTGGCATTTTATCAGGAACGACATCACTTTCGGTTTTAGAGCATAATTGTAGATTGAGGTTAATGGAAAAATGTTATTACTCATAGGAACAGAGGTTTATTGAGTATAACATTATATCAAGAAATGATGTCACTCATAGCGGATGGAGTCTCACTGATTGTTAATTGCTTGGGGAATGCAAAAAATAAGTCCAAGTGTGACAACCTTTAAAGGGAACCTGACCTCTAGAAATGAGCCCCAGGCTCTTTTAACCTGTCGCTGCACCATTCTAATCCATTCCTAGCCATCCCTTTCTGTCCCTAAATTGCTATTGTAAAGTTTGTAAAAGTTCTTTTTATCCCTGTTCTTCTCAACTTCTCATTATATGAGAAGCCACAAAAGGCGGTCTCTTCTGTATCTCCGGGCCGGCGGCGTGTTAATTATGCACGCCCATATGGGTGTACTATAGAGCACAAAGTGTGCTGTAAGGGGGCGGTACAGGCGATATGACGCGATTTTCGTCATATCGCCTGTACCGCCCCCTTGCAAACAAGCAATGTCTCTGCTATATAGCATGCCCATATGGGCGTACATAATTAACACGACGCCGGCCCAGAGATGCAGAAAAGACCGCCTTTTGTGGCTTCTCATATAATGAGAAGCTGCAGAAGAACGGATAAAAAGAACTTTTACAAACTTTACAATAGCAATTTAGGGACAGAAAGGGATGGCTAGGAATGGATTAGAATGGTGCAGAGACAGGTTAAAAGAGCCTGGGGGCTCATTTTTAGAGGTCAGGTTCCCTTTAAGGCTACGTTCAGACATTGCTTTATTTTGGCGCTTTTTGCCGCGTTTTGTGGCCGCGGAAAAAAGCGGCGCATTCACACACCGCGTTTTTTTTTACGGCCGCACTTTTCCCCCAAAAGAGCAGGGGGGAAGTGATGTCACACAGGGGAGGAAGGCCTTTTGTGGTTAACACAGTGTATTAATATACACTGCGAAACCTAAATAAAAGTAGTCAAAATGTATTAAAAATAAAAAAATGGAATACTTACCCTCCGCTTGCTATTCGGGTTACCTTGAGCCGAGACATCCACATATATTGACTTTCCAGGACCTGCCAAGATCTGTGATTGGCCGCTTGCGGTCATGTGATGTGTGACGTGCATATCACATGATCGCGAGCAGCCAATCACAGATCTTGCCAGGCCCTGGAAGGAAAGAAAATTGGATGTCTCCGCTCCGGATAACCTGAACACCCGGCGGAGGGTAAGTATTCAATTTTTATTATTTTTCATACATTTGGATCACTTTTATTTAGGTTTCGCAGTGTATATTAATACACTGCGAAACACAAAATGGGCTGTCAAACATGTCACACAGGGGAGGATTCTTCCTCTCCTGTGTGACATCACATCCCGCTGGAATTGTCTGAACGGCGATGCGTAATTCCAGCGGGTATAATGGGCTCCTATGAGAGAAAGCGTGGGCGCAAGTGCATAAAGAATTGACATAGTCATTCTTTTTAAGCTCGTGCTTTCTTCCATAAAAGCGCAGCATATATATATATACGCAGCATCTGAACGGCAAAAGAGAAAGTCCATTCACTTTGCCGGCAGACGCAGTGCGCTTTTTTGAAAAGCTCGTGTAAAAAAGCGCAAGCGTGTGAATGCATCCTAAATCCGTCCTGCTGCAGACAGGCTTTTGTGGGATTTTTTTTCACTTTCTATTTTTTTTCTTACGAGCCATAACCTTTTTATTTACTTTAGTCAATAGTTATAAGACGGCATGTTTGTTGCACAGGTTTTTTTGTTTTTTGTTTTTCTTTAATGTATTTATTAGGTGATGTCCACACGTTGCGTTTTTGCTGCGTTTTTTTATGCAAATTGAAAGTTGCTTTTTACAGCAGCAGCAAAAGCTGTGAGATGTCAGAAATGAACACCCTTGTTTTTTTCTTCACCGATCTGCAAAACCGTAAACCTATATGGTCTATAAACATAGGTAGTTAATATACCGTATTTTTCGCTTTTTAAGACGCACTTTTGCCTCCCCCAAACTGGGGGGGGTAAATGGGGGTGTGTCTTAAAAAGTGAATGTGAAAAAATAAGTATAGAAAAAAATATATATATATTATTACTGGGGAAGGGGTGCGGCTGCTGAGTAGGGGTGCCGGAGGCAGCTTCCGTGGGTTGAGGGGCACAGCTGCACTACCGGAGCTGCGAGCGATGATCGGCGGTAGCGAGCAGTGGGCGCCGCCATATTCTCTCTGCCCGGCTGCATTCACTAAGCAGTGTGCAGCCGACCGGTAGAGGTAGAGACTCCACAATGGCCGCGGGTCTCCGTTATGGCCACGGCCATTTTGTTGAAGTCTCTCCCGACTGGCTGCACAGTTAGCAGCAGTGAATGCAGCCAGGCAGAGAGAATATGGCGGCGCCCACTGCTCGCTGCCGCCTCTCTTACCCCGGTACTCCGTTCCTGCACCTGAGCCCCCCCGTAGCGTTGGTCCTGCACCTGTGCCTCTCACCCTCCTGAACCTGCCTCTGGGACCGCCACTCTGCAGCCGCATGTCGGTAAGCCATTGGGGTCCGGGGAAGGGGGGGGATGGGAAGAGGCACAAAAAGGGCAATACACAGGATGGGGACATATATATACAAGATGGGGGCACATAGTTTCAATATGGGGGGCATATGTACAGGATGGGGGGGACATAGTTTCTGGATGGGGGCATATATACTGGTTGGGGGACATATATACAGGATGGGGTGCATATATACAGGTTGAAGGACATATATACAGGATGGGGTGTATATATACAGGTTGGAGGACATATATACAGGATGGGGGGCATATATATACAGGATGGGGGGCATATATACAGGATGGGGGGCATATATATAACAGGATGGGGGGCATATATACTGGTTGGGGGACATATATACAGGATGGGGTGCATATATACAGGATGGGGTGCATATATACAGGTTGGAGGACATATATACAGGATGGGCGGTATATATACAGGATGGGGGGCAAATATACAGGATGGGGAATATATAGATAAGATGGGGGAATGTATATGCCAGGATGGTGGGCCATATTTACAGCATGGGGACATGTATGCCATGATGAGGGACATATATGCAAGGATGAGGGATATATATACCAGAAAGGGGGGGGACATATATACTGGGATACCAGGATGGGGGGTTTATATACCCGGATGAGGGACATATATACTGATTTGTAAGACGGACACTGACATTATAAGACGGACCCCATTTAACATTAAAAATTATTCATTTTCTCTTTTCCTTCACCAAATTTGGGGTGCGTCTTATAATCAGGTGCGTCTTATAAAGCGAAAAATACGGTAAGTTATGAAAGAAAATGGTTAAAAAACTCCAATTCTTTATAACAGTAATTATTTCTTTATTAAATCAAACAATATTCAAAAACATACATATTATAACAGAATAAAAAGGGTATACGGTAGGTTTTACAGACTGTAGCTTGGGTGCACAATCATAAACACAATCAAAGATCGACATCTTACTTATATAATCGGGAGTTGGGCACTGTAGCCCAATCCCAACATGCTTTGCGCGGGACTGCGAGTGATGACGCGCAGCGTCATCACGAGCCGCAGACCCGCACTACTCTAAAAAAAAAAAAATCCTCACCTCTACCCGAGCCCGCGCTGTCTCCCGCCGTCTCCCGCCGTCTTCTGCCGTGTTCCGCTAGGCTCCCGGTGGCTGCAGTGATCTTCTATCTACTGAGACTGAAGGACCTGTGGTGATGTCAGAGTCACGTGACCCGCGATTTGCCTGGAGTAAGCTGGTGTCACGTGACTCTGACATCACCACAGGTCCTTCAGTCTCAGTAGATAGAAGATCACTGCAAGCACCGGGAGCCTGCACAGCCACCGGGAGCCTAGCGGAACACGGCAGAAGACGGCGGAACACGGCAGAAGACGGCGGGGGCTCGGGGTGAGGTGAGCATAATCTTTTTTTATTTTTTTTA
Source organism: Allobates femoralis (assembly GCA_033576535.1). Lineage (NCBI taxonomy): Eukaryota > Metazoa > Chordata > Amphibia > Anura > Aromobatidae > Allobates > Allobates femoralis. The sequence goes on from JARQOC010000006.1 coordinate 103,749,586, forward strand.
ACCCCTGCCTTGCACGAGCGCACCACAGACACCTGTATACTCCACCACCACACACGCCTGTACACTCTGCCACCACCACAGACGCCTGTATACTCCACCACCACACACGCCTGTATACTCTGCCACCACCACAGACGCCTGTATACTCCACCACCACACACGCCTGTACACTCTGCCACCACCACAGACGCCTCTATACTCCACCACCACACACGCCTCTATACTCCGCCACCACAGACGCCTGTATACTCCGCCACCACACACGCCTGTATACTCCGCCACCACACACGCCTGTATACTCTGCCACCACACACGCCTGTACACTCTGCCGCCACCACCACACACGCCTGTACACTCTGCCGCCACCACCACACACGCCTGTACACTCTGCCACCACCACACACGCCTGTACACTCTGCCACCACCACACACACCTGTACACTCTGCCACCACCACAGACGCCTGTATACTCTGCCGCCACCACCACACCTGCCTGTATACTCTGCCACCACCACACACGCCTGTACACTCTGCCACCACCACACACGCCTGTACACTCTGCCACCACCACACACGCCTGTACACTCTGCCACCACCACACACGCCTGTACACTCTGCCCCACCACACCACACACGCCTGTACACTCTGCCGCCACCACCACACACGCCTGTACACTCTGCCGCCACCACCACACCCGCCTGTATACTGTGCCGCCACCACCACACACGCCTGTATACTCTGCCGCCACCACCACACACACCTGTATACTCTGCCACCACCACCACACACGCCTGTATACTCCACTACCCACAGACCCACCTCTATACTCTGCTACCCACAGAGCCGCCTGTATACTTTACTACCCACAGAGTCACCTGTATAATCTCCTACCCTCAGAGCCGTCTGTATACTCTGCTACCCACAGAGCCCCCTGTATACTCTGCTACCCACTGGCCCGCCTGTATACACACAATTCATTTCACCCTGCTCCCGATGCAATTGCATCGGGCCTTTTTACTAGTATAAATATAACACAATGTGCCCAGAGGATATCTAGAACTGTAGGATTATATTACTCAATTTATATATTCAAACATAGATCTTCTCTGCGCAGAGTGTGAAGACATGTAGGATAATATGTAATTTACACTGTGTTCCAAATTATTATGCAAATGTTCTTTTTCTCTGATTTTCCTAAATGGTCGGTGCAAATGACAGTCAGTGTAATAAAAGTCATCACCCGTTAGAGTATACATCGAATTTTATTGAAGAAACCTCCCAATGATAACAGTATAATCTTCAAAATTAAAAAAAACTCTAAATGCACTGTTCCAAATTATTAGGCACAGTAGAGTTTCCAAACATTTGATATGTTTGAAAGAACTGAAAATGCTGATTTGTTGAATTTGCAGCATTAGGAGGTCACATTCACTGACATAAAAAGCTACTTAACTCCAAAACATCCTAACAGGCCAAGTTACATGTTAACATAGAAATCCTTCTTTGATCTCACCTTCACAATTCTTGCATCCATTGAACTTGTGAGTTTCTGGAGAGTTTCTGCTTGTATTTCTTTGTATGATGTCAGAATAGCCTCCCAGAGCTGCTGTTTTGATGTGAACTGCCTCCCACCCTCATAGATCTTTTGCTTGATTATACTCCAAAGGTTCTCTATAGGGTTGAGGTTAGGGGAAGATAGTGGCCACACCATGAGTTTATCTCCTTTTATGCCCATAGCAGCCAATGACACTGAGGTGTTTTTTGCAGCACGAGATGGTGCATTGTCATGCATGAAGATGATTTTGCTCCTGAAGGCACGTTTCTGCTTTTTGTACCATGGAAGAAAGTTCTCAGTCAGAAACTCTATATACTTTGCAGAGATCATTTTCACACCTTCAGGAACCTTAAAGGGGATACATTTTCTTATCACAGTAGATTTAGGTCAGGAGACCATTAAACTCAGTGCTGTGTGCAGCTTTGCCCAGGTTATAAATGAAGGCATCATGAATGCAGGACACCAGCCCCAATCACTAGCAACCTCCTTTCTCACAGAGGGAGTGACCACTAGTTGTCCTGCAAATAGAATGGGACTCATATAGGGTGCTGTTCACATAGGTTTGCACAGTGTATGCCCAGCCTCTTACCGAACATTAACCCCTATCTCAGAAGGTGGGCTGTTATGGCATTCAACACTGCTACCTGCTGGAACAAACGCACCCATATGGCCCAGCTACACACAGCAACAAAAAGAGTGCAAGAAAAAAAACACAATGACAGGTGCTGAAATTGTGGAAAATTAGTTAGTTCTTAACAAATAGCAAATTGTGGGGTATTGGTTTGTCTTTTGGTCCAAAACACTTAAGCTTGATAGCTACTACACGGCTCCCCACATATCACAAGTCCTATCCACTAAATTCTTATCTAAAGTGAGCAAAGGACACAAATAGAAAATCAATTTTCTTACCACAGCAGATTTAGGTCAGGAGACCATTACACTCAGTGCTGTGTGCAGCTTTGCCCAGGTTATAAATGAAGGCATCATGAATGCAGGACACCAGCCCCAATCACTAGCAACCTCCTTTCTCACAAAGGGAGTGACCACTAGTTGTCCTGCAAACAGACTCATATAGGGCGCTGTTCACATAGGTTTGCACAGTGTATGCCCATCCTCTTACATTAACCCCTATCTCAGAAGGTGGGCTGTTATGGCATTCAACACTGCTACCTGCTGGAACAGGTTTGTTGCTGTGTGTAGCTGGGCCATATGGGTGCATTTGTTCCAGCAGGTAGCAGTGTTGAATACCATAACAGCCCACCAGCTGTTTTCCCATGATTCCAACCCAAAACATAACTCCTCCGCCTCCTTGCTGACGTCGCAGCCTTGTTGGAACATGGTGGCATCCACCAACCATCCACTACTCCATCCATCTGGACCTTCCAGGGTTGATCGGCACTCATCAGTAAACAAGACTGGTTGAAAATTAGTCTTCATGTATGTCTGGGCCCACTGCAACCGTTTCTGCTTGTGAGCACTGTTTAGGGGTGGCCAAATAGTAGGTTTGTGCACCACAGCAAGCCTTTGAAGGATCCTACACCTTGAGGTTTGAGGGACTCCAGAGGCACCAGCAGCAGGGCCGGCGTCAGCACCCGGCATTCCCGGGCAAGTGCCGGGGCCTTGAACAGCTGGGGGGGCCCACTGGCCATCAGGGACAGGCAGCCCTGACAGCCAGGGGCCCATTAGGGACAGACAGCCCCTGTGAACAAGGGGCACATCAGGCAGACTCCGCAAGATGCTAAGTGTTCCGCTGAGCTCCCAGTGCACATGGCTAATTTGCATGCGATGCAGATTAGCCATGTGCTGGCTCCAGGGAGCAGTGGAGCTTCCTCCTTTGTCTACTGTAGGAGAGTGATGAGTCATCACCCTGCGAGCTCATCACACTGCTGCAGGAAGGAAGAAGCTCCACAGTCCCGGGAGCTGCTGCTATAAGGATGTGGTGGGGAAGCATCTGAGGAGGACACAGCCCCGGGGAGCGGATGGAAGGTGAGTATGATCAGTTTTTTGTTTTTTTTAACTGAGAGCAGCAGGATGGGGGATTATATGTACCATAGAGGCTATGCAGACTGTATATAGAGGCTATGCAAACTGTATATAGAGGCTATGCAGACTGTGTATATAGAGGCTGTGCTGACAGAATATAGAGGCTGTACTGGGGTATGTAGAGGCTATGCAGACTGTATATAGAGGCTATTCAGACTATATATAGAGGCTGGCTGGCTGTATATGTAGGCTTTGCTGACTGTATATAGAGGCTGCCTGTGCTGACTGTATATAGAGACTGCCTGTGCTGACTGTATATAGAGACTGTGCTGATTGTATATAGAGGCTGTGCTGACAGTATATAGAGGCTGTTCTGACTGTACAAAGAGGCTGCCTGTGCTGACTGTATATAGAGGCTTTGCTGACTGTATATAGAGGCTTTGCTGACTATATAGAGGCTGTGCTGACTGTATATAGAGACTTTGCTGACTGTATATAGAGGCTGTGCTGACTATATAGAGGCTGTGCTGACTCTATATAGAGGCTGTGCTGACTGTATAGAGGCTGTGCTGACTGTATATAGAGGCTGTGCTGACTCTATATAGAGACTGTGCTGACTGTATATAGAGGCTGCCTGTGCTGACTGTATATAGAGGCTGTGCTAGGGTATATAGAGACTGCTGACTGTATATAGAGGCTGTACTGGGGTTTATAGAGGCTGTGCTGATTGCATATAGAAGCTGTGCTGGGTTATATAGAGGCTGTGCTGTGGTATATAGAGGCTGTGCTGGGGTATACAAAGGATGTGCTGGGGTATACAGAGGCTGTGCTGGGTATACAGAGGCTTTGCTGGCGGTATACGGAGGCTGTGATGGCTGTATACGGAGGCTGTGCTGGGTATACAGAGGCTGCTGCTGAGGTATATAGAGACTGCTGTTGTGCTGTATATATATAGTATGGAAGCCAGCAAAAAAATAGAAAAACACGGCACTCATGGGATCCTGCTTTTGTCTCCACTGGCACCCCGGGTGAATGCTGGGTCTCTTGTCCTGTTTTGCCTCCTAATGCGGAGTTCCCCGCTGGTGGTGCCCTCTTTCATTCTGTGAAGTATATAATATGGAAGCTGTGCTGGGCTATATATACTATTTGGAAGCTGTGCTGGGCTGTATATATAATATGGAAGCTGTGCTGGGCTATATATACTATTTAGAGGCTGTGCTGGGCTGTATATATAATATGGAAGCTGTACTGGACTATATATATTATTTGGAGGTTGTGCTGGGCTGCCACAGCTTCCAAATAATATATACAGCCCAGCACAGCCTCCAAATAATATATATAGTCCAGCACAGCTTCCATATTATATATACAGCCCAGCACAGCCTCCAAATAATATATACAGCCCGCAGCCTCTATGTTATATATACAGCCCGGCAGTCTCCATATTATATATACAATCCTGAACAGCCTCTATATTATATATACAGCTCACTCAGGAGCCTCTATATTACATATACACAGCCTGCAGCTTCTATATTATATTCATGAATCATAGTATGTGTTAAAGGGGCCCACTGAGACTGTTTCGCCCGGGGCCCACAAAAACCTGGAGCCGGACCTGACCTGCAGCTTCAAATATCTGTGAGAGCAGCTGCTCTCTTAATCCGATGAACTTGCCTGGCAGAAACCTTCCTCATTCTGCCTTTATCTGCACGACCACGTTTGTGCTCAGAATCAGCCACAAATCTCTTCACAGAACGATGATCACACTTAAGTTTTCGTGAAATATCTAATGTTTTCATCCCTTGGTCAAGGCAGTGACTATTTGTTGCTTTTTGGCAGCAGAGAGAACCTTTTTCTTTCCCATGTTACTTGAAAACTGTGGCCTGCGTAATATTGTGGAACACCCAGTTTTCCTTTTATTGGGCTCACCTGCCAAACTAATTATCACAGGTATCTGAGATTGATTTCCGTGATCCAAAGAACTCTGAGACACAAGACCATCAATGGGTTTCATTAAAAAAAAAAAAAAGAAACAACCCTATGACACTTAAAACCAATTTGCATAATAATTTGGAACACAGTGTAGTAATATGACTCCCCTAGTGGGGTCTAAAAAGAAGTGCAAGGACAAGCCATGTAAAATATGTATATCTACTATATAATCGTCTAATGTTGTCTGTCTGTCACGGAAATCGCGCGCCAGACAGAGGCCGCCATTGGTGCCCGCCGGAGGCGGCCACCAATGAGCGCAGACTATGCAAAACAGCCGCACGACGCGCGATTTCCCTCAGACATAGACACCGCACTGTCAGTCTCCTGCTGCCCGCACCCGAGCCTCCATCCTGCGCTGACCACCGAGCCTCCATCCTGCACTGACCACAGAACCTCCATCCTGCGCTACCACTCTGCTCCATCCCGCGCTGACCACTGCTCCATCCTGTGATGACCACTCTGCCTCCATCCTGCGCTGACCACTCTGCCTCCATCCTGTGCTGACCACTGAGCCTCCATCCTGCACTGACCACTCCATCCTGTGCTGACCACCGAGCCTCCGTCCTGCGCTGACCACCGAGTCTCCATCCTGCGCTGACCACTGAGCCTCATTTTGTGCTGACGACCAAGCCTCCATCCTGCGCTGACCACCGAGCCTCCATCCTGCACTGACCACCGAACCTCCATCCTGCGCTGACCACCAAACCTCCATCCTGCGCTGACCACTCTGCCACCATCCTGCGCTGACCACTTTGCCGCCATCCTGCGCTGACCACTGAGCCTCCATCCTGTGCTGACCACTCCATCCTGCGCTGACCACTCTGCCTCCATCATGCGCTGACCACTCTGCCTCCATCCTGCGCTGACCACCGAGCCTCCATCCTGCGCTGACCACCGATCCTCCATCCTGCGCTGACCACTCTGCCTCCATCCTGTGCTGACCACTCTGCCTCCATCCTGCGCTGACCACTCTGCCTCCATCCTGCGCTGACCACTCTGCCACCATCCTGTGCTGACCACTGAGCCTCCATCCTGGTCTGACCACTCCATCCTGCGCTGACCACCGAGCCTCCATCCTGCGCTGACCACTCTGCCTCGATCCTGCGCTGACCACTGAGCCTCCATCCTGCGCTGACCACCGAGCCTCCATCCTGCGCTGACCACTCTGCCTCCATCCTGCGGTGACTACTCTGCCTACATCCTGCGGTGACCACTCTGCCTCCATCCTGTGCTGACCACTCCATCCTGTGCTGACCACTGAGCCTCCATCCTGTGCTGACCACTCTGCCTCCATCCTGCGCTGACCACTGCCGCCATCCTGCGCTGACCACTCCATCCTGCGCTGGCCACTCTGCCTCCATCCTGCGCTGACCACTCTGCCTCCATCCTGCGCTGACCACTCTGCCTCCATCCTCCGTTGAGCATCGAGCCTCCATCCTGCGCTGACCACCGAGCCTCCATCCTGCGCTGACCACTCTGCCTCCACTGCGCTGACCACTCTGCCCATCCTGCGCTGACACCATCCTGTGCTGACACTGAGCCTCCATCCTGCGCTGACCACTCTGCACCATCCTGCTGCTGACCACTGAGCCTCCATCCTGCGCTGACCTCTCCATACTGCCTGACCACCGACCTCCATCCTGCGCTGACCACGAGCTCCATCCTGCGCTGACCTCTGCTCCATCCTGCCTGACCACTCTGCCTCCATCCTGCGGCACTTGCCTCCATCCGTGTGACCCTCCATCCTGGCTGACCACTGAGCCTCCATCCTGCGCTGACCACCGAGCCTCCATCCTGCGCTGACCACCGAGCCTCCATCCTGCGCTGACTACTGAGCCTCCTTTGTCTGTAACACAAATACTGCGTTGCTGATTGGTGAGGCCAGCCGCCCACGATCAATCAGCAACAGGGACAGTCCGCCCACAAATTGGCGCGCAATTTCAACCATGCTTTGCTGATTGGATGCGCCCGGCCAGTTGCCGGCAATCAACGATATTGGCGCAGGATTTAAACCCAGCTTCGCTTTGCATTATTCTTAAATCTTCATAAATAAACTACATACATACTCTAGAATACCCGATGCGTTAGAATCGGGCCACCATCTAGTATCTTATAATAATCGGCAGTCTTGGGATTTGGGCACTGTAGCCGAATCCCAAGATGCTTTGCGGTACTGCGAGCGATGACGCACAGCGTCATCGCGAGCCGCAGCCGCACTACTGTAAAGAAAAAAAAGAATTTCCTCACCTCTCCCCGAGCCCCCCGCCGTTTTCCTCCAGCCTCCCGGTGGCTCCCGCAGGCTCCCGGTGCCTGCAGAGCTCTTCTACACCAGTACAGGACCTGCGGTGATGTCAGAGTCACGTGACACCAGCTTACTCCATGGTAACCGCGGGTCACGTGACTCTGACATCACCGCAGGTCCTGAACTGCAGTAGAAGAGCTCTGCAGGCACCGGGAGCCACCGGGAGCCTTGAGGAAGACGGCGGGAGACGCCGGGGGCTCGGGGTGAGGTGAGCATAAACTTTATTTACATTTTTTTAACCCCTGCCTTACTCTGTCTGTGTCATGTCTCTGCACACTCTGTCTGTGTCATGTCTCTGCACACTCTGTCTGTGTCATGTCTCTGCACACTCTGTCTGTGTCATGTCTCTGCACACTCTGTCTGTGTCATGTCTCTGCACACTCTGTCTGTTCATGTCTCTGCACACTCTGTCTGTGTCATGTCTCTGCACACTCTGTCTGTGTCATGTCTCTGCACACTCTGTCTGTCTCATGTCTCTGCACACTCTGTCTGTGTCATGTCTCTGCACACTCTGTCTGTGTCATGTCTCTGCACACTCTGTCTGTGTCATGTCTCTGCACACTCTGTCTGTGTCATGTCTCTGCACACTCTCTGTGTCATGTCTCTGCACACCCTGTGTCATGTCTCTGCACACTCTGTCTGTGTCATGTCTCTGCACACTCTGTCTGTGTCATGTCTCTGCACACCCTGTGTCATGTCTCTGCACACTCTGTCAGTGTCATGTCTCTGCACACTCTGTCTGTGTCATGTCTCTGCACACTCTGTGTGTCATGTCTCTGCACACTCTGTCTGTGTCATGTCTCTGCACACTCTGTCGTGTCATGTCTCTGCACACCTGTGTCCATGTCTCTGCACACTCTGTCTGTTCATGTCTCTGCACACTCTCTGTGTCATGTCTCTGCACACTCTGTCTGTGTCATGTCTCTGCACCTCTGTCTGTCATGTCTCTGCACACTCTGTCTGTGTCATGTCTCTGCACACTCTGTCTGTCTCATGTCTCTGCACACTCTGTCTGTCTCATGTCTCTGCACACTCTGTCTGTCTCATGTCTCTGCACACTCTGTCTGTCTCATGTCTCTGCACCTCTGTCTGTCTCATGTCTCTGCACACTCTGTCTGTCTCATGTCTCTGCCACTCTCTGTCTGTGTCATGTCTCTGCACATCTCTGTCTGTGTCATGTCTCTGCACACTCTGTCTGTGTCATGTCTCTGCACACTCTGTCTGTGTCATGTCTCTGCACACTCTGTCTGTGTCATGTCTCTGCACACCCTGTGTCATGTCTCTGCACACTCTGTCTGTGTCATGTCTCTGCACACTCTGTCTGTGTCATGTCTCTGCACACTCTGTCTGTGTCATGTCTCTGCACACTCTGTCTGTGTCATGTCTCTGCACACTCTGTCTGTGTCATGTCTCTGCACACTCTGTGTCATGTCTCTGCACACTCTGTCGTTCATGTCTCTGCACACTCTGTCTGTTCATGTCTCTGCACATCTGTCTGTGTCATGTCTCTGCACACTCTGTCTGTTCATGTCTCTGCACACTCTGTCTGTCTCATGTCTCTGCACACTCTGTCTGTTCATGTCTCTGCACACTCTGTCTGTCATGTCCTCTGCACTCTCTGTCTGTGTCATGTCTCTGCACACTCTGTCATGTCTCTGCACACTCTGTCTGTCTCATGTCTCTGCACACTGTCTGTTCATGTCTCTGCACATCTGCTGTGTCATGTCTTGCACTCTGTCTGTTCATGTCTCTGCACACTCTGTCTGTTCATGTCTCTGCACACTCTGTCTGTCTCATGTCTACTGCAACACTCTGTGTGTCATGTCTCTGCACACTCCTGTGTCATGTCTCTGCACACCTTCATGCTCTGCACCCTCGGTCATGTCTCTGCACACTCTCATGTGTCATGTCTCTGCACACTCTCTGTGTCATGTCTCTGCACACTCCTGTGCATGTTCTCTGCACACTCCTGTGTCATGTCTCTGCACACTCTGTGCTTTCTCTCCTGCACCCTCTGTCTCCATGTACTCTGCAACATCTGTGTCATGTCTCTGCACCCTACTCTGACCGTCATGTCTCTCACTCTGTGTACATGTTCTGCACACTCCTGTGTCAGTCTCTACACTCTGGTCAATGTCTCTCACACTCTGTGTACCATGCCTACCACTCTGCATTCTCTCACCCCTGTACCACCACACTGTAAGTCTCTCACTCGTGTCATGCTCTACACTCTCTGTAATGTCTCCTACACTGTGATCTCGCTAATCTCTCCTCACCTCCACCACTGAGCCGTATTCTCCTCACCCTCCACCACTGAGCGCATCTCTCCTCACCCTCACACTGAGCCGCTATCTCTCTCTCACCCTCCAGAGCGCTCTCTCCTCACCCTCCACCACTGAGCCGCATTCTCTCCTCACCCCTCCACCACTGAGCCGCATCTCTCCTCACCCCTCCACCACAGAGCCGCATCTCTCCTCACCCCTCCACCACGAAGCCGCATCTCTCCTCACCCCTCCACCACGAGCCGCATCTCTCCTCACCCCTCCACCACTGAGCCGCATCTCTCCTCACCCCTCCACCACTGAGCCGCATCTCTCCTCACCCTCCACCACTGAGCCGCATCTCTCCTCACCCCTCCACCACTGAGCCGCTTCTCTCCTCACCCCTCCACCACAGAGCCGCATCTCTCCTCACCCCTCCACCACAGAGCCGCATCTCTCCTCACCCCTCCACCACTGGACCCCCTCTTCTCCTCACCCCCTCCACCACTGAGGGGGCCGCATCTCTCCTCAAACCCCCACCACACTGACCGCTATCTCTCCTACCCCCCACCACAAACCGCTTTTCTCCTCACCCCTCCACCAACAGACCCCATCTCTCCTCACCCCCCTCCACCACAGAGCCGCATCTCTCCTCACCCCTCCACCACTGAGCCGCATCTCCTCCTCACCCCTCCACCACAGGGGCCGCTTTTCTCCTCACCCCTCCACCACGAGCCGCATCTCTCCTCACCCCTCCACCACACAGCCGCATCTCTCCTCACGCCTCCCCTCAACACCCATACTTCCTCACACCCCTCCACCACGAGCGCATCTCTCCCACCCCTCCACCACGGGGCCGCATCTCTCCTCACCCCTCCCCCAAGAGCCGCTTCTTCCCACCTCCACCACAGAGCCGCAAACTCTCCTCAAACCCCTCCACCACACAGGCCGCATCCTCTCCTCACCCCTTTTCCCCCACAAACCGCATCTCTCCCCACCCCTCACCACGACCCAC
>JARQOC010000006.1:103760797-103772541 GCA_033576535.1 Allobates femoralis
GAGCTGTATTGTGTAAGTGATTTATTTCTTTACCTGTCCTAGAGCTTCTCAAGGCAGCAATGCTATGTGTGCTTATGATACAGCTCCCGAGATCTGGTTCTTGCTGTGTTATTTACACTGCAGCCAGTTCTGACACATGACTAGAACGAGCTCCCGATTGAGTTATCCCTTTAAGAAAGGATGTAACTGTCTGCTGTGTGAGCGATAGAGCTGCATTCACATGCTTGATGAGACGGATTGGAGCAGGACTGAAAATGGCAAAAGGCCACAACGGATAAATATTTTAATACAAATCATGAACATATGTTACTGATAATTACGAGAAAAGTAAAAACTGCTAGAGTGGCTCTTTAAATCCACTGTTGATTTTGACTTAAAGTTGTACTTCGGGGAGATGAAAAAATGTCTGTAGTGTCCCTACACTCAACAATATGAAGCTGAGCTGCCTCATACACTTGTATGATCTTGAGAACTCTTGTAATTGACTGACAGGAGCTGCTCCTCACCCCTCTCGTATGGGACGTTAAGTCACTCACCATGTGTGCACTACAAACGTCCGGAGTACCTCTTTGAAGAGCAATTTCGGGGACAGTTTTTTGTTCCTTTTTGTACTCTTCCAGGACTCGTACATGATGAAGCTGAGCTGTCCACTACAGTTCTAGGATGTTTAAATCTCTTACAAAACAATGAAATCATATCTGCTCCAGCACTCACCCCTCCATTATGGGACAGTAGGGCTGGGCGATTTTGGAAAAAATCAAAATCTCGATTTTTTTTAAACCTATAGACGATTTTCGATTTAAATCTCGATTTTTTTTTTTTATATATATGTATACAGCATACACAGTGTATACAGCATACACAGTGTATACAGCATACACAGTGTATACAGCATACACACAGTATATACATCATACACACAGTATATATATCATACACACAGTATATACTATATATATATCATACACACAGTATATACTATATATATCATACACACAGTATATACAGTATCATACACACAGTATATACAGTATCATACACACAGTATATACAGCATATATCATACACACAGTATATATCATACACACAGCACACACAGTATATATCATACACACAGTATATATCATACACACAGTATACACAGTGCACTGGGCTGTATATAGAGCACGCACAGGCTGCACACACAGCACAGCTGTATATAGATGACAGTCATCTATATACAGCTGTGCTCTGTGTATTATGTGTTTCACTGATGTATACATATATACACCTCAAAGTGTGCCTGACTGAGGTGTGTGTGTGTGTGTGTATGTATGTATGTGTGATATAAATATAAATATAAAATATATATATATATATATATATATATATATATATATATATATATATATATATAATTTATACCTCAGGCAGGCACACTATGAGGTGTATATATGTATACATCAGACAGGCACACACACTATGAGGTGTATATATCATATATACACCTCATAGTGTGCCTGCACCTGCCCTGATGTAGATATATATACACCTCATAACTCCCACAGGCACCCACCCCACCCCCCTCCACATAAACCCCCCCTCCCACGCCTGTTTAGCGTTACTTTATTAGGAGTAGGACCGGGACCCGGACGACTCAATCTGAGTCAGGAGTCGGGACTCAGGAGGAGGAGGCAGGCCACACCGGTCAGCAGCTACTAACCTCGGCTCCTCTTCTCCTCTCCGTGACTCCGGGTGACGGCGCACCGGGTGACGTCAGCCACAGCGCGACGTGCCCGGGGGGTGTTAACTGCTGCCAGGGGGCGGGGCGGACCAGCACCGGAGCCATGCTGCGCTCTGCTGTGCTGCTTGTCACCGCCGGCCGGGGAGGAGGCGGAGGTCGGCGGCCCCCAGTGTCCGGCCCAGTCCAGCGCCGGCCGGGGAGGAGGAAGAGCGCACCGCAGTGTGCCAGGTGACGCCGGACCGGAAATGCCGCCATTTTAAATCGAATTTCACGATTTGTAAGAAAACTACAATCGTGGCCACAGCAGGGGGCGAATTAATCGAATTAATTCGATTAATCGCCCAGCCCTATGGGACAGTGTCACAAAGCAGATTCAGCTTTAGGCTGCTGAGCTCAGGGGTGTGGTGGGGGCATGGACGCTGCATAATCATCCTACATTCCAGTCCCCTAATATTTCTAAGTAGTGTAATGAACAGGGGGCATAGCCGCTGGTCCCATGCTCTCACAACATGCCAGCCCCTACACTATATGCCTGCTGTACGTATCTTGCGACCCTTTTGAGATGAGAGGACAGTGTGTGTTTGCGCAGCTGTCGCTGTCCGCACAGGAGAGGACAGCGATACATACAACAGGCATATAGAGTGGGGACTAGCATGTAGTGAGAAGCTCAGCTCAGAAGAGTCATGCGATATATGCAGCAGGCATATAAGGTGTGGGTGGCATATAGTGTGAATATCATAGCCAGTGGCCATGCCCCCTGTTCTTGCTATATGCCAGCCCCCACTTTATATGCCTACTGTATGCATTGCTATAATCTTGAGCTGTACATGCTGTCCTTTCAGCTCAGGAGAGTACAGCAGGTATAGAGTGGCGGGCCACCTGCTCTGATGCTCACACTATATGCCAGCCCACACTATATGCCTGCTGTATGTATCACATGATTCTCCTAAGCCAAAAGACAGCTGCTCAAAAATACACAGTGTCACTCAGCTCAGGAGTGTCATGCGATACATACAGCCGGCAATGCCCCTTGTTCATTACACTAGCAAGAAGGAGGGGGCTTGAATTGAGGATGATCATGGAGCCCCGGCAGTCACGACCCTGCCACACTCTCCTGCACTCAGCAGCCTGAGGCTGAATCTTGTCTGTGACCTATTGTACCCTGATGACATGCTGCATTCAGATTTCCACGCACCAGGGGGGTGACGGGTCCTCTTTAAACACTTAGTAAGCCTTTGCAGGTGTTTTGTGTTAATTATTCAAATTTTCTGAAAAAATGACTTATGGGTCTTCATTGGCTGTAAGCCATAATCATCAACACTTACAAAAGAAAACACTTGAAATAGATCACTCTTTTTGTAATGATTCTATATAATGTGTTTCATTTTTGATGATATCCCAAGTTATTGATGCACCTGTATGAGCTCCTGTGTACCACCCATAATGTAATGCAGGTCTTATTTACATATCTGTTTGCTTTTCTCAGCATCAGGTTCATTTTATTTTTCATGTTTTTGCTAAAAATGTATTGACTAGCATTCCTTCTGTTAAATAAGCTTAGAAGGGCTTATGTTATTGATTGAATAAAGTAATTAGTTTATTCTAAATTTTAAAGCCATTTTCATTTACAAAGCCATAAACTAAGTATTTTAGGAACATGTTTACATCTAAAATAATGCTTATAAATGCAAACTATGACCATGGCTCCTGGCATCTGATGTGTTCCTTCTCTTGTAATTTAAAGGAAAACGGTCAGTGAGCTTCCCCACCTCCCCACTGCATATGGGCATGCAAGTCTCCACTCCATTACACCTGCGATCTCATGTTGCATTTCTGAGTTGTCAGTCGTGCAAATTTTTAACTTTAAAGCGAACCTGTCACCCCCCCCAGGAATCTAAAGATAACATAGCCACCTTCTGCAGCATTCTGAGAAGGTGTCTATAGTATTTAGGCTCCCTTGATTATTGTTTGCAGAGGGAACCCGGACCCAGGATTCTGGTGGGGTCCGGGTCTATTCCAACCCTCCTGCGCTGCCCCTGCAAAGCCCTGGAACATAGGTTTCTACCTGTTCATTGCCCCCTGCACCTCATGCAAGCAGCCTCAAGGCATGGGACAACGATATCTAACTCCCCCTGCGCTGCCCCTGCACTGTATCTCAGGGCTTGGGACATAGGCATCCTCCCTGGACGTTGGGTCTACCTGTTCCCCCCTGCATTGCTCATATAAGCTGCCTCAGTAATAGGATAAAGATTTCCAGCTCCCACAGGAGGGTATAACTCCTGTGCTGCCCCTGCAACGTACCTCAGGGCCTGGGACATAGGTATCCTCCCTAGCGCCCCTTGATGCTGGCCCCGCGGATCCGGTGGAGGTTCCGGTCCCTTGCCATCTCTGGGACCGCAAATAATTTCCGCCCACCCTCCGCATGACGTCAAATAACGCCGGGCTGCATCCTTCTCCTCCCGGCGGCGCCAAATGCAGTCTGGGCGCCATTGCAGTTAGCCACAGGATCACTGGAAGACACAAGTCACACAGCATTCTCTGTGTGACAGGTTCTGATGGCACACATTGGTAAGGCATCAGTTCTATATCCCTGCTGCAGCTTCTGACTAGCCTCTGTACACCATGGCGCAGTATAATAATACAGTGGACAGTATACACTCCACCACTGGCTTCTTCTTTCATACCTAATTTCAGAGGCTATACATAGTTGTCAATCAAGTGATTAGGTGTGAGTATACTAGTCATTAGGCACATGTGGGAGAAGTAATCGGCTGAATACCCTATGGATGTAAGGTGATTATTCTGCGTCGTCACAGCAACGTAGCTTTGCCTATGATTTTACCCACAACTATAGTCTTTACCTCCTATGCCGCTCACACAGCAGGCAGAGTCCCTCCGCCCAGTGCAGGTGCCACACCAATACAGCAAGGCTTATTTTTCCTTCCACCGTGTCAACCATTAATGCCAGTACCTGTCAGTGCACATAATACAACACTTCAACTGGCAGTCATGTCTACAGCTATGTCGTAGTCTATAGAAAACTTGTTACGCAGCAGGATAATGGGCCCGAGGTTTGATGGATTTTTGCAATCCAAACCCAGACTCGGACCCTGCTGAAACTTTAGTGGAGCTCTAGATCATACGTGCTATCTCAAAGAAGCTAACCTTCAACAATAAAGTGATGCAAGGCGTAGGAAACTTTTTACCCCCTTCTAACGAACGTACCCATCACTGGACTGATTCCTCAGGCACACTTTCCTACCTGTTCTTTTTCTCCATTAACATCACAACACTGTTAAGTAGAGCAAATTGCATGATCAGTGTTTGAAGTGACATGTTCGTCCTTACCCCTCTTTCGCTTTTGTCTAAAGCCATCAGATCTTGGTCAGGTACTCCCTATGTGATACAGGCGTGGACTTAGACCTCATAGTTATAGCAGCATATTTGCTTCATGCCGCCCTGCATACAGCTAATACGTGTACCCTGGCAGCGTGACTAGCAGGTGGATGCAGCATCTAAAAGGGCAATAGCCTTCCTTAGCTTACCGGCCGTCTGTTTGTGGTCGACTTACACAAAGTTCTGATGCTACAGGAGGGTAGAACTCACTCTCTCTCCTCCAACGCAAACAACAACACCTTTTTCCCCGCCACCAACATACACTGTTTTGATTTGTTCGGAACTCATGGGTGGTCCATATCCAGGCAAACACAGGGTGCCATAAAAAGAGAACGAACACAGACTTCTCAGGAATCGAGGGTGAACTGGCTGTCCCATTCTCGCCAATCCAAACCTAAGGGTTCTTGATCCCATACGTCGTTCTACCACAGTAGCCACCTTTACAAGCAGACGGACGACTCCCCTGCTATCGGATGACTCTCCTGTTATCATTCAGTCTGACTCGCGATTACAGACTCGTCAGTCAGAGAAATGGTATTTCCTGGTCACACTATAGGTTACTTCCCTGCAACTGGTCTTTCCAGTACATTGCCCTAACATGTCAGCCACAGCTCACGCTTCTCGGGTCATTGATTCCATCCCAAAAAGAGGAATTTTTGTCCCTGTTCCTCGAGACGAATGTCCTGACTCCCATCTGAACCTGTTTATACTTCCCACAAAGGTAAGGCCAGTCTGGCCTCTCCTACATTTCAGTCTCTACACAAAATCATTAGGGATTGTCATGCCACATTAAGTCTCCCTGCTCCATACTTTCATCCAGGGAGGAAGGTGAGTTCCACACTTCTATAAATATACAATCTTTTGGGCACATCGAACATTCCTGCAGTCGGCAATCATCCAGACTCTCCACTAGCCCCAGAATACTTGCCAAGGTCATGAAGTTGTCATAACATCCTCCAGTCAGGAGGAGTAGTCCTGCTTCCATATTGGACAACTTGCTCATCAAGGTTTCTTCTCTCATGGGCGGGGTTCAGAGTGTCCAACCACCAGCGACTAATCTACCAAGGTCATTACCAGCCTCCAGTTAGCCTCTAACCTGTGGATGCGTTCTCAATACCTCCCACGGATTGGTACTTCTCTTGCCAGACAAGTCACGGCTCCGCTGTGCAGTTCAGACCCTCTTTTGCCCAATGCCTCACTCTATTCGGTTTGCCATGAGAGTACTAGGCAGGGTAATAACAGTAATGGCCACAGTTCTCGTTGCACGATTACACCTCAGGCCTCTCTGGTGGCTCTGCTCACATCCTGGGACAAGAGCCTCTTCTTCCCAGACACGACGTTCTGTCTGCCACCTTCAACTCAAACATTCTCTTCACTGGTGGCTCGTTCATCTGTCCCCTCTCGGAGATCCTACCTTTCACCTCATATTGAAATTACGACCATCAATGCAAGCCTAACAAGTTGGGGTATGATGTACCGTCACCACACGGATCAAAGAAAATGGTTTCCATTGGAGTTCACCAGGCCCGTCAACACTCTAGAAACCTGGGCCATTCTTCAAGTGCTTAGAACGCTCCATCAACTTCTCTTAGGGGATCACATCGGTATACAATCGGATACTGCCTCAGCGGTGTCATGTGTCATTTATCAGGAGATGCCTGATGTTACCAAAGTAAACTTGCAGAACAGTGAACCAAGACATTTGGTTGAACTTTTAAAAGAGAAACTCCTCTGAACTGGCACTAAAGGGTCTTTAGCGTTGTATTTAGTCCAAAAAGAAATAATAATAAAGAAATAATAGATAAAAAAAGTGTACCCCCTCTTTTTGATAGCTAGCTAGCGTAAAGGTGACAGTTGCAGACTGCAGCTGGCAGCTTTTCCTTGGCTGGTAATCCAAAACTAGGGCTACCCCACTGTTTTTTTCTTTTATTTGTAAATAATTTTAAAAAAATACAATTTGGATGGGACCCCATGTTTTTATCACCAGCCAAGGTGAAGCTGACAAGCTGAGGTCTGGTATCCTCGGGAAAAAAGGTCATCTCATCTGCCTCAAAATAGCAGGCCGCAGAGTTGGGTCCTCCATTAGTTTCACCTCTCCTGGGGCTTTACTCTGGCTCTTACCGCTGCCCTGGTTCTGTAGGCAATCAGGGTAAGGGTATTTGGGGTTGATGCCAGCTGTGTAATCACAGCTGGCATCAAGCCCAGAGGTTAGTGATGCCAAGACATCTATCAGATAACTGGAAATTACTAATCCAGTCAGTAATAACAAGAATGAAGACATGAAAATTATTTTATTGGAAAAAAACACTCAACACAATCCACCTTTCACCAATGTATTTAAAACAAACACAAGCAGCATTCCAGGATTTCCGATGTAGTCCAAAAAAGCGAACCTGCAAGACGTAAGAGAATTAGTGAACAAATGGACTAGAGACACAATTATTAACCATTTTATTCCCTATTAAAATACATAGAAAGACACACAGACTGAGACAAGCGACACACAGACACATAGAGGGATAGATACAGGTGCATATCAATGAATTAGAATATCATCAAAAAATTAATTTCAGTAATTCAATACAAAAATTGAAACACATGCATTATATAGTAATTACAAACAGTGATATATTTCAAGTAGTTATTTCTGTTAATGTTGATGATGATGACTTACAGCCAATGAAAACTCATAGTTCATTCTCTCAAACTTAAAGTAGTTGCGAGATTTCCCCCGACAATGTGGATGATGCAGGAGGTGTCATCCATGTCAGAGGAAGAGAACGGTGATCAGTAGTGGAGAGGAGGGATAGAAGCCGCAGCAAGGATGCTCATTGGACCAGACAGTCTGGTTTTACATACAGTGTGGGAGAATTTAAAGGGATCCTGTCACCTCCAGAACGCCTCCTAAGCTACCAAAACATGTCCCTACACCATCCTATCACTAATATCACACTCCTTTTGTCTCCTAAAAGCATCCATTGAAAGTGGAGAAAAATGTTTTAATACTCACTCATTAGTGATTATAATTAGCAGGGGCTATATTCTTTAGTCACCAGGGTAGGCTGTTTTGCAGCTCCAGGATCCACCCTCTCTGTCTGTGTGTTCTGCTTGTGCAGGCTTTACCCTCCCCCCTCTCTATCACTCACAGAATGCAAATCATTATTCCTGTCTTGAGCTGCACATCACAGCAGCACAGACAGAGAGAGGCTGGATCATTCAGGCTGCAAAACAGCCCGCCCTGGTGACTAAAGAATATAGCCCCTGCTAATTATAATCACTAATGAGTGAGTATTAAAACATTTTTATGCACTTTCACAGGATGCTTTTAGGAGACAAAAGGAGTGTGAGATTAGTGATGGGATGCTGCAGGGACATGTTTTGCTAGCTTAGGAGGCGTTCTGGAGGTGACAGGATCCCTTTAAAGAGGATTTTGGAGGGAGTCGGGGGGATAATATACACCTCTTAAAAGGGAACGGTGTCATGCTAAAAGGTGCTACTAAACCACCCCAATTTTCTTTAGTTAATATACTGTGCATTAGTAACGTGTGTGTGTGTGTGTTTTTTTTAAATTGTTGTACTTGTTCCAAAATAGTTTAGATACTTAGATAAAAGTCATCCGGGTGGTAGGCCGACAAGTCAATAAACTGCAAACATGCCAAAATTCATCTGATGCTGTTTAGAATGACCTGTTGATGTCGTGACCATGTGACCCTAATGGGCGGAAAAGTAGGCCTTGCGGGAAGGACAGCGTAATCATTCTCGCTCATTATAGTAACATGGCCGTGACATCACACAGGGCTTACAGCATTAGAAGAATTTCAGTATATACGCAGTTGATTGACATGTCTACTTCTGACTGACTGTTTGGGCAGCTAGCTAATATAACATCTGAGTATCTAATGTGCTTCTTAGGGATAAACACACACAAAAAATATTTACTAATTCACACTACGTGATCTATAGATTTAAAGAACATTGGGGGGGGGGGGGGGTGTTTAAAATAAAAAACAGGAATGCAGCACAGGTGGTAGTCTTTGTTCACACATTGAATATCTGCTGACATGTTCCTTTTAAGCTCCTCCAACATTTTTCCTCCCCGTTGGAAACAAGGATTTCCCCAAGGTTCATCAGATATAAACAGACATGCCTGGCACCACTCAGAAAACCAAGCAGTGACATATTCCTGGTCATTTAGTATAAACTCCTTTTGAGACAGCTGAACAACTGTGGTGTGCTTCAGAGTCCAGAACTCCAATGACAATTCATAAGCAAAAAAGAGAAACCGCACTCGCCTGTTCTTGTTGTGCAGATTTTATTGGAAGTCGGGTTAACATTAGTGCAGGGAGGAGGGGGGTGTAAGAGTGCCGGACTACGGCTTGCCATTACATGCAATGTGCACTTCCAGGGGTCCTGTATCTTACTGTATGTTACAGGCAGGACCCGTGGAAGTGCACATTGCACGAAACGGCAAGCCATAGTCCGGCACTCTTGCACCCCCTCCCTGCACTGATGTAACCCCGACTTCCAATAAAACCCGCACAGTAAGAACCGGTGAGTGCTGTTTCTCTTTTTTGCTTATGAATTGTCATTATAATAAAATGCACAATTATTGCTTTTTTACTTTTGTTCCACTGTATTGCAATTCTTTAAGTTCTAACTTACGTTTTTTAGATTTTGTCGATCCTAATGATCGATTGTATTTTGTCGATCCTAATGATCGATTGTATTGCAATTCTTTAAGTTCTAACTTACGTTTTTTAGATTTTGTCGATCCTAATGATCGATTGAAAACTGAAGAAAAGCACAAAGATTCCTTGAAGAACAGAGATGAAGGTCCCGTATTGCCTGAATTGGAAGATATTAAAGTGGAGAATGAAAATTATAAAGTTCAAACGGTGAAACTCACTCAGTCTATTGTGGAATTGGAGGAAAAGCTCGCTGGATATGAAAAGACGTTGATTGACTTGGAATTGAAAAACAAAAGCACTGTCTGTGAACTCCAGCTACAGAAAGATCTTGCGCTCAGCATGGAAGGAACTGTCAATATGCTGAAGCAGGAGGTAGATCAGAACCAAGTAAGCATTGCCAACAAGGTTGCTCAGATCAAAACTATTCAAAGTAAGCTAGAGGACTATGGCAAGACTGATCCTAGGCTGGGCTCTGGTGGAATGGAGCTTTATAATCTAACAGATCTGATAGAAGAGTCAACCAAGAGAAACCTTGGACAGATTGAAAGTCAAGAGGGAAAAGTTCCATCTGGGCGAGAGAGTGCTTTTTATGATGCCATAGAAGGTCTCTGGAAGAAATGTCAAGATGTTCTTCAAGAATCCTCCAAAAAGAACAAGCGGTTACTGCAGTATGAAAAACAGCTTGATGACCTGAAACGTGAAATGAGCCAACTGCAGAACGAAAAGAAGAGCGACGTGTCCTCCCAAGCCTCTGTTCTCAAAGAAAAAGAGGAACTTATTGTCCAGCTAAGAGAACAATTGTCAGAAACAACAAAGCTTTTGGAAAGTCTGAAAATGCAAGAAATTGACTATAAGAATCAGTTATTATCACACAGCCAGCAGATAAAGGACCTGCGACTCCTTGTGGATTCCTACAAAGAGAAATCTGAAAAGCTTACTAGCCTGGAAAGTGAAAGCAAAGAACAATCTGCTGCACTTGAAACACTGAAGAAACGCTTGGCAGAACTCCAGGCAGAACACATGGATTGTGAGAAGAACCAGAAGAAAGTCAATGATGAGAAGAATGACTTAGAACAAAAGATTAGAGCGGCACGGGAAGAACTTACAGCTGCCGAGACCACGACGAGCGAGAGGGAGAAGCAAGTCAAAGAGTCAGCGGGAGACCTCGCACTGTAAGTCTGATGGCCCAGCTGGGTCAGGGTTGCCTGATTTTCATCCTTAGTTACGGGGAGGGATTTAGTTCTGGCCAGAATTTTCCTTTATGTCTTGTAAATTACGTATTGATTTTCGAAGTCATATGGAGTTCTCTCATTCATCGCATTATCACAGGAGCAAGACTTTGTATGAGATAAGAAATATGTTTTATGTAAGCATGACGGCTCTTCTGGTGAAATACCCCATGCCAGATTCTATCTGTTTTCTGCAGAACACGAGCAATTTTATTCTCTTTTGACTTTTTTTGTTTTCTAATTTCGTTTAAGCTTAAAGAGAGACCTTTTACAAAAAGATGGTCAGTTGAAAACCGCACAGTTAGACCTGCAGAGAAAAGAAGAGGACTACATAGAGTTAAAGGATAAACTGGATGATGCCAAAAAGCAGCTGCAACAGGTGGAGAAAGAGGTGAGTGACTTTGTATTAGGAGTCATACAATCATATACACCCTCTATTATTTGGCGATGTACTGTGTTTTTTGGATTACAACACATTTCCCCCCCCAAAATTAGGGGGAAAATCAGGGTGCATCTTACAATCCAATCCTCGATTACCCAGGGATTGTGGAGGCAAAGTGGTAGTGGAAGGCTTCTCTGAGTAATGTGTGGTACATTAATGCTGCAGACAGTACTTTATAGGGAACCTGTCATGTTGTTTTGTGATATTAAACTGCCCCCAATGTATTTTAAATGATGCAATGCATTACTTACATGGGTGTCTAAAAA
>JARQOC010000006.1:103772641-103811244 GCA_033576535.1 Allobates femoralis
GTGCTTGTTCTGTTCTCACTAAATAGGCCGGGGGCTCATGAATTTATACAGACCTTTATACTGAGCCCAATGAGAAGAGTAGTGAAGTCTGTGCTTTATTGAACGTTGCAGTATATTTGTATGTGGTATAACTGGAAACAATCAGTATATAGGACAATCAGTACATGGTACAGCAGGATACATATCATACATGTTATACAATATGCATGAATGTTTGCAAACTAGTAACTGACCTTAGGGCACTACTAACTAAACTAAGCTTACATTAAGACAGAAAACAACCACATGGAGCATGGCTACATACCGGCAATGCAATCACGTGGGGACAGTAGTAGACATGTCTTCTAGCATCCAGGGTGAAGGTAAAATGGAGACTGAGCTACCAGAATGCATTGTGAGGGGCAGGAGAATCAGACATAGAAAATAGAAAAATAGACTGCAAATATGGCATTGGCCACTAGAGGGAGCTAAAGCATTACAAATGAAAAGAAGGTCTCTTCCCTCACTAGAAATACACGATTAGGTTTTCTACAGCTATACTAATAACAAACATTCTGAAATTAATTGGATGTCAGAGACAGAACAGCGCTTATTGTCTTTCCAGTGTATATTTATACTTTTTCAGTGGAAACCGTTTTAGCCATTGTGCTTCCCTCCCCCACTTTTTATTAGTGATGCACAGTTTGTACAGCAAATTTACTATACCAGAAATTGTCTTTAGTTTTATCAAAACTCTGTCAGCTCTCAAAGGATCTCCAAAATATTTATTAAAAAAATTGTCAAATTATTTTTGTACAAATTGAGCGTATAGAATGCTGATCTTAGTACCGTACATTTTCTTTTAAAGAGGACCTGTCACCAAACCAGGCATGGTGATCTAATTACAGCACTGGATGCAGCATGTCTGCAGCATGCAGACAAGGGGTCCCCCGGCTCTTAAGCTGCCCTGTACCCCGAGATAATACACTTAG
Source organism: Allobates femoralis (assembly GCA_033576535.1). Classification (NCBI taxonomy): domain Eukaryota; kingdom Metazoa; phylum Chordata; class Amphibia; order Anura; family Aromobatidae; genus Allobates; species Allobates femoralis. The sequence continues at coordinate 103,773,613 of JARQOC010000006.1, forward strand.
AAAACTTACACGCTACAGCCACTAAGGAGGTGGCTAGGGGCTGCAGCCAAGGGCAGATTCACACCCCCTGCATGTGTAATCTGCCCACCGCTGCCAATCATTGTCTCCCTCTTCTGCAGCATAATAGAGAGTCTCCCCCCCCCCCACCAGAAATGGGCGTTTAGCCCCGCCCCCTGCGGCGACATCACCGCTTATACCCGCCCTGCTCTATGGATAACATAGAGCAGGGCGGGTATAAGCGGTGATGTTACTGCAGGAGGCGGGGCGTCCGGCCTCCTGCTCTGACATCACCACCTTTCTCCGCCCTGCTCTATGTTATCCATAGAGCAGGGCGGGTATAAGCGGTGATGTCGCCGCAGGGGGCGGGGGACCCCTTATCTGGATGCAGCAGACATGCTGCATTCAGTGCTGTAATTAGATCACCATGCCTGGTTTGGTGACAGGTCCTCTTTAATCTTAATTTAGGAAAGCTTACATGTAGGGTGAGCAATAAATAAAACAGTAATAATTTGTGTATTTTGATGCCTTACTTGTGGATTCTGTTAGGGATTTGCTGCAGATGTAATACAGGGAGAAATCCACACCACGAATCTTGCAGAAAAAAGTCTTTCCAGGTGCTATCACACCAGTTTCCTTGCAGATGGTTTTCGGCTGCATGTGGATAAGATTGTTGAAAATGTCCTCTTTCTGGTACTATTTTACACCGAGGCTGTCCCTGTACCCAAATCCAGACAGAGACTTGGCAGTGTATCTGCCAGATGTTTTTCTAGAAATCCCACTTGGGCATTGCTACCATGTTTTTTCAGTAAGGCTACGTTCACACATTGCGTATTTTGCCGCGTTTTTTTACGCGCGCTTTTCAAAATACGCAATGTGCCTTTTGTCTGCCTGCAAAGTGAATGGGAAATTCACTTTGCAGTGCAGACATTGCGTAAAAATACGCACTGCGTTTTCCGGGAGAAAGCGCAGCTCCGTAAACAATTGATATGTCAATTGTTTACGCAGCTACTTCTGCGTATTCTCCCAGAGGGGAGGAAGAATCCAGCTTCCTCCTCCCCTCTGTGACAGCTGTGGCTGCCCATTAGATTTCACAGTGTATTAATATACACTGTGAAATCTAAATTAAACAGAGGCAAATGTATGTAAAATAAAAAGAATGAATACTTCACCTGTCCGAAGCCTTCTGCCGCTATCTGGTCTCCGATTCCAAGTTAGAGATGTACTGACAGGACCTGTGGTGACGTCAGAGGGGCGTTCCCGGGCACTCGCGGTCATGTGATACATATCACATGACCGCGAACAGCCAATCAGCGCTGGGAACGCCCCGGGAACGCCCCCCTCTGACGTCACCACAGGTCTTCTCAGTACACCTCTCACTTGGAACCGGAGAGCGGCAGAAGGCACCAGACAGCGGGAGAAGGCACCGGACAGGTGAAGTATTCATTCTTTTTTATTTTACATACATTTGCCTCTGTTTAATTTAGATTTCACAGTGTATATTAATACACTGTGAAATCTAATGGGGCTGTCACAGAGGGGAGGCGGAAGCAGGATTCTTCCTCCCCTCTGTGACATCACTGCGCTTTCTGGAGTAAAGAAAGCGCAGTGTGTGAAAGCCCCTGCGTATTTTGTTGCGCTTTTTTGCGCAGCCGAAAAACGCGGCAAAAAGCGCGCGCAAAAAGGCACAGCAAAATACGCAAATGTGTGAACGCAGCCTAAATCTGTAATATAGAGAAGCTCTTAAGATTTCCAGTGGTTTAAACTTGTTTCAATCTATGGGCTTCAGATGTTAAGGCCAAAGAAAAGTTAATTGAAGATATGAAACTGACTCTTATTGAGCAAGAACAGACCCAGGAAGAACAAGAGCTAGCACTTGAGGCCAAGACTGAAGAAGTTGAAAAACTAGCTGGCGGTAAGTGGGATGTATGGAAAACCTGTAATTTTATATACAGCTGTCTGTGCTTTTACTCCTTAACGCAACGTACCGGCAGCTCCGGTGTTTTGTGGAGCCCATTGCAGGTCACAAATCAATGTAATTCTATGGGAGCCTCGTTCTGGCCCCATTTTGGCTCTCAGAAATGCATTGAGTACTTGTGACGCAAATTGTAACTTCCAGCCAGTCACAAGATGCCACCATGAGACTTGGCAGGGCATCTAAAAATGTGATGCTGGAGGGTAAATTTAATAGAGGGCATTTAGATTTAAACCACCACTCTTGGGCTGAAAAAAACTAAACAAAACCCCGGAGTGGTGCTTTAAATCTCTACAGCGCTAACATGGAAGCAGCAACATGAAATACCATTATCCAGCATGAATGAGCTGTGCTACTGTGAATCCAGCTCTGGGAGAAGCTAAATCTTATAACTCTGCTGATCTATGTATGTGCTTCTCTGCCTATGTGTGTCTTTTCTCTTCTCTCCTTCTCTCGTGTCTGTAGAGTTTAGGCACTGTAACCTGACGCCTCACTGGTGCTGGCTTTCCATCTTACTTTGACCAAGACTTCATCAGCTGTCTTTTTTCAGAGTGGATGGTGAATTCTGGAAGCAAAAGGGAAAATGGAGAAAGAAGCAATGTTTGATGAAATATATTACATTTTCTCCTTCGCCTCATTGGGGGACACAGACCGTGGGTGTTATGCTGCTGTCCACTAGGAGGCGACACTAGGCAGAATCTGCAAAAGAGTTAGATGGCTCCTCCTCTGCAGCATACACCCCTGCATTGCTTGTGCTATTAATTTATGAAGAGTTTGGTGTTGACACGACAGTGACCACTTAAAGGGGTTATCCGGGACTTTTGAGGTTTTTTTCCTATTGGGTTATGAACTTATTGTCGGGTAGTTGCTAACTCAGGTGGTGATGCCCCTATTTCCTTTGACCTCGTGTCAACAGAGCAGTTCCTTCTTTTTTTGTCCTCCGCTTTAGTCTTTAAAGTGTCGCTGCTGACGTCATGCTGACTAACAGTGGAGATTGGTAGTGGTGTCCTGTCAACAGAGCAGAGTAGAAGAGAAGGAACTACTTTGTTAACGTGACATCATTGAATGAAGGAGAGTTGATGACAAGCGCGGTCTGTGACTACTCTGAGCCAGAGCAGATTGTCGCTGGGCAAAACAGGCAGGTAGTTAGTAACTACCTACCAGTAAGTGCTTAGCCCAAAATTCTGGATAACCCTCTTAATATTAGTCTTTTCTTGCTTTTCCCTTCTGTAAATGTATACACCATTTTAAAGAGACTCAATTATCTTAGGAATAGTTTTTCATAGGTTATGTTAATGTTATGTTAAAACTAGTTGTGCCCAATCTCGTTAGATGCCTTATCAGTTCTGCATGTCTTCCAATGTAATAATCTTCTATACAGAGCTGGAGCTGTGGAAACAAAAGTATAGAGAGAAAATAGCTGGTAAAGAAAATGTCCTAGAGCTGAACCGAGAAGCGAGCAATGACACCGGAACCAGCAAGACCCAAGAAATCAAGCTGCAGAACCAACTCAAGGTACATCTGCTGAGACGGTGTCCTTGTGTACGTGGAGGCCATACCATGCTCCTTTCTGGGGGTTTATAAAGATTGGAGATAACGCCATTGTGATGTATTTATGTATATGGTGGAGTATTGGACCTGAAATTAGAATTCTCAAATAGAGAGACCTGACCTAGAAAAGCCGCACATGTTTATCCATTTCGCAATAGGGCAATTGTATGTTTTTGCACTTTTAGTTTTTTTTTTCTTCCCAGGTGCCATAATTCTTATTTTTCTGTCCACATAGCTGTATGAAAACTTATTTTTTGCAAGATAAGACGTAGTTTTGAAGGACATAGTCTATTAATATCTAAAGGGTTGAGAATGCGCAAAATAGGGTCTTATCCTTTATAGACAGGTGTAATGTGGTAAAATCAGAATTGCTCACTTGATGCGGTTGTGTAGCACACAACCAGCGTAATTGCTCAAACAATGCAGCTGCTGCAGGGACTTTACTTCCACAGGATGCGGTGCTTTAATCACAGGTTTTTCGGACGAAGTACCTTTGTGTCCACGCTGCTGCCAGGAAGATATAGAGACACCAACGACACTGGACGTCTGGGTACCGGTGATATAGATTTATTTCTGACGCGTTTCGGAGCCACATACCGAGCTCCTTCCTCAGGGAACATCAAGATCACACTGAACAGATTCGTATTTATCAGAGAAAAGGCGCCAAAAGAGAATTACAATGACATCAGTATATAGATTTTAAGAAAGTGTCCTGTCATGAATAGATTTTGAGAGTTTTTATTAAATCAAAAAAAAATTTTATTGTCACAAAAGAATTTTTTACAACACAATATCCATTTTTATTCACTTTTTATTATAATAAACCATATTATTTTTTATTTCTATGAATTGTCAAAATAAAATTATATCTATAATTTATGCTTTTACTCAAACACCTATATATGTTTTAAAATAAATATATATCCGTGTTGCTTGATATAGATGAACAGTAGATCTGATCGTATCAGCTCCCCGGGAACTTCCTGACATTCTAATAGAGAATCACATCGGTCAAATCCTTCATAATAAAAATAGAAATAATACTATAGTTAAATAATGAACATGATTAATAGTAATATCTAATCATGAAATATTTAATTTCCATCACTTTCACATACTTTCTACAATTTTTCACTATTACACTCAAAGCATATATTTACAAATCGCTATCTTCAAGATTTTATAAACCACATTACCATTATTTTAAAACACGAATGAACAGATAGCACAATGGGTAGTGCACACATAAAACCAATAACACTAGATTTTATAGGACTTTTATTTTATGAGTTCTATCCAGCACTATCACACTATATACAAAATTGTTGTTTTTTTTTGAAATTTTTAATATATTTCTGTAATTATCTGTTTGATATATAATAATAATAATAAAGCTTTATTTATATAGCGCCAACATATTCCTCGGCGCTTTACAATGTAGGGTTAGAGTACAGAAAATATACAGTAAGTAATTACAGTAGAGAACAAATAAAGTACAATAATTGGATACAAAACAATAGGCATAGAATCAATGTGAAAAAAAAATACAATAAATAAAGCAAGAAATGAAGGTGACCCTGCTCAAAAGAGCTTACAATCTACAACGGGATAGGGGTTGCACAAGGTACAGGGGCTTATTGCACTGATGGTCCAGGCATCTTGAGGAAATGGGGCATAGAACTAAGCTTACATGGATGGTCATTATACAGTCTGTGTAGACCTTTATGGTTTGGTGGAGTTTGTAGAAGAGTAATGTCCAGAGGGATAGCCCATTCACTATCTACAGTACAAAGGACTTCTATTAGGGAGTATGATAGGCCGCCTTAAAAAGATGCGTTTTTAGGGATCGTCTGAAGCCATGCAAGTTGTGGATAATCCTGATTTCTTTGGGTAAAGCATTCCAGAGGTTTGGTGCAGCTCTGGAAAAGTCTTGGAGCCGGGAGTGGGAGGATCGGATTAGTGCAGATGTTAGTCGAAGGTCATTTGAGGAACGTAGAGAGCGGGTGGGGTGATAGACAGAGATGAGGGAGGAGAGGTAGGGGGGTGCTGCTCTGTGAAGAGCTTTGTGGGTGAGAACAAGCAATTTGAATTTGTTCCTGTAGTATACGGGCAGCCAGAGCAATGACTGGCACAGAGCAGAGGCATCTGAGTAACGATTGGCCAGATGGGTGATCCTGGCTGCTGCATTAAGGATGGACTGGAGAGGAGAAAGTCTGGTGAGGGGGAGGCCGCTTAATAGAGAGTTGCAATAGTCAAGGCGGGAATGGATTAGGGCCACGGTGAGGGTTTTTGTTGTTTCCAGGGTGAGAAAGGGGCGGATATAGTAACCATATAAATTTTATATGATTAGAGCTTCAGTTTTTCATGCCATTTTTGATAACATTTGTTTTTACTACGTAACTTTGTTGATAAACAATGTGACGTCAATCTGTGATCCTCCCTATATGCTGATGTCATTGTAATTCTCTTTTGGCGCCTTTTCTCTGATAAATACAAATCTGTTCAGTGTAATCTTGATGTTCCCTGAGGAAGGAGCTCGGTATGTGGCTCCGAAACGCGTCGGAAATAAATCTATATCACCAGTACCCAGACGTCCAGTGTCGTTGGTGTTTCTGTATCTTCCTGGCAGCAGCGCGGACACAAAGGTACTTCGTCCGAAAAACCTGTGATTATAGTCTATTAATGTCACTATTAGATGTACTAGAAAACAAAGGTAAAAAGTTTCATGTGCAGAGAAATTGTGGAGGAAAAAAAAAATAGAAAATAAATCCTGCATTTACATTTTTTGGGTTATTTTTTGCAATTTTTATACTGGTATAAAAACAATAATATCATACAGGTCAATGACAAAATTTCCAGTACTAAGTGTAACGCACTGGGTGTTTTAGTGCGGCATGACAGTGACACAGACCCGGCAGTCCATTTATAAGTACCAAAAAGCATTTTATTAGGAAGTGATCCAATTCTATGTTGGCCGCGCTCCCTGTGGTAATAATTTTACGAACTCCTTGTCCACAAATAAAATTTATTGCTCAAAACATACAAAAACATGAAAAACGGGTAACGTATGTTTGAGCAATAAATATTATTCATGGATAAGAAGTTCTTAAATCATTACCACAGGGAGGGGAGCCACCATAGAAATGGATCACTTCCTATTGAACCTTTATGCCGGTGGAAATTTGTGGCAGGACCCAACACAGGATCAATTTAAAGGCAATCAGTGGCCCCGGAAAAATGTCCGAAGCGTGAGGAGGCTTTGGGAAAATCATATACTTGAGGTTTTATTTCAAACGATCAATGCATAAAACTTCATTAAGAAGGTATTAGGGTACCTTTACACGTCGCAACATTGCATGCAATTTCACTTGCAACTTACTGGTTGCAGGGAAATCATGGACACATTGTTACATTTGTACACAGCCACAAAATGGAACAATGTGTCCATGATTTCACTGCAACCAGTAAGTTGCAAGTGAAATTGCATGCAATGTTGCGACATATAAATGTACCTTTAGAGTTAGGCTGTGGTCACACATGCCAATCCATTTTTCATAGTGGTCCGTTTATCAAACCGTATTTTTTTTGGGTGCTTTTTGAGCCTCCTATGCTGCTCTGGGTTTTTTGGACTTAGACATTTTTTGGCAAAAAAAATACTAGTAAAACCGGAGGCGTTAACGGATGGTGCATATATGTGCCATCTGTTAACAGATCCGTTTCCCATAGGGCCCCATGTTACCAAAAAGCGGTGTGTTTTTTTTTCCAGCACCCAAAAAGTTACTACCAACGTTTTTTGGACCCTGGGAAGAGGTCTTCAAAAACGGAATGACCTATAAAGTGCCCCATTTGTTAACGGACCGATTTTTGGACTTAGAAAAAAAAGAAGTAAAAAATTTCCCAAAAACGGATCAAGAGCAAAAACGGCTGGCATGTGTGACCACAGCTTTACATTGGTAACGCTCTGAGATTGGCCTACAGGGAATCACCTTCATAAAGCAAGTGGTGAAAAAATGTATATGTATTTGTCGCCTTTTTCCAATAAATGCCTATTAGTAATTGCTCCATGTTACCCTGAGGCGTATGAGTGCAGTCTGACAGGCAGTGAAACCTTTTTCTACTGAATCCAATAAGAAGACTGTCGCTTAAAGTCTGTACTTTTTATTGAACACTAGTAAAAAGGCCCGATGCAATTGCATCGGGAGCGCGGTGAAATGAATTGTGTGTATACAGGCGAGTCAGTGGGTAGCAGAGTGTACAGGCGGCTCTGTGGGTATCAGAGTATAGAGGCGGCTCTGTGGGTATCAGAGTATAGAGGCGGCTCTGTGGGTAGCAGAGTATACAGGCGGCTCTGTGGGTAGCAGAGTATAAAGGCGACTCTCTGGGTAGCAGAGTATAGAGGCGGCTCTGTGGGTAGCAGAGTATAGAGGCGGCTCTGTGGGTAGCAGAGTATACAGGCGGCTCTGTGGGTAGCAAAGTATAGAGGCGGCTCTGTTGGTAGCAGAGTATAGAAACAGCTCTGTGGGTAGCAGAGTATACAGGCGGCTCTTTGGGTAGCAGAGTATACAGGCGGCTCTGTGGGTAGCAGAGTATAGAGGCGGCTCTGTGGATAGCAGAGTATGATGTGGCGGGAGGCTGGAGGGGTGAGGAGAGCAGAGGCTGGAGGGGTGAGGAGGGCAGAGGCTGGATGGGGTGAGGAGAGGTGAGACTGGAGGGGTGAGGATAGGTGAGGCTGGAGGGGTGAGGAGAGGTGAGGCTGGAGGGGTGAGGAGAGGTGAGGCTGGAGGGGTGAGGAGAGGTGAGGCTGGAGGGGTGAGGAGACGTGAGGCTGGAGGGGTGAGGAGACGTGAGGCTAGAGGGGTGAGGAGAGGTGGGTCTGAAGGGTTGAGGAGAGGTGGGGCTGGAGGGGTGAGGAGAGGTGAGGAAGGAGGGGTGAGGAGAGGTGCGGCTGGAGGCGTGAGGAGAGGTTCGGCTGGAGGGGTGAGGAGAGGTGGGGGTGGAGGGGTGATGAGAGGTGAGGATGGAGGGGTGAGGAGAGGTCCGGCTGGAGGGGTGAGGAAAGGTCCGGCTGGAGGGGTGAAGAGAGGTCCGACTGGAGGGGTGAGGAGAGGTGCGGCTGGAGGGGTGAGGAGAGGTGCGGCTGGAGGCGTGAGGAGAGGTGCGGATGGAGGCGTGAGGAGAGGTGCGGCTGGAGGGGTGAGGAGAGGTGCGGATGGAGGGGTGAGGAGAGCAGAGGCTGGAGGGGTGAAGGGAGGTGGGGGTGGAGGGGTGAAGAGAGGTGAGGCTGGAGGGGTGAGGAGAGGTGAGGATGGAGGGTACACATGTAAGAAGAGTTAAGACTGGCATCGACCACAGGCGTAGGTGCTAGCAGAAAAAACATTATACTTACAATTGTGAACCGCCGCGACACTACTATGTTCAGGAATAAAGTGAATAATGAGTAGCACCAACAAGACAAGGATCTGTGAATATGTTTCAATTGTGTACTGCAGAAACTGCCCTTTGCTATATATATGAAATCGGAGAACTTAGTCTCATTAGTAGCTACTAGGGATTAAGCTTGGCATCCACATCAAGGAGTCTCCATTGCCAAGTCCTATCACTATGCCTAATGAAAATGGTATGAGGTGGATGGATTTATATGTCCTAGGTGTGATTAAAAAACGACGTACGTCTTGGCAATGGAGACTCTTTGATGTGGATGCCAAGCTTAATCCCTAGTAGCTACTAATGAGACTAAGTTCTCCGATTTCATATATATAGCAAAGGGCAGTTTCTGCAGTACACAATTGAAACATATTCACAGATCCTTGTCTTGTTGGTGCTACTCATTATTCACTTTATTCCTGAACATAGTAGTGTCGCGGCGGTTCACAATTGGAGGGTACACATGTGACCTGAGGGGGGAAGGAGCGGCTTGGGCGCTCTGTGGTAAAGACAGGACGGCCATCCGATTGGTCCAGGACTCCGAGTCCTGGCTAATGGGATGGGCGTCGTGTGTTTACAACACAGCGCCCAATCCGCTTGCAAGGGCGGCGGTGGCGGGCAATGGGAGTGAGCGGAGTGTGTCAGGCATTGCAGCCTGACACGCCCCGCTCACTCCCATTGCCCGCCGCCGCTCACAGGACGACGTGACTGGCTCCCAACACCCGCCCACAGCCCCTACACCGCTACTCCACCAGCATGGCGACAGCGAGGCCCCAGCGGTGAGAGAGCGGCGAGGGGCGGAAGCCACCGCCGGCATCCGGGCAGCGTCGACCTCGCGGAGGCCAGTCGCGATGACGCTGTTGCGTTATCGCTCACGGCGGGGCCGACGGTTGCCAGGATGGCGGCGGTGTCAGCTAGTGCGGCTGCGGCTCGCGATGATGCTATCGCGGCATCGCTCGCAGTGCCGCAAAGCATTTTGGGATTCGGCTACAGTGCCCGAATCCCAAACTCCCGATTATATAAATATGAAGATTAGTAATTGTATTCGGGAAAACTAGGAACAATTGAGATACATATAATCAGTACATATATTGATACAACAGAGGAACACATCATGAAAACTGCACAATGTACATACAGCGTCTACAAATGCAGCCAAATAAATGTGGCTGTCTAGACTAGGGTAACAGTTTAGAATATAGATGGCTGCAAAGAGCATAAACTTGCTGGTAAACTTTCTTACCAGCGATGCTATCAGAAGGGGGTAACAATAGAGAATGTAGAGAATGTTTTCTGTCGCTTAGTTATGGAGAAAATGGAGTTCTAGCCACAATGCCACACTACAAAGAGAATGGGAAGCATGAACGGACGAAAAGCTGATGCTGATGAAAGGTTCAGCCACTAGAGGGAGCTAACTCTAAACAAACTAAATAAGAAAATATCTGATTTTACCACTGAAACAGAATAATAAGAACATCAGATTAATGCAGAAGGCAGAATAGTAACTGTTCTTTATTATTCTCTTCATTATTATGTAGGAACTTGAAGAAAAACTCAACAATGAGAAAAAGAAATGGTTCGAAGAAAGAAAGACTCTTATTGCTCAGGCTAAAGAATCTGAGAGTCAAAGGAACAGGGAGATGAGGAAATTTGCCGATGACAGAGAGCGTTATGGAAAGCAGCAGGCAGAACTGGTGAGTTGATTCACACTTGCATTTATATGTGCATCGTTTTTACACAATTTTAAATATATTGGAAAAAATCCACTTTGCTCCTTTTATTAGCACAGCAAATCCTCAAAGCACCCAGTGCTGCTGGGCCCTGCAGGAGCTACCTGTGCGTGCTATGGGCACCGTGTATTGTGAATGATATTTAAGAGGATTTCCATGCCTAATAAGTGTAATTCAAGGGATTATGTGAGTTCTGCCGCTCATAATTTCTAAGGATTCTCTGAGTTATTTCTGAAGCAGACACTTCCCGAATAAATCGCTGTCTGTCAATGAGTTAGTAAAGTGGCTATTGCTGGAAAGCTAGATTCTTTCTGAGAAATATCTTCTTTGATACAAGTCGTGCATTAGGCAATGAGCTTCTTTCTGTTCTCTTTGAAGGAGCACTGAATGGCGAAAATACACCCCAGTCAGCCAGCAATTTCCTCCCTCCCTCCCGCTGATACGTGCTGTGTGATTCCTGGGCCGCACGTGTCCCACACTGGCTGTGTAACTTCAGCCATATACATTTACCCCTGAAATACTGTGCATGTGCAGTGCAGAGGAAGCCATGGCAGTGCATGAGGGTTTTGTTTAAGGCATATGACTTTTTTTTTTTTTTTATTAAAGAAATAAAAAAGGGACCCAATTATTTGGCCAACATATTTGTTATTCTTCTCTTCCTTTTCTTCCACTGTAACTAAGGCATTCATAGGAGCCACAGTTACAATGATTTTTTTTTCATGTGTACCAAAAATTACTCCATTTTCATTAGTCTTTTGTTTGTGTTAGATTTTATCATCACTTTTCTCCTACACATTGCAATGTTTAAAACGGATGACACAAAAATGAAAATGGGCACTGTTTGTAATTTTTCATGGACCCATTCACTTGTACAGGTAGTTCTTATCTGTTGTTTCAAAGACGGACATGTCTCGGTTATTTTTCTCTGCTATCAAGTCAATATGGGAAGAATCCCATAGAGTCTATGGCATAGACTATAAAAACAGATGAAAAACCAGATGTCTGAGTGAGGCCTAACTGACTCCACAAGAATCATAGAATGGTCGAGTTGGAAGGGACCTCCTTGGTCATCTGGTCCCACCCCCTGCTCAAAGCAGTGTGAGGTAGCAAGGGGAATGGTGGTAGAGGGACGCTATGTTTCCCCAAGGATGGTGAGCTACTGCATGTATGGGACGGGAGATGCTTACATGAGCATAGGTGAGGTAGGTATGGCCACCGTTACTGAGAACGGTGGCTGTTGGTAAAGCCTGTTATGGGACCTCATCTATGAGGAATGGGGGAAGGTTTTTGGGCGGGCCTCCATTCCTCATCTCCCGCCCCAGGCTTTTGAAGTAGCTGGGAGGGAAAGACAGGTGAAAAAGGTTAGGCCGGAAGAGACGGCTGTCAAGGTGTTGTGAGATGAGATCAGACTAGAGAGGAGTTCAGTCGGTGGAAAAGGAGCCTGTGAGCACACAGGGAGTGTGTACCGGACCCCAAGGTGGGGAAGGACCCTAGGCGAGCTCCAGGAGGAGCAGGTTTAGGGCCGACGCTATTATCCTGATGTAAGGACTTTTTTTTGTTTGTTTTGCCATTGTGTGAAATAAAACACACTTGTTTTTGGACTGAGCCTGAGTGTCACTGCCTTACTTGCTGCTGCTATAGAGACTGATCCCTACAGCAGGTATCATTAAATCATCCCAGACAGATGTCTGTCCAGCCTCTGTGTGAAGGATAACGCACCACCTCTCGTGGCAGCCTGTTCCACTTGTTGATCTCCCTCACAGTCAGAAAGTTTTTTCTAATATCTGACCTGTCTCCTCCCATTCACTTTCTTCCCATTTCTTCTAGTCTTTCCTTTTGCTAATATGAATAAAGCTGAGATATTTGTAGTCAGCTATTAAGTCTCCTCTCAGTCTTCTTTTTTGCAAGAATATAGCAATGAGAGCTGTTGAAGTTACTTCCACATGCAATTGCTTCTAAACACTTATGAGCCAATAGCCCAACATGCCATGTGTTAAAGCCATTTAAAGGGACTCTGTAAGGTCTTTTTTCAATCTGATACTAATAGTACCCTTGAATAGTGCTCGGGTAGACCTTTAAGATTATGTAAAAATCATTCATGTATCCTGTGTACCGAGTTCTCTTGCTATAAGCACCTTCACATCCTGCAGGCAGCTGTAAAAGTAATTGTCATGTCTCATGAGCAATCAGAGTCACAGCATGTAATGGTTATGTAAATATCCACGCCTCTCCATGCTGGTATTCTGTCTTTCACATCTAAGGCCGGTTTCACATTTGCATTTGGTCTGCATGTGTTCGGTCCGCAAACACAGTGTCATGGCGGGTTTACACGTTGCGATATCGTAGTCCGATTTCAATGAAAAGTCACGTGGTTCGATCGTTGGAGGCGATATCGTGCCTGCGTTGTATGGTGTGAACGTCCAATACGATGCAGGAACGATGTCAATGTGATATCGGGGATTGAATGAGCGTGCTATTCAATGCTCCGATATTGAATAGACATTGAAGCCGGATCGTGCTGTGTGACAGCCCAACTACGATGTGAAGTTCAACGTCACCCATTCACTCCCATGTTAAATGATCGTTCCTGGGTTGGGGGCGTAGACATTGCACGGATGTTGTATTCCGATATCGCAGCGTGTAAACCTCCGATGCGATGCGGGAGAAACGTGCACTAAATGCGCGCTCCCGCACCATTGAGTTGCGATATCGCAACGATATTGAAACGTGTAAACCCACCATCAAACGCATCCATAATGAAGTGAACGCAGCATTCACTTGCATTGATTTTGCTGAACAGCAGAGCTTGTCAGTCCCACGGCCGGAAGTCATAACTAACTGTGCACAACCAACATCTTTTGCAGCATTGCATGTTGATTCACCCTTTTTTAAGAGTTTGATAATCCTCTCCTTGTTTCCATTGACATCTCTCCTGTTGGAGCCATGATTCATGTCAGTCCACTTAGTGCAACAGCTCTCCAAGGTGTGATCACTCCTTTTTAGATGCAGACTAACGAGCAGATCTTATTTGATGCAGGTGTTAGTTTTGGGAATGAAAATTTACAGGGTGATTCCATAATTTTTTCCTCAGAATTGAGTGATTCCATAATTTTCCCCTGCTTGGTCTACAAAAGTAACTGTTACTGGCTAGCACATTTTTTTCATGATTTCTTGTAGTGTTTCTTCAAGGCAGAGAGTTGCCATTTGAAATGACTTTAGTTTTGTGCCATTTCTGTGATCTGCTTTTTATCTACAAAATTAAAAAACTGGATGGACATCCTCCGAGCCAGGTGATTCCATCATTTTTGCCAGGGGTTGTATGTGAGGCCCATTAAGCCAGCCAAGTTTGAGACCCCTGGCTTAGAGAAAGGAATTAGAAAATGGTATCAGTTACATAAGGATTTTTTACCTGACGGATTCCCTTTAATACTTGATAAAGTGACATTACCCTTTATTGTGTAATAAATAAGTGTGTGTATTTGTGTGTGTGTATATCTATACGTATGCATGTGTATGTATATATAGTATATAATTTATGTATGGTATTTTTTGGACTATAATATACAACTGACCATAAAATGCACCTAGATTTTAGAGGGAGAGAATAGACGAAAAATGAAACAAAAAAATGTGGCCATGACGCACAGTTATATGGGGGATTTGCTGCTGACACTGTTATAGGGGTAATGTTTTCTAAATCTATAATAATATCCCCATCCTGTATCCCTGCCTGGTGTATATGTCCCTCATCCTAGTATAAATGTCCCCCATCCTTGTATATATCCCTCATCCCAGTATATATGTCCTTTATCCTGGTATATATATTCCCCATCATGGGCACTTCCTGGTATTTACATACCCATCATGGTCCCATTCTGGTATAAATTTCCCCATCCTGGTATATATATGTCCTCCATCATGGATCCCTCTTGGTATATATGCCTTCCATTATGTTGTACACTTAGCCGGTAGGTCAGTGAAAGGACAAAATTAGGATCCATTAGACTAGGCAAGGAGCCAGGTCAAAACAGAGATGGCAGCAAGGTACAAAATTATGAGGCAGGAGAAGCATCCAAAAAACAGGCTGAGGAAAAACACCAATACAAGACAGGAGAATAGCCAGGGAAACCAAAAGCTATTTCTTGCAGCTTCCAGCAGAAAGCTGAAGGTATTAGTAGGTTGTGTGCTCTCCGATAGGCTGAAGCTAGCAGTTAATGTCTAGAGCTGGATAGCACACGCATGGTCTGTAATGTACAGCACGTCTCAGCCACTCTAAGTGGATGGGCAGAGCCTGTGCTCATCAGAGTTTCCGTTTCTGACTTCTCCTTCATCAGCAGCGCCACATACAGAGTGAATACGCGATGCCTAGTGACAGAAGCAGATGTTGGAGTATGCTCTGCTGGGGATGTGACACGCTGAGAGATGGATGGGATTATGGGTTTGGGGAGTAGGGAATATTAATTTTTTCTTTAATGGGGAAATGACTATTCACTGCTCCTCTCGCTGTCTGCCTCCTGTAGTGGAGATCCTGCTCCTGCCATCGGCGTACCTGTGAACGTGGGCACATGGTGATCCCTGCTCCTACCTCCTGTGATCCCACTCACACTGCCGCCTCCCCTTCCTCAGTGAGCTGGTACATTTTAGACTATAAGACACATCACCAGCTTGCCTGGGTGGGAGGAAAGTGTGTTGTGTGTGTGTATATAGATTATATACACATATAATATAATTTTTTTTTTGTTTTCTCCCCAGGAACAACTCTCTGCTCAGCTGACTGAGAAAGATAACACACTGCAGAAGTGGCGAGAAGAGCGGGACAGTCTCCTCTCCGCTCTGGAGGTTCAATTGAAAAAATTACTTTGCAGCAATGCAGAAAAAGAGAAGGAAATCGAAATCCTAAAAAATTGTAATGGAGAAGAGCGTCTTACCCCACCAGTATGTCCACAATGTTCTATGTCACCTAAATCTGATTCTCTATTATATCATTTTCCTTGTTTGTTAACCCCTTTAGGCCTGGGCCGTTCATTTTGCTATTTTAGTTTTCTCAGTCTTCTTAAGAGAGCCATGACTTTTTTAAACTTCCATCAAAATTGCTGTATGAGGATTTCTTTTTTGTGGGACACCTTATAGTTTTCAATGACACCTTACTATGTGAAAAAATGCGAAAAATCCAGGTGAGGATGAAATGATGAGAAAAACCTCAATACTATCAATATTTACATTTCCTCACCATTCCCCGGAATCCCAGCCAGTCATGATAATGGTGGCATTGTGTCCCCTTATTGAGTATGTGCTGCTTCATTTAAAGTCTATGGAACTGACAAAAACGTCTGAATGTCACTCGACTGTATTGTAGACTTTGAATGGACCGTTGATACACATGTTCGGACCCTGCTCCATGTACACGAGACCCCTGTTCTTGTAATATGAGGAGGTTCCTGCAGTTGGTTCTTCAATAACATACACTTATTCTATGGATAGGTGATGATTTGTTGTGTGACACCTTTACCCCATTATTTTTCCGTGAGACTGGTAGACATGACTGAATATGGTTCTCTGCATTCTGCCGTCCTACAGAGAATGAGAGGAGTGGAGGTGTCCATGCTCGACATCAGGTCCATTCAGGGATCTGCAGTGTTTAGTCTTAAACCATCTTCTGAACCCTCAAGGATGAAGTTGTTATCCCCTATCCTCTTAATAGTCGATAACTTGAATACCTGGTACTACTTTTTAATATTGTGGAACAAAAAGAAATGCAGATGTTTCCTTATACATTAGCGAAACTGTCAGTAGGTTGCTAACCCACAAGTACAGTTGTGGCCAAAAGTATTGACACCCCTGCAATTCTGTCAGATAATACTCAGTTTCTTCCTGAAAATGATTGCAATCACAAATTCTTTGGTATTATTATCTTCATTTAATTTGTCGTCAATGAAAAAAACAGAAAAAGAATTGTCCTAAAGCCAAACTGGATATAATTCTACACCAAACATAAAAAAGGGGGTGGACAAAAGTATTGGCACTGTTAGAAAAATCATGTGATGCTTCTCTAATTTGTGTAATTAACAGCACCTGTAATTTACCTGTGGCACCTAACAGGTGTTGGCAATAACTAAATCACACTTGCAGCCAGTTGACATGGATTAAAGTTGACTCAACCTCTGTCCTGTGTCCTTGTGTGTACCACATTGAGCATGGAGAAAAGAAAGAAGACCACTTCCCTAGATGTGGACGGAAAAGAAAAATTGACAAGAGATTTCAACGCAAGATTGTGCGGATGGTGGATAAAGAACCTCGACTAACATCCAAACATGTTCAAGCTGCCCTGCAGTCCGAGGGTACAACATTGTCAACCCGTACTATCCGTCGGCGTCTGAATGAAAAGGGACTGTATGGTAGGAGACGCAGGAAGACCCCACTTCTTATCCCGAGACATAAAAAAGCCAGGCTGGAGTTTGCCAAAACTTACCTGAGAAAGCCTAAAATGTTTTGGAAGAATGTTCTCTCTTTTTGGGCAAAGGCATCAACATAGAGTTTACAGAAGAAAAAAAGACATTCAAAGAAATGAACAAGGTCCCTACAGTCAAACATGGCGGAGGTTCCCTGATGTTTTGGGGTTGCTTTGCTGACTCTGGCACTGGACTGCTTGACTGTGTGCATGGCATTATGAAGTCTGAAGACTACCAGCAAATTTTGCAGCATAATGTAGGGTCCAGTGTGAGAAAGCTGGGTCTCCCTCAGAGGTCATGGGTCTTCCAGCAAGACAATGACCCAAAACACACTTCAAAAAGCACTAGAAAATGGTTTGAGAGAAAGCACTGGAGACTTCTAAGGTGGCCAGCAATGAGTCCAGACCTGAATCCCATAGAACACCTGTGGAGAGATCTAAAAATGGCAGTTTGGAGAAGGCAGCCTTCAAATATCAGGGACCTGGAGCAGTTTGCCAAAGAAGAATGGTCTAAAATTCCAGCAGAGCATTGTGAGAAACTCATTGATGGTTACCGGAAGCGGTTGATTGCAGTTATTTTGGCTAAAGGTTGTGCAACCAAGTATTAGGATGAGGGTGCCAATACTTTTGTCTGGCCCATTTTTGGAGTTTTGTGTGAAATGATCAATGTTTTGCGTTTTGCTTCATTCTCTTTTGTGTTTTTTCATTTAAGACAAATTAAATGAAGATAATAATACCAAAGAATTTGTGATTGCAATCATTTTCAGGAAGAAACTGAGTATTATCTGACAGAATTGCAGGGGTGTCAATACTTTTGGCCAACACTGTATGTAATTATGTATACTGCATGTGTAGGGATGTGCCAAAAGTGAATGATTTTGGCTTAATTTGGGCATGTGCCCTCCTCCGAGGGCCCCTCTTCCTGGTCATTTAAAATAAGTTCTTTTACTATCCACTACTTAAAAGACCTGTTTGACATGGGCATGCTTGGAAATCCAAACCCCAGCTGCACAACAACGTGGTGGTGTTAGTGGCCCTAAGATGCCAACAGTTTCCTTTCATTATTGTAAGCTGTGATTACCCTCCATTTTCACTCTCGTATTGTACAAATTGTTCTTCTGCATTGCTTGAAGGGGTTTTCCGACAAACAAAGTTAATTTTAAAGTTCATTTTTATCAATAGATCTTGAAATCTTAAAAAGTTCCACAATTGAATGTGATTAAAAATATTCCTGTGCTGAGATAATCTTATATATGTGTCCCTGCTATGTACTGTGTAATGTATGTGTCTGACCATACAGGAACATGGTCTGATCATACCACATCTCCTGTGCTGAGATAATCTTATATATGTGTCCCTGCTATGTACTGTGTAATGGATGTGTCTGACCGTACAGAGACATGATCTGATCATACCACATCTCCTGTGCTGAGATAATCTTATATATGTGTCCCTGCTATGTACTGTGTAATGGATGTGTCTGACCGTACAGAGACATGATCTGATCATACCACATCTCCTGTGCTGAGATAATCTTAGGCTGGTTTCACATTGCGATTTTGTGGCTGTCCATGGGATCCGAGTTTTTGCAGGATCCCCCGGACAGCCACGGATCCACACGGATTCCTGCAATCGGATGGCAAATAGCCATCTGATCCGATTCTATGCAGGATCCTTGTGGATCCTGCGGTCCCCTGTCTCTCCCTGCTCCTGCCTCCTCCATCTTCTTCCCCCCGCTATTCTATTCTGTCCCCCCGCTCCTCTATCCTGATCTAATCCCTATCCTGTCCCCTGTTCTCTTCCCTGTATGTTTAAAAAAAGAAAAACTCCTCCCGGAGGATACATCACCTGTCTCTGGCTCCCAAGATGCGACACCATTGGGGCAGAAGGACCTGTGGTGATGTCAGAGAACCGATCACATGACACGTCAGCCAAGACTGACTCCGGGAGGAGTTTTTTTTTTGTTTGTTTTTTTAAACACACAGAGAAGAGAACAGGGGACAGGATAGGGATTAGATCAGGATAGAGAAGCTGGGGGGACAGAATAGAATAGCAGGGGGGGATGGGACGGGACAGAATAGGGAGATGGGGGAAGGGAGAGACAGGGACCACGGAGCCGACATCGGATCTGAGGTGAACTGAGATCCGATGTCCATAGGCTCACATTTTGTGGGCACTCGGATCAGCACTGATCTGATGCTGTCCGATTTGTGTCACGGACACAGATTTGCAGCAGGCTACGATTTTGTGCCCATGATTAAATCGGACAGCATCGGATAGTGCCAAAATCGGATGCCAATAGTGGCACATCCGATCCGATTCCCATAGGGGGACATGGGATCCGATTTCGGATCAGAGTTTATCCGTTTTGAAACTGATACAATCGGATGATCGAAAATCGCAATGTGAAACCAGCCTTATATATGTGTCCCTGCTATGTACTGTGTAATGGCTGTGTCTGATCGTACAGGGACATGGTCTGATCATATCACATCTCCTGTGCTGAGATAATCATATATGTGTCCCTGCTGTGTACTATGTAATGGCTGTGTCTGATCGTACAGGGACATGGTCTGATCATACCACATCTCCTGTGCTGAGATAATCTTATATATGTGTCTCTGATATGTACTGTGTAATGGATGTGTCTGATCGTACAGGGACATGGTCTGATCATACCACATCTCCTGTGCTGAGATAATCCTACTATATAGTTGTCTTATCGTGTCTGTCTGTCTCTCTGTAACGTATAAAACAAAAAGAGAAAGGGGCTGTGTAGGATTTATGGACACTAGTTAAAAACGCTGCTGTTATGTGCAGAATGCACTAACCTGAAGGGGTTGTGCCTTCCCTGCACAACCCTGGTGATAGACCTGGATGGAAGCGGTCACTGGTTGACGACTCCTGCGGTGCCCTCGCTCCACTGGTGCGTCCTCTTCCTGGATAGTCATGTGATCGGATTACTGTCATGTGACCGGTACATCATCACAGGTCCTGTAATCACTGAGCTTCACAAAGCTTAACCTCAGGTCCTACAGTTTGAGTTGGTATAATCTGTGCTTGGTGTCTGTGGCGGTTTTATTCTTAATCAGACTGTCATTTACAAGAGCAGCTCCAGCTTCTGCTCCCTCAGTGTCGAGGGAGAAGCGGCAATGAATGATAAAAGTATAGAAGTCTCATAGGGAGCGCTAAGGATGACAGTATGATGGTATTTAAGCAAAAATGAACAGACCATTATTAATGATCCTCCTGCAAACTTCACAACATGTTTCGACAGTGCAAAAGATCGTCTTCATCAGCTGGTTGTCAGACATTACAGCACGGGATCACATCTCATTCTTTTGTGAGGTAAAGCATTTCCCTGGATGCTGTTAACAAATATTTTATCTCAAAAAAATTATTTGTGATCCCGTACTGTAATGTATGTATACTCTCTTTGGTGTCCTCCTCGGCCCAGGAGATGTGGTATGATCAGAACTTGTTCCTGTAGGGTCAGACACCTCCATTACACAGTACATAGCAGGGACACATATATAAGATTATCTCAGCACAGGAGATGTGGTATGATCAGACCATGTCCCTGTACAGTCAGACACAGCCATTACACAGTACATAGCAGGGACACACATATAAGATTATCACAGCACAGGAGGTGTGGTATGATCAGACCATGTCCCTGTACAGTCAGACACATCCATTACACAGTACATAGCAGGGACACATACATAAAATTATCTCAGCACGGGAGCATTTAAAAAAAATAAACATCCAATTGTGGAAATTATTATTCCAAGATCAGATCTGTTTATTAAAATGTGCTGTAAAAGAATTTTTATTAGTGTGAAAACACCTTTAACTTTTTTTTTCCTCTTTATTTTCTTCTTTAAAATTTACAGTTGTTTTTTGTATTATTAGGAATCTTCTGCTGTGGAAGAACTGAAGAGACAACTGGTTACAAGTGAGGCCACCATCAAGGAGTATCAGGATAAACTAGCCACGCTGGAGCATGCCAAGGCTTCAGCCATAACTCCAGCAGAAAAGGAGGCTGCAAACAATGTAAGGCTTTGATTAGTTGGATCACTATTTTTAGTGGTGGATCATTCAGAAAGCGAGGCTAGTGTTTGCCTTAAAGTGAGCGGCCATTTCTGATCACTGTTAAATAGAACATCCTGTATTATTTGATACATGGTTGTGATACAAAGTTAGGGATATTCAGGTGAAATTTATGGGAAATGTGAAAAGTTTACACTACAGTGATGTTTTATCATGAAAATAGTGCATTTAAGTAGAAGCATTTAATGGCGTTTTCCTCATCTCAATTTTTTTTATAAAAATAAAAACCAGCAGTGGTCGGTACACCTCCCCAAAAATGGCAATATGTTAATAACTTGCCATGTGGCTTTACATCACTTAAAGCTTGATGATGTCTTCTGCTGTTCAAAAGTAGGGCTCTTTGCTAAGGCGTGGCATCCCATTGTCTGCTGAGTGCTGAGGCGTGGCATCCCATTGACTGCAGAGGCGTGGCATCCCATTGTCTGCAGAGGTGTGGCATCCCATTGTCTGCAGAGGCGTGGCATCCCATTGTCTGCAGAGGCGTGGCATCCCATTGTCTGCAGAGGCGTGGCATCCCATTGTCTGCAGAGGCGTGGCATCCCATTGTCTGCAGAGGTGTGGCATCCCATTGTCTGCAGAGGCGTGGCATCCCATTGTCTGCAGAGGCATGGCATCCCATTGTTTGCAGAGGCGTGGCATCCCATTGTCTGCAGAGGCGTGGCATCCCATTGTCTGCAGAGGCGTGGCATCCCATTGTCTGCAGAGGCGTGGCATTTCATTGTCTGCTGAGGCGTGGCATCCCATTGTCTGCTGAGGCGTGGCATCCCATTATCTGCTGAGGTGTGGCATCCCATTGTCTGCTGAGGCTTGACATCCCATTGTCTGCAGAGGCGTGGCATCCCATTGTCTGCTGAGGCGTGGCATCCCATTGTCTGCTGAGGCCTGGCATCCCATTGTCTGCTGAGGCCTGGCATCCCATTGTCTGCAGAGGCGTGGCATCCCATTGTCTGCAGAGGCGTGGCATCCCATTGTCTGCAGAGGCGTGGCATCCCATTGTCTGCAGAGGCCTGGCATCCCATTGTCTGCTGAGGCCTGGCATCCCACTCTTCTTGAAGGGCGGCCCTCAGCTCATTCAGGTTCTGGGGTACAGAGTTATGAGCCTTTACACAGCAATTTGGCTGATCCCATAGATGTTCTGTGGGATTCAGGGTGGAGAAATTGCAAGCAACTCCAGTTGAGGTATTCCAGTTTCCAACTGCCATTCCCTAATGATGAGACCTTAATGAGCTGCAGCATTGTCATCCATGAAGATGAAATTAGGCCTGTGTTGTTCATTCACAGGCACAATGACTAGATTAATGTTTGGAAACTTGCTATCTAGCTTATGGTGAGAAGTTTTCCTGCAACCATAAGAAGACAGTTAAGTAAGTGAGGAGATTGTAGCCAGATGTGCAAAAATTCCTGAAACATTGAATGTTGGAAATATACATTCAGAAGTGTAGAGGTCATCACATTGAGTTCACCCAAAAACCAAATCTCCCTAACTTTTTGTGAGTAGTATTAACAGTTAACTATAACAAATACTATTGTTACAATGCTTTTTCTAGCAGAAAATGTAAGATATAATGCAAACACATGCAGTTAAAGATGATTTTTAGTACTTTTATATTCATGACCTATCTTCAGTATAGGTTGTTGGGAGTCCAATATCTGGCACCACCAATTGGCTGCTATCAGCACTTCTGGCAGATGGGAATGGTTTCCATTACTATAGTTATTCTTACTACTGTAAATCTAACTTGTGCATGACTACATATGTATATCCTCCTGTACAGAATCATTAATTGTGCTGTACTGATCTTGAGTTATAATCTGTTTATTTAGACTGCTTGGACCATTTTGATGCTCATTTTTGCTTCCTGGATTTAGTAATGTTCTTTTGGTTATGCAGGTAATGAAGTCACAAGATCATTCTGCAATTCATTGCCAAGAAAAGAAATCTTCCTCCTCCAGCGATTCTGCATCGGACACGCAGGTGAGTTTGGGAGTGTGTCCTAGGGAA
Organism: Allobates femoralis; assembly: GCA_033576535.1. NCBI lineage: Eukaryota > Metazoa > Chordata > Amphibia > Anura > Aromobatidae > Allobates > Allobates femoralis. The sequence goes on from JARQOC010000006.1 coordinate 103,796,853, forward strand.
AGATGGAACAGTCAGACGTGCAGCAAGCTTCTATTCTTAAAAAAATATATCTCCTTTAATAAAATTCTTAAGAGCTTTGCTATAAATCTCACTGGCTAGTATGGACACTATCAATGCATTTTGCTACCTCTTTAAGGTAATGTCACTCAGGACTATTTGCTGTTAAAGGGAACATGTCCTGTCGTTTTGTGATAATAAATTGCCCCCAATGTATTTTAAATGATGCAATGTGCATCACTAACATTGTTTAATAAAACAAATTCCACATATTTATCTTAAAAAAAGACTTTATATGCTGAGGTGACTGCATACACATACCTGGCTTCAGTCATAGGGGAGGTGACTGCATACACATACCTGGCTTCAGTCATAGGGGAGGTGACTGCACACATACCTGGCTTCAGTCATAGGGGAGGTGACTGCACACACATACCTGGCTTCAGTCATAGGGGAGGTGACTGCACACACATACCTGGCTTCAGTCATAGGGGAGGTGACTGCACACACATACCTGGCTTCAGTCATAGGGGAGGTAACTGCACACACATAACTGACTTCAGTCTTAAGGGAGGTGACTGCACACACATACCTGGCTTCAGTTATAGGGGAGGTGACTGCACCCACATACCTGGCTTCAGTCATAGGGGAGGTGACTGCACACACATACCTGGCTTCAGTCATAGGGGAGGTGACTGCACCCACATACCTGGCTTCAGTCATAAGGGAGGTGACTGCACACACATACCTGGCTTCAGTCATAGGGGAGGTGACTGCACACACATACCTGGCTTCAGTCATAGGGGAGGTGACTGCACACACATACCTGGCTTCAGTCATAGGGGAGGTGACTGCACACACATAACTGACTTCAGTCTTAAGGGAGGTGACTGCACACACATACCTGGCTTCAGTTATAGGGGAGGTGACTGCACCCACATACCTGGCTTCAGTCATAGGGGAGGTGACTGCACACACATACCTGGCTTCAGTCATAGGGGAGGTGACTGCACCCACATACCTGGCTTCAGTCATAAGGGAGGTGACTGCACACACATACCTGGCTTCAGTCATAGGGTAGGTGACTGCACACACATACCTGGCTTCAGTCATAGGGGAGGTGACTGCACACATACCTGGCTTCAGTCATAGGGCAGGTGACTGCACACACATACCTGACTTCAGTCATAGGAAAGGTGACTGACTTGGCTTTAGTCATAGGGGAGGCGCTTTTGCTTACTGTGACTCCAGTTCATTCATTATATTTTTTTGATTTCGTCATTCCCCCTGCATTGTAATTGACTGACATCACTGCAGGACTTTTGATGGTGTCACGTTCATGTGACTAAGGGGCGGAACTAAACACAAAGGCTTTTTCACTTCAGGCTTGCTTAGCTCCGCCCATTACAGTCACATGGTGGTGATGTCACCAAAGGTCCATCACCAGAGGACCTTCAGTGATGGATGTCAACATATTACACTGCAGGGGGCGTTACTATATTTAAAAAAAACTTCATGACAGAAGTGGATTGACCTGACTGATTGCAGCTGAAGTATCCACTACGATACACCTTCCTCTGGATCAACATGTTAGGCTATGGGTTGAACTAGATAGACGTAAAGTCTTCCTTCAACCTTAAAAACTATGTTACTATGTTACGATGATTGCTAAGCGTCGAAAGTGCCCTTTTTTATGATAAATACATGAATTTTTTTATTAATCATGTTAGTGATGCACAATGCATGATCTAAATAGCATTAGGGGCAATTTACAAACAAAGGAAATGGACAGGTTCCCTTTAAGTTATGATTCTAGAGGGAACATCTTATGATCACTTCTCCATAGGGCAGGCTGACAGATATTTTCCATTCCATGCTTAATTGAATGATAACGCCTATTTTTTTACATTGATTTTTGTAGTCCCAGGAGGGATCGGATGCAGTGTTAGATTCCTCTATGATTTCTACAGAGAATGGAAAGACCAGCAGATTTCCAAAACCACAGCTGGAAATCCGTTTTAGCCCAGTAAAGCCTAACAAAATGGAAGTAAAGCATCACGGTGAGGACTCGCCTTTAACTGTGAAAATATCAAGACCTTCAAGAAAGAGGAAGAGCACAGACATGGAGCAGGTAATAAAATAAAATCACTTTGCAATTATCTGAGTGTCGTATCCATAGCTCTGTTTTATTCATGCCATGTAACCATAGGTGTATACAGAAATATATATTGGCTGTGCTTTAATTACTTTTATCATAAGGCAACTGGTGAGTTTTCTAAGTTTATTAGATGCCTATAGAGAGAAAACAGCGGAGATTGAGTACCCTCTGCACAATCCATTAACCATAGTTCGTGTACTGTGCACCACTGCCTCTCACTATCTAAAGAAGATTTACCGGTGGTGGAACAGCAGGACTGCCCGGCCAGCACCCACTCATGTTACTCTGGTTATTATTGAGAATGGTGGAGTATTATACATCTTTTTTGACACCCTTTTCAATTTCCCTCCACTACTGTTCGTACTGGAGAGGCTATATGATCTCTGCGCCCAGTAATTGGCTTCGCTGGTCATGTGTCAAATTGTAGAGAGCCGGTCTCTGTATATCCAGTCTCTGCAATAGAAACTTCAGGTTGTTCAAAGTCTCGCAATAGCCTTGAGTCATCCTGTTCTTTAAATAATCTCATGTCAGCAGTCTCAGTTCTCCAAGTAACCCTAAAGGCCCAGTTACGCGGCATGACATCGTCAACAAGATCGCTGATACATCACAGGTTTGGAGGCGGTTCAGCGACCTCGTTGCGTGTGACTCTGGCAAGTTGCAACGATAAATCGCTGGATCGGAGTTGACAGGTTTACCAACATGTTGGAAAATCTGATGATCTCAACTCAAGCAACCTGCTGCATCATTCTGTGTGACACTGCGATAACGATGTTGTGGAAGACTTCGCTCATTCACAGCAATGAGCAGGGATGGTTTGCGGGTTTGCAAACGATACCTGCTCACAACATCGTTGAGGAGTTGTCCACAATATCTACACGAGTGACATTTGACCAGAGATGTTGAAATGATGTCAAAAGCGACTGCGCGCCCACGAGATCATTGCCGACATTGTTTCAACGTCGTGCCGTCTGACAGTACCTTAACTATTATGATAATACCCAAGGTTGTAGAGTCAGGAAGCCAAACCTCCGACTCCTTAATTTCCCTCAATCCAACTCCACCAAAAGAGACACCGACTCCACAGCACTGGTGTGGAGTCAATACACCAAACCTCCAACTGCAAATCTGACTCCACGACACTCCGACTCTGATACCACAGCCCTGAACCTATATATAGAGATAGGATAACACTATTGACAATGGGTGATGAACACCGCACAGCTCGCCTCTTCCTCTCCTTGCAGTGTCCCCTGCACAGCTTACAGAGCATGCCTAGAAAAATTCTCCCAAGAAGATTTTTCTGACCTTTCACCAGTTTGAGCATATCAAACTGTCCACATTATGGAATAATGGCTGAAGAGCTGAATATAATATAGTTTTTATTTTTTAATTTCTAATCTCCATTGTGGAGCTACTACTTTGTAAGGTTTAGGTTATACATTATGATACGTCCAAATGGGCGTTGACTCATATTTTTATCTGGAAACATATACTTTCTTCCGTGCTTGACTTTGACTAATCATAAGCAGTAAATTAAACAAATAAAGCGCTCGTCTGTACACTCCAGGGGTTATTAAAGGGATCCTGTCACCTCCAAAACGCCTCCTAAGCTATCCTAACATGTCCCTGGAGCATCACTAATCTCACACTCCTTTTGTCTCCTAAAAGCATCCTGTGAAAGTGCATAAAAACGTTTTAATACTTATTAGTGATTATAATTAGCAGGGGCTATATTCTTTAGTCACCAGGGCATGTTGTTTTGCAGCCTGAATGATCCACCCTCTCTCTGTCTGTGTTGCTGTGATGTGGAGCTGAAAGCAGGACTAATGATTTGCATTCTGTGAGTGACAGAGAGGGGGAGGGCAAAGTCTGCACAAGCAGAGCACACAGACAGAGAGAGGGTGGATCCTGGAGCCTGCCAAACAACATGCCCTGGTGACTAAAGAATATAGCCCCTGCTAATTATAATCACTAATGAGTAGGTATTAAAATGTTTTTATGCACTTTCACAGGATGCTTTAAGGAGACAAAAGGAGTGTGAGATTAGTGATCGGATGCTGCAGGGACATGTTTTGGTAGCTTAGGAGGCGTTCTGGGGGTGACAGGATCCCTTTAAAAGACAATAAAACAAATTGCTTACTTGCCTTTTATATCTGTGCTATCAGTCACAACTCTGAAAATAGCGTGGTAAGAGGGGGATCCACCTGCGGCTTGCAGTTTCAGGCTCCCAGTATATTCCAGTAAACAGCTCCTGTGCCATGACCTGGTAAGCGGTGATACATAAGGTAATTGGTCACAGCACCTGGGGTTGCATGCTAGGCCTTTCGTTCCTCCAGCCAGCACCCGGACGCACGTCCAAACCGGAGAGTCCAATCCGGATCACAACGACACATCAAAATAAATAACGGACAGCGCCACAGACCTTTGATGGTGCAAACTATCTCTGTGTGTTTATTCCATGGTCATGAAAAAGCGACGTTTCGACCACTCCTGTGGTTTTTTATCCTAAGCTTGATAAAGACCACAGGAGTGGTCGAAACGTCGCTTTTTCATGACCATGGAATAAACACACAGAGATAGTTTGCACCATCAAAGGTCTGTGGCGCTGTCCGTTATTTATTTTGATCTGGTAAGCGGTGATGGCGTGATTCCTTCTCTCCAGTGAATGCCCAAATGAATGCTGCTGCTCAAACCCTGTACTCCACAAAGGAGTAAGTTGGCAAGATACAAATAGATTAAAAAAAAACAGGTTTTGATGAGCGCTGCATCAAAGGAACAAAACTTCACTGAAGATTAAAGTACAGGCAATTTAATAATTCATTTAAAATATATAAGGCATTACGCACGTTTCAAGAGGACCAGCTCTCTTCATCAGGTACTATTACACAATCATAAGCAGTAGCATTTATGCAGAGTAAAAAGAACATGCTGTCATTCCTGATCTCTGCACCTATCTATAGTGAAGTATAAAACAGAGTAAATTATGATTACAGGCACTTCCTCATCTACCCTCAGAGCAGTCAATGTTGGAGAGGGGAAATATATAGCAGAGCTGAGTGTGACTACAAGCATGCCTGCAACCGCAGCTCTGATCTCACAGCTGTGCTGCTGCCCCACACACTAATAATGTCTTGGGATGAGATCTTGAATTGTTTGTAATCAGGATCAGCTTTGCTTTTCCTCTTTCTGATGCTGACTGCCCTTAGCAGATCTGAAAGTGTTTGTAATAGCACTCAGCTCTGCTGTATTCTCCTTCCTCACCCCTACACTGATATTCTCATGAGATAAGATCTAGGAGTGATTTTAATCACACTTGGCCCTGCTGTATTCTCCTTCTCCCATACTGATCTTGTCATAAGGTGAGATCTGGAGAGATGTGTAATAACACTCGGTTCTGTTGTATTCTCCTTTCCCCACACTGATAGTGTCATGAGGTGAGATCTAGAAATGTTTGTAAATCACACTCCACTCTTCTGTATTCTCTTTATTCTCCTTCCCCCACACTGATATTGTTATGAGGTGAGATCTGGTAGTTTGTAATAACACTCAGCTCTGCTGTATTCTCCTTCCCCCACACTGATATTGTCGTGATGTGAGATCTGGAAGTGTTTGTAATCACGCTCAGCTCTGCTGTATTCTCCTTCCCCACACTGATATTGTCGTGATGTGAGATCTGGAAGTGTTTGTAATCACGCTCAGCTCTGCTGTATTCTCCTTCCCCCACACTGATATTGTCGTGATGTGAGATCTGGAAGTGTTTGTAATCACGCTCAGCTCTGCTGTATTCTTCCCCCACACTGATATTATCATGAGGTGAGATCTGGAAGTGTTTGTAATCATGCTCAGCTCTGCTGTATTCTTTTTCCCCCACACTGATATTATCATGAGGTGAGATCTGGAAGTGTTTGTAATCACGCTAAGCTCTGCTGTATTCTTCTTCCCCCACACTGATATTGTCGTGATGTGAGATCTGGAAGTGTTTGTAATCACGCTCAGCTCTGCTGTATTCTACTTCCCCACACGGATATTGTCGTGATGTGAGATCTGGAAGTGTTTGTAATCACGCTCAGCTCTGCTGTATTCTTCCCCACACACTGATATTATCATGAGGTGAGATCTGGAAGTGTTTGTAATCATGCTCAGCTCTGCTGTATTCTTCTTCCCCCACACTGATATTATCATGAGGTGAGATCTGGAAGTGTTTGTAATCACGCTCAGCTCTGCTGTATTCTTCTTCCCCCAAACTGATATTGTCGTGATGTGAGATCTGGAAGTGTTTGTAATCACGCTCAGCTCTGCTGTATCCTCCTTTCCCCACACTGATATTGTCGTGATGTGAGATCTGGAAGTGTTTGTAATCACGCTCAGCTCTGCTGTATTCTCCTTCCCCCACACTGATATTATCATGAGGTGAGATCTGGAAGTGTTTGTAATCACGCTCAGCTCTGCTGTATTCTCCTTCCCCCACACTGATATTATCATGAGGTGAGATCTGGAAGTGTTTGTAATCATGCTCAGCTCTGCTGCATTTCCTCTTTCCCACACATCTTCCCTGAGCAGAGATTTTTAAACGTTTATCACATTTGCTTTATACTATGCTGTAGGTGCAGAGATAAGAGCTGTCTATTACATCACAGGAGAAAGCCTGTTCCTCTATCTTCCTAATGGTCATGTTGATTTTCCCTTGCATAACGCCTCCTTCTTATGATTGGTTGATATCATACAGGGAACAAAGTAAACGCCCCCAGAGAACAATCTTTGGAAATGCCCTGTTTGGCTTATCATAAATTGTACTTTAAACTTTACAAGGAGAATATCTCTGCCACAGAGAGGAAAGATAAAAAATAAAACCTGTTTATTTAGGTCTGCAGACACTCGTGCACGATGATAAACTTGCAAAAACTGGTTTAAAGTCCACTTTAAGGAGCTCAGGCAAGAGGCAGCCGCCATAATCATGTACAGAAAATAGATGAGAAAAAAATGTTTCTAGTTTTAATTGGTTAAAAAAAGCAATCTGTGATACATTACCTTCAGATGTATTCCCTGATTGAATCTACTTTCAGGAAGAAAATTGCTATTTTTCGACAACAGTTTAACAAGATCTTCATGCAAGAGCAATCTGAAATGTATTGTCTTGTGTACGTGTAACATTACCGAGAAGAAGCTGTCAATTAGTCCAAACGTTGTGACTTTAATAATTGTCTGTTTCTCTAATTGATTTTCTACTAAGTCTAAAATGCTCTCAAGCTGCGGGAAAATGAGATGTAAAGAGACTTGAGGTTCTGGGAGCATTTGTCAGGTATTGAATTTCCTTCATGAAGTAGGTGAACTCATTACCTATAAATCATAATTCATGTAGAAGCCATTAGTGGTTTCTGTATACATGCTGCTTTTATGAAAGGATCAATGATCAATCACAAAAGAAAAGATTGTTGAATTAATAATAAAACAAGAACACTTAATTCCTATATGAATTAAATATAAGGCATGTAAGTTTCAATTATACACACCTAGATTTCTTTGGCGGTAAATATATTCTTTATCACAATTGATGAGGAAAAAGTGACTTTAAGGTAATAAACATTTAACTTTATTTTCCATCCCTTGAAAAATAAATGTTCTTCTCCCCCCTGAGGTCGGAGCTCCGGAGCCCTATGCCTAATGGAGTGCAGATACACATACTCCTCTCTAGTCCATCAGACCCCATTGTGGACTATTAGATATTTTTCTCTCGTTCTGTTGAGTGTTATTTCCCTCATTTACTATATGCAAAGTGTTCTCTGTCAGAGACGTGATATAAATGGGATATCTGGCTGTAATGAGAACGCCGCGGTTAATCCAGGACGTATCCATTATGGATCGCCTACAGTTTTTCCTGTACAGCTTCATTTTAATTATGAAGGTTAATCTCTGCAAGTCGTCTCTTAATTAGTGCACGGCCTCTGTAGCTGCACCCACAAGTTTCATATGCATTATGTTCTTATGCAGCTCTGCCCAGCAAAACCTAGTGTCCAGAGATAGATTTCCTAAGCGTAATATATTTTAGGGGTTTTCCAGTCTACGAAGAAAAGTCTGCAGTGGCTCTGTATACCACTCAGTGTCACAATTCCCCCACATACTCGTGCAGCTGGTGCTTTGCTTACTTGCCGTCACGCACCAGATCTGCCAAATCGGGAAGAATTTACTGCATCACATTTTTGCCACATTTTGTCAATGGGGTGAAAATAAGCTTCCAAAACAATGCAAGAATTGACATGCTGCAGATTTACTTCTGTACCAAAACTGCAAGGGAATAAAAAGCAACATCTGCAGAAAATTCCAGGATTTTCATTAACTTTGCTGGCATAAGAATTTGCTTGCAGTTTTGTGATAAAACTGCACAAAAAAAAAGGTGAAAATGCACAGTGTGCACAGTACCTAAAGGGTGTCTGTCAGTAGGATCAACCCTCCTAAGCCATCTATATGGGCTTGGGGGTCATAGGAAGATGATTAAAGTGATACTTTGATATCTGCAAACCGATGTCCTGTCTTTCTTAATATGTGACTGAGCTGTTAAGATCTATGGGCCAGAAACAGATCTCCCTTAATTTCTGCCTCCATTATAAATGAAAGTGGGTGCTACCAGTGTGATGGCCGCTCTCTGCCCTCCTGATCTCCCCGCAGAGCTGTGCGATTATCACTGACATTTCTGCAGGTTCCTCTCATTGATCAGCTTTCATTTCACAGACAGGGTTGTAATATAGCAGAGCTGTGAGAGCTGCAGTTGTCAACACATTTGTAATGAGACATGTGTTTGTTACATGTCCCACACTGGAAATGCTGGAAACAGATATGACACCTTCTAGTTGATTTCAGCAGGAGCAGGTTTTTAGTAGCTTTCATCAATGAAGTTTTGCCAAATTGCAACATTATCTAAATTGATCATTGTCTTAAATTTAGATACAAGGAGTCATAAAACACAAAAACATGTTAGCAACCTCAAATAGATGCAAAGATTGCTGTGAAATATACTATTATTAATGGTAAGGAATATTAAAATTATTTAAATAAACATAGATAATGCATAAACTCTGTTCCCAATGTCTCAATAGCAGTACGGTCTACACCGTAAATAATACTGGAAATTGGCAACGGTGGATATATACCCTCAAAAAAAATTATAGACCTAAAATGTAACACTTGATAAAAATATAGACCTAAAATGTAACTTCTACATTTACATTTTAAAAGTTACATATTAGATCTATATTTATGGAGGGGTATATATCCACCTTTGCCAATTATCTATTCCCAACGTAAGATCAAGTCGGGAACCTCCAACACTGATCCATGCTATGTAATGCAGAAATGGAACCGGTAAAGGGAATCTGTCAGCAGGTTTTTGCTATGTAAGGGTGCTTTCACATTACGATTTTTTGGGATCCATGGCTGTCCGTTGTAGAACGGACAGCCACGGATCCAATTTGGACCCCATGTTAGCCTATGGGCACAGATCGGATCGGATTTGCCCTTAGCGGCATCTGATTTTTGTCAAATCAGTTTTGGTCCGATTTTTTGCTGTACCCAAAATCGGAGACTGCACTGATTTTGGGCACAGCGGATCAAATCGGACCGAATCAGATCCGATATGATCCGTGGCCCATAACATGGGGGCCTATGGAGCACGGTCCGAGAAAACAGCGGATGCTTTCTCGGACCCGATTTTAGTGTACTGAGCATGCTCAGTACACTAAAACTGCTCCTCTCCAGCTAATTTCACTTCCGCAATGTATATATACATTGCGGAATTGAAATTTAAGTAAAATCAAGTGTTAAAAATGAAAAAAAGCGATCCTCACCTGTTCAGCGAACCACCGTCGTCGGCATCTCTGGATGTACAGGACCTGGCCTGACGTCACAGTCACATGACCAGTTACCGCGGTAAGCGGTCATGTGACCGATGACGCTGAGCTGGTAGCCCCGCCCAGCCAGGTCCTTTCAGCATTCGGAGCTAGATGCCGACAGCGCTGGATTGCTGGACTGGTGAGGATTGATTTTTTCTATTTTTAACACTTGATTTTACTTAAAGTTCACTTCCGCAATGTATATATACATTGCGAAAGTGAAATTACTCCGCACAGCGCTTTCTGTGTCCAGGTCTGTGATAATCACGGACCCAGACACACAATAGGTCACCCCCTGTGGTGTCCGATCCTGTCTGTGGGATCCTACAAAAAGTAGGATCCCACGGACAGGAAAAAAATCGTAATGTAAAAGCAGCCTGAGCTGAGGACTGCTAGATGCAATGGTAAAGAACAAATAAATTATGTCTCTCTTATCAGATCAGCCTGTGGGTTATTGTTTACGTAAACTAAAGGCTTTATAACCAAGGGGTCACCATTACTGGAGTACATTGTCAAATGCAGGGCAGTCTGACATGACACCTCACTGTGAATGTACAGTCTCTATTGAGAGCTTGGTGTATGTGTCTGCAGCTCTCTAAACCTTGCTGTATTGCTAAAACTAAACTCTTCGATTGTGCAGAATGGCTACACCTAGTAATCTAAGATAAAATTGTTGGGAGTCAGAATCTCTTTGCCTACATCATGCTGCTCTCAGATAAGGTAGAAAAAAACGTCTGACAGATTCCCCTTAAGATCATTCTCCTCTTCATAGATAAATAATGTCAGATAGTGCGTGACAAAGAAAAAGCACTTTACTACTAATTAATATTTGCAGCCATTCTTGAGATATTAACTCTATTTGGAGGTACCGGCACACTCCAGTGATCCCAACTAGCTTCATAACCATACTAATGCTGCGTTTACACGCTGCGATATTGATCTGCTTTGTACGGATCCGCTATTGTAGTGAATGCCTTGACGTTAGCTGTCCCAGCCAAGTCAATAAGTTTCACTATTTTGCATGCAGACATTGCGCTTTTGGGCTCAAAAGCGGGTCCGTAAAAAGAAGTCAAATGTCGATTTTTTGGCGTCTTTTTTGCTGCTCTTTTACTCACCTCGTCGCGCTCACTCACCGATTTCTCCTCATACCGATGCTGTAGGACCTGTGAGGACATTAGACAGCACCATGTGACCTGGCAGGCTGCAGGCCCTATAGGCTGTGCTCACTGCGGCCTCCAGGATGAGGAGAGATCACCGGCGGTCACCGAGGGAGCGAGGCGAGTAAGTGCAGGCGAATAACGCAGTGTCATTCACACACACAACGCTGCGTTTTGTGAGGATCCGTTCTTGGTGCAGTTTTTGTACCAAAAACGGATCCTCTCAAAACATAGCAATATGCTTGTGTGAACGCAGCCAGCAAGCTCAGAAAGAGACCATGTACGCACTGCACGATATGCTGTGTATCAGAAGTGGTCGGTCCCAAGGATACTGAGCTGTAAGGAAGCATGTGAATATCTGAAGGACGGCTGAAAATGTTAATAAGAGGTAAATATGTGAAATTGCTTGTTTTTACAAATACAGTCTTCTAATATATTAATATATAATAATGGTTAAAGCTCTTTAACTGGTGTCACCACCCTGAAATACATCATCAGGGGGCAGCGCTGCAGTCTGTTCAGCTTTTTTTTCACTGCTGCCTCCCAGTGACAGCACAATTGATCCAGGACTTCATGAAGGGGGCAGTGATAGAAATGAGCTGTGGTAAGTGAATGCATTGCTGCCCCCTGATGACATCCTGATGAATATTTTCAAACAAAGTGTGACACGAGTCCCTACAGTAGTAACTAGTAGAAGAGGAGAGAAAGACTACACTTACCTGACAACACCGGGCGAACAGAACCTGAGGGCAAATATGTCCTGCAATCCTGTTATTTGCAGGATTTGTTTCTGCTCGTTGCTGGGACAGTCCATTTATCACTTATCTGCTTGCCAATTGCTGGGAGCCCCCCACAGTCCGCAGTCCAGTGCGAGCCCGGCCCCGTAGCCCCAGTGGCGAGAGCCCATCAGGTCCCCAGCCCCCAGTGCTTGAGTCCCCACAGGTCCCGGAGCTCCAGTGCTGGTCCCCACAGGTCCCGAGAACCACCATGTGCTGAGCCCCACAGGTCCCGGGAGCCTCCAGTGCTGGGGTCCCCACAGGTCCCGAGAGCTTCCAGTGCTGGGGTCCCCACAGGTCCCAGGAACCACCTGTGCTAGAGCCACCACAGGTCCCGGGAGCCCCCAGTGCTGGGGTCCCCACAGGTCCCGAGAGCTTCCAGTGCTGGGGTCCCCACAGGTCCCAGGAATCACCTGTGCTAGAGCCACCACAGGTCCTGGGAGCCCCCAGTGCTGGAGCCCGCACAGATGTCTGGAGCCCCCACAGGTGCAGGGAGCAAAGCTCTGAAGTGCTCCATTTGAATGGTGTATTGGATATGCCTGCGCCATTGATCTTTTCACTACCTCAGAGACTTAGTGCTTACTGTACATAGTCGATCCACAGATGATAGTCGAGCAACCTCTCAAATATCTATCCTTTAGATAGACATGGGTGAGAACTAAAGAGAATTTGTCGGCTGTCCTAACAGGTCTGTTTTTGGAAATACATGTATTTTCTATGAATTATCAATTCTGTATCAACTCTGTTTTGTGCCTTTTCTTTGTTTCTCTTAGAAACCTATTCATAAATTATATGGGAAATGTGATTTTTATTTTTGTTAAAAAATAGTCTGAGATGACAGGACCTCCTCAAAGGTCTGTGATAAAAATTGAGTGCTGACCTCTAGCGCAGACATTGTGAAGATTCGCCCAAGGGACCAAAAAGGCAATTTTTCAGATCATTAACAATGGGTAGATTGCTACAATATCTGTGATTTCACCCATGGGATGTAGTGGAGTATTCACTAGGCACAGTCCTATACTTGGATGCCGCAAACCTTTTAGTTTCTAGTGCTTTTGCTGTATGTTAAAAGCATTTTTAGAGGACAATAACTATTTTGATAAATTTGATATATTTCTACATGAGTTCAATTTCCAATATTGTCCCTCAGGTGAAGGTGAACTGGCATCATGTGCAGACGCCGGACAGTCATATAGGGGCAGAACGTGGAGAGTTCTGTATCCACCCCTTTCTAGTGGTTTTCTTTTTACTCCTTGAGTTATTGAAACGCAAAGAAATACAGCTTCTGACAACAGCTTGTAATAACATTATTTCTGTTTCATTTCTTGAAAGGACATTGTGAAGAGTGAAAATAGAAAAAATACAAGATCTTATAAAATGACCCCAACATCCTTGTCAAGTCCTTCATCAAGCATTTATATGCTCCAAGGTCTGTATCTCTAGACTTGTTCTTTTTATATGAATATACCGTAGTAGCAGATGAACTTGATATTTCTGACATATATCTGTATTGAAAGATTGATTCTTGATTTGCCTGCGTGTATGGTAGAATTAATCATTGATTTGTTCTATATTTGTGATAGCCTCTGAAGGTAATCTGTCAGAAGGTGTTTGCTATGTAATATGAGAGCTGTATGATGTAGGGGCAGAGAGTCTAATTCCAGGGATATGTCAGAATCCCTGTTTTCTCTTTAGTAGATGTACCATTGGTCAGAATGCTGAGCTGTGTATAACCACGCCCACACCTCATGCAAGCTGCCAATCAGTGTTGGGGGTGGGGTCGCGCAGATTAGCTGGACTGGTCTGCAGGTGAGACCTAGTCAGGCTTTAATAATATCCTGGTGATAAAATACTGCTTGTATTTAACAGGGCTGTGGAGCCGGTAAGCCAAACCAACGACTCCAACTACGAATCCGACTCTTGAATTTTCCTGGCTCTGACTCTGACTCCTTCGACTCTGACTCCTTTATACATGGCTCATTTTTAAGTGATAAATTTATTATAGGGCAATAGTAACTTCAGGCTTGAATCATTATGATACAATAACCATAATTTCTCCTTCGCGTCATTGGGGACACAGGACTGTGGGTGTATGCTTTCCTGCCACTAGGAGGTGACACTAAATTGAGATAAAACTTAAGTCCTCCTCCCTGCAGCATACACCCATCCGTAGGTATAGTTAGTCAGTTTTAGCTTAGTGTCGCAAGGAGGCACATGTGATCTGTCTCTCAGACCACATTCACCCCTTTTTACCTTGATTTTTTTACTTTTTATACTTTTATTTTTTTTACTTTTATTTTTATTCACGTTTTTTCTTCTACAGCAGGCGACAGCTCCCCTTAGGGCGCCGCTCTCTTTAAAGCACGGAGAGCCCCAAGGCAGCACACATCCCCTTTACAACAGCGACGGACCCCTGAAGGG
>JARQOC010000006.1:103811344-104097110 GCA_033576535.1 Allobates femoralis
TAGGCTGCGGATGTTTGTTTGTGCATGCAGTCTGTGTGATGTATTTCACATTACTTCCCGCGCTGCGGGCTCTGGCGCCTTAATACTGAGGCTGCTTGGAGGATAGGAAGCAGCCCGTGCGGTGACGTCATCGATGGGCGTGTGTGTGTGCTTCCCGCGTGTTTTCGGCGCCGCCCACGGTTTCACTCTCGGCGGCCATCTTTACCCTCACTTCCCGGCTGGGATCTGTATGCAGCGTGCGTCTGCACTCCAGAGGAGACCGGAAACTCTCGCGGAGGTCACACACACACACCGCTTCCTCCTACCGCTTCGCTGCGGTCGGTAAGCCACCGGGATTCCCGGTTTTGTCTGTACAATTTGGCTTATTTTCCCCTACTGTGGCGATGTCCTCAGTTAGGAAGCGTGCTGCTAAGGCGGCAGAGGCCACCATTACCTGTGCTACATGCAATGGGACTCTGGTGGAGGGGTCCTGCAATAACTGCGGACGCCCAGAGGCCCGGACTGACACTGCTGAAACAGCAGCTCCGGTGCTGTACCCTGAGGTGCAAGTGATCCCAGGGCCATGGGAAACTCAGAATAAGATCAATGAATCTCTGTTGTCCCAACTGTCCTCCATGTCGCAGTCCCTGGAGGCACTCAATAGGAGGCTGGAAAGCCCAGCTACTCCTTCCAGTTACCCCCGGGTGTCTCCCTCTTCTGCTGTGAGACCCCTTAAGCGGGCTCGTCGTGAGGATTCACCCGAGCTCCAGGCTCTCTCTGAGGAGGAGCGTTCCTCTTATGGTGAGGAGGATGATGGGGGTTCAACTCTCGGGTCTGTGTCTGTGTCTGAACCACCAGACGGGGTGGAGGATTTGGTGTCCTCTATTAACGAGACCTTACGTCTTGTGACACCCCCTGAGGAGGTGACTGTACACCCGAAGGAGGTCTATCAATGGCTGCGGCCGGAGGCTAGACCAAGTGGCTCCTTCATGGACCACACTAACTTTGGAAGGGTGGTTAGAGCTCCCAGGTTACATCCTGGGCGGCGTTATGTCCGCAAACCCAAGGACAATCGCTTCCCCTTCCCCCAGGAGGTGCTACAGGAGTGGTCGCAGTCCCCGAAGGTGGACGCTTCCATGACCAGGATTGCTGCACGCTCCCTTTTCTCTGCCTCTGATAGCTCCTCGCTGAAGGATGCGACTGATAGACAGGTCGAGCAACTCGCCAAGTCTTCCTATGAGGCTGTGGGGTCTTCATTTGCCCCTAATTTTGCCACGGTCTGGACCTTACAAGCGATTACTACCTGCTTGGATGGTATCACTGACCTGGCAAGGTCCAGTCCAGAGGTCCTGGCGCTTACCGAAAGGGCAAGGGCCTATGCGGACTACGCCAGGACGGCGACTTTGGAAACTGCCACTCGCTCAGCTGTGGCTTCGGCCAACGCTATTGCGATTCGCAGGTTGTTGTGGCTGCGTCTTTGGGACTCAGATGCCACATCTAAGAAGATTTTGCAGAATCTTCCGTTCTCTGGTGACAGGCTTTTTGGTACCGAACTGGACAAGCTGATAAAGGATTCTGCTGAGTCTAAGATCCCGCAGAATAAGCCTAAGCCACGGTATTCCGTTAAGAGGAACCCAAAGCAGTGGTCCTTTCGTTCCAGCTCACAGTCATCAGCACCGTCCGCTCGCACGGACCGAGGGGGCAAGCCCGCTTCTCAGTGGCGCTCTAAGAGTCGTCCAAAGAAGCCGGCGGGGGCAGCGGCTGCCGCCCCCAAACCCGCCTCTACATGACTCGCTCTCCCTTCCTGCCTCCCCACAGGTGGGGGGTCGCCTGTCTCGTTTTCAGGACAGGTGGCTAACTCACGTTCAAGATCAGTGGGTTCGAGACGTGGTCTCGCGAGGTTACAGGATAGAGCTGACGTCAAAGCCGATACCCCGATTCCATCGGTCGGTCCCATCCCCAGAAAAGGCTCAGGCTTTTCACCTGGTGTTGGAGGGTCTCCGTAGGGACGGAGTGGTGGTCCCGGTGCCTTCCGGGGAGAGGTTTCGGGGTTTTTACTCCAACCTCTTCATTGTCCCAAAGAAGGACGGATCCTTCCGCCCGGTTCTGGACCTAAAGTTGTTCAACCGTCACGTGTTGGTTCGGAAGTTCCGTATGGAATCACTGCGATCCGTGATCGCAGCTGTGTCACAGGGGGACTTCCTAGCGTCCATAGATATTCGAGACGCTTACCTTCACGTGCCCATTGCACCGGCTCATCAGCGCTGGTTGAGATTTGCAGTGGGGGAAGAACACTTCCAATTTGTGGCGCTGCCGTTCGGGTTGGCCTCGGCACCGCGGGTGTTCACAAAAGTGATGGCCTCCATGATGGCTCTCCTGCACGTGCAGGGGCACGCCGTAATACCCTATCTGGACGACCTGCTGGTCAGGGCGCCATCAGAACACCTTTGTCGGCAAAGCCTGGAGGTAACCATGAAGTCTCTGGAACAGTTCGGGTGGCTTATCAATATCCAGAAGTCGACCCTGGTTCCGACCCAGTCACTGACATATCTGGGCATGGACTTCCACACGGACTCGGCCCTAGTGTCGCTGCCACGAGTCAAACAGATGGCGATCCAATCAGGAGTGCAAGCAGTCCTCCTGTCACCACAATCATCCCTACGGATCTTGATGAAGCTGGTGGGGCGCATGGTAGCTGCAATAGAGGCAGTACCTTTTGCGCAGTTTCGCCTCCGTCCTCTCCAGCTGGAGATTCTTCGCAGATGGGACAAGAGGACGATCTCTCTGAATCGGCTGGTGACACTTTCCCAACCGACCAGGGATTCCCTGCAGTGGTGGCTCCAGCCACGTCATTTGTCACGGGGCCGGTCCTTCCTCAAACCGTCATGGTTAGTGGTGACCACCGACGCCAGTCTGACGGGCTGGGGTGCGGTGTTCTTACACCACAGGGCTCAAGGCCTCTGGACTCCGTCGGAGTCGGCGTTGCAGATCAACGTGCTGGAGATCAAGGCGGTCTATCTGGCGCTCCTAGCGTTTCAGAAGTTCCTGTCAGGGCAACCCATTCGGGTTCAGTCCGACAATGCAACGGCCGTCGCCTATATAAATCATCAGGGAGGGACCAGAAGTGCTCAGGCCCTCGCCGAAGTCCACCGCATTCTATCTTGGGTGGAGGACAACGACTGCCTGATCTCCGCAGTTCACATCCCAGGGGTCGAGAACTGGGAGGCCGACTACCTGAGCCGGCAGGGGATGGACGCCGGAGAGTGGTCTCTTCATCCAGACGTCTTCCAGGACATCTGCAGCAGATGGGGCACTCCGGACGTGGATCTGATGGCCTCGCGGCTGAATCATCAGGTGCCGCATTACATGGCGAGATCCTGGGATCCTCAGTCTCTGGGGGCAGATGCCCTGATCCTGAGTTGGTCCAGATTCCATCTACCGTATGTGTTCCCGCCTCTGGCTCTGATTCCCAGGGTTCTGTGGAAGATCAGGTCGGAGTGCAGGGTAGCCATTCTAGTGGCTCCAGATTGGCCCAGGAGGTCCTGGTATCCGGACCTGTGGCAACTGTCAGGCGGACTCCGGTGGGCTCTTCCAGAACGCGCAGATCTGCTCGCACAAGGCCCATTCTTCCACCTCAATTCCAGGGCCCTCAGATTGACTGCATGGCTCTTGAGGCCTGGCTGCTGACGTCCAGGGGCTTCTCACCTACGGTTGTTGCCACCATGACTCGGGCTAGGAAGCCTGTTTCCAGGAAGATGTACCACAGAACGTGGAAGATTTTCTTCACCTGGTGTGCCTCGGGTGGTCGCTCCCCGTGGCCCTTGTCCATTCCGACATTGTTGGCTTTCCTTCAGTCGGGGTTGGAATTGGGGTTATCCCTAGGCTCTTTGAAGGGTCAAGTGTCAGCTCTTTCAGTGCTGTTTGACAAGCGCTTGGCGCTCCTTCCCAAGGTCCGTCAGTTTCTCCAGGGAGTCTCTCGGGTGGTTCCGCCCTACAGGCGACCACTGGACCCTTGGGACCTTAACATGGTCCTGGCGGCACTGCAGAAACCGCCGTTTGAGCCGCTGAGAGACATTTCTCTGTCTCGTCTGTCCCAGAAAGTGGTCTTTCTGGTGGCGATTACATCTCTGAGAAGGGTCTCAGAATTGGCTGCACTATCGTGCAAGTCGCCCTTTCTGGTGGTTCACCAAGACAAGGTGGTGTTACGCCCGCGGCCAGAATTCTTGCCAAAGGTGGTTTCCACTTTTCACCTGAACCAGGAGATTGTTCTCCCGTCATTTTGCCCCGCTCCCGTTCATCAGGTCGAGCGCGATCTCCATACTCTGGATCTCGTGAGGGCTGTACGCATTTATGTGTCCAGGACTGCCTCTTTCCGGAATTCGGATTCCTTATTTGTCCTGACGACAGGTCGCTGTAAGGGGTCCACGGCATCTAAGTCAACCTTGGCCAGATGGATCAAGGCTCCCATTCAGGAGGCCTACCGGTCTTCTGGTTTGCCTCTCCCGGTGGGATTGAAAGCTCACTCTACCAGAGCTGTCGGTGCCTCCTGGGCTTTGCGACATCGAGCTTCTGCTCTACAGGTGTGTCAGGCAGCCACCTGGTCCAGCCTGCACACTTTCTCTAAGCACTATATGGTGCATGCCCATGCCTCTGCGGATGCAAGTTTGGGCAGGCGGGTCCTCCAGGCGGCGGTTGCCCACCTTTGAGGGGGACCATGTGTTATCCGTCTTTGAGGAACTCTTCCCGCCCTGGGGTATTGCTTTAGGACATCCCCATTGTCTGGGTCTCCCATTATGATGACCAGAAAAAAGAGAATTTTGTTTACGTACCGTAAATTCTTTTTTCTTTAATCATCAATGGGAGACCCAGCACCCACCCAGTTGTTCCGTTGCATGTTTTGCATTTGATCTGTTCCCTGTTGGGACAGTTTCTTCCGGGTTGTTGGACCGTCTGTGAACGGTTTCTTTCCCGATGTTTCGGGTGTGGTTTATTTGTCTCCTCGCAGCTTATGGACCAAACTGAGGATGTTCCCTGCGGTAGGGGTTTATAAGCGGAGGGGGCGGTGTCTACAAACTTGTAGTACCTAGTGTGACCTCCGGAGGGCAGTGCCCTAAACCCCATTGTCTGGGTCTCCCATTGATGATTAAAGAAAAAAGAATTTACGGTACGTAAACAAAATTCTCTTTTTTTTTTACCTGACGTCTTTAGATTTTTATTTTTTTTCTATATGAAGTACAACTTTAGTTAATTACAACTTAAAAGTTTTACATTTTTTTCTTCATAGTTTAATTTTTTACAGGTTTTTAAAGTTTTAAAAATGCGCGAATTTTGGCCTGGTCTGGCTTTACACTTTTTATCATATCATATTTTTCATGCGTGCATGGATTGATGGACTTCTATGAAAATCCAATCTTGTACCGGCCTAAGATTTTTGTCTTGTTGTGTGTCCAGTTTTCTCCAAAGGATTTTAACAGCATACCGTATTTTTCGCATTATAAGACGCATCCCCGAGTTTGGTGAAGGAAAAGAGAAAAAATATATTTTTTTAATGTTAAATGGGGTCCGTCTTATAATGCCAGTGTCCGTCTAAGGCTGGTATCACATTGTCTGTGTGATATATAACTAAGTCGGACGTGTCACACATGATTAGCTTGGAATGGCCTCCCCCCTGTCAGGACAGGAGTGTGGATCTGCTTAGAAACACAAGCAGCTGATACTCCCATCCACACGTCCAGAGACGGGGAGGCCATTCCAGTTTAATCATCCATGACACGTCCGACTTAGTTGTGTATCACATGGACTAGTGAATAGGCAGAGCTGGGAGAGCAGTGCACTCTGCACTGTGCTGCTGTGTGATGTCCTCTAATGAATAGGCAGAGCTGGGGGAGCAGTGCACTCTGCACTGTGCTGTAGTGTGATGTCCTGTAATGAATAGGCAGAGCTGGGGGAGCAGTGCACTCTACACTGTGCTGTAGTGTGATGTCCTTTAATGAATAGGCAGAGCTGGGGGAGCAGTGCACTCTGCACTGTGCTGCTGTGTGATGTCCTCTAATGAATAGGCAGAGCTGGGGGAGCAGTGCACTCTGCACTGTGCTGTAGTGTGATGTCCTCTAATGAATAGGCAGAGCTGGGAGAGCAGTGCACTCTGCACTGTGCTGCTGTGTGATGTCCTCTAATGAATAGGCAGAGCTGGGGGAGCAGTGCACTCTGCACTGTCTGCTGTGTGATGTCCTGTAATGAATAGGCAGAGCTGGGAGAGCAGTGCACTCTGCACTGTGCTGCTGTGTGATGTCCTCTAATGAATAGGCAGAGCTGGGGAGCAGTGCACTCTGCACTGTGCTGTAGTGTGATGTCCTGTAATGAATAGGCAGAGCTGGGAGAGCAGTGCACTCTGCACTGTGCTGCTGTGTGATGTCCTTAATGAATAGGCAGAGCTGGGAGAGCAGTGCACTCTGCACTGTGCTGCTGTGTGATGTCCTGTAATGAATAGGCAGAGCTGGGGAGCAGTGCACTCTACACTGTGCTGTAGTGTGATGTCCTGTAATGAATAGGCAGAGCTGGGAGAGCAGTGCACTCTGCACTGTGCTGCTGTGTGATGTCCTCTAATGTATAGGCAGAGCTGGGAGAGCAGTGCACTCTGCACTGTGCTACTGTGTGATGTCCTGTAATGAACGTCAGAGCTGGGGAGCTGTGCACTCTGCACTGTGCTGTAGTGTGATGTCCTGTAATATAGAGGCAGAGCTGGGAGAGCAGTGCACTGCACTGTGCTGTAGTGTGATGTCCTGTAATATAGAGCAGAGCTGGGAGAGGCATTGCACTGTGCTGTAGTGTGATGTCCTGTAATATAGAGGCAGAGCTGGGGAAGCAGTGCACTCTGATGTGCTGTAGTGTGATGTCCTGTAATAATAGAGGCAGAGCTGGGGACAGTGCACTGTGCATGTAGTGTGATGTCCTGTAATGAATAGGCACAGCTGGGAGAGCAGTGCACTCTGCACTGTACTGCTGTGTGATGTCCTCTAATGAATAGGCAAGCTGGGGAGCAGTGCACTCTGCACTGTGCTGTAGTGTGATGTCCTGTAATGAACAGTCAGAGCTGGGGAGCAGTGCACCTGCACTGTGCTGTAGTGTGATGTCCTGTAATGAAAGTCAGAGCTGGGAGAGCAGTGCACTCTGCACTGTGCTGCTGTGTGATGTTCTCTAATGATAAGGCACAGCTGGGAGAGCAGTGCACTCTGCACTGTGCTGCTGTGTGATGTCCTGTAATATAGAGGCAGAGCTGGGGAGCAGTGCACTCTGCACTGTGCTGTAGTGTGATGTCCTGTAATAAGACAGAGCTGGGGAGCAGTGCACTCTGCACTGTGCTGTAGTGTGATGTCCTGTAATGAACAGTCAGAGCTGGGGGAGCAGTGCACCTGCACTGTGCTGTAGTGTGATTTCTTAATGAATAGGCAGAGCTGGGGGAGCAGTGCACTCTGCACTGTGCTGTAGTGTGATATCCTGTAATGAACAGTCAGAGCTGGGGAGCATGCACTCTGCACTGTGCTGTGTGGATGTCCTGTAATATAGAGGCAGAGCTGGGGGAGCAGTGCACTCTGCACTGCGCTGTAGTGTGATGTCCTGTAATGAATAGGCAGATCTGGGGGAGCAGTGCACTCTACACTGTGCTGTAGTGTGATGTCCTGTAATATAGAGGCAGAGCTGGTGGAGCAGTGCACTCTGCACTGTGCTGTAGTGTGATGTCCTGTAATATAGAGGCAGAGCTGGGGGAGCAGTGCACTCTGCACTGTGCTGTAGTGTGATGTCCTGTAATGAATAGGCAGATCTGGGGGAGCTGTGCACTCTGCACTGTGCTGTAGTGTGATGTCCTCTAATGAATAGGCAGAGCTGGGGGAGCAGTGCACTCTGCACTGTGCTGTAGTGTGATGTCCTGTAATGAATAGGCAGATCTGGGGGAGCTGTGCACTCTGCACTGTGCTGTAGTGTGATGTCCTGTAATATAGAGGCAGAGCTGGGGGAGCAGTGCACTCTGCACTGTGCTGTAGTGTGATGTCCTGTAATGAATTGGCAGAGCTGGGAGAGCAGTGCACTCTGCACTGTGCTGTAGTGTGATGTCCTGTAATATAGAGGCAGAGCTGGGGAGCAGTGCACTCTGCACTGTGCTGTAGTGTGATGTCCTGTAATATAGAGGCAGAGCTGGGAGAGCTGTGCACTCTGCATTGTGCTGTAGTGTGATGTCCTGTAATATAGAGGCAGAGCTGGGGGAGCTGTGCACTCTGCACTGTGCTGTAGTGTGATGTCCTGTAATATAGAGGCAGAGCTGGGGGAGCTGTGCACTCTGCTGTAGTGTGATGATGCTTCACCTTCAGCCCTGCCGGCTTCAGATCGAGTGCAGTGTGAATGAAGATCGGCCACTTCCTGGTCCTCAGCTCTACGACACAGGGCTCAGCAAACAGAGCAGAGGGACCTTGGAATTCTGACACAAGGTACCGATCTGCCCTGCTCTGCCCATGTCATCATGTCAGTGATTCAGCACAACCTCAGTGCTGATTCACTTGCCTCTGCTGCTGCACCCCGCTCCTTCATTACTTTAATAGCCTGGGCACGATCTCCCCAGCAGCTACAGGAAGCTGGGGAGCAACCACATGTTCCGGCTATTAGAGTAAAGGAGCGCTCCCTGCTCCCATACCCAGTTCTGTACACTGTCTTCAGTGCGCAGGGAACAAGTGAAGTGAATAATAATGTCGGTAATGAGCGGGGACATGTGATGCTCCTGCCGCCTAATTCTTCAGCAGGGACCATTCCCTGCCACTTCTGACCCCACTTCACCACTGTCTCCCCCTCCCAAGCAACCCAGGATGCTAGAATGTTCTATTTCGATTATAAGACGTACCTCCACTTTTGTCCAAAATTTGGAGGAAAAAAAAGTGCGTCTTATAAAAAGGAAAAATACGGTATATGATAAAATATTGTTCCTTGAGAAGTAGCAGTTATTGCTGTGTGAGAAAAATACAGTTAATATTAAGTAAGAAAGATGGGTAATAAAAATAAAGATTTACAGTACACTTGAGATAGAACTGTGTTGCTATAAAGTGAGTATTGGGGCTAGCGCATACGCAGCTTTTTATATCTGTGGATAAACACTGTGGTTTTGGAAGTTTTTACCACATCTGCATTAGTTTTTTTTAATCGCCATTGAAAACGATGGCAGTTTTTTTTTTTTAGTATAAATAGTGATAAATGCTGCGATTCTTGCAGCGATCAAAAAGTAGTGCAAGCAGTGATTTACTCACTCTTAAGGCCCCGTCACATGGGGCGACATCGTCGCCAATTACATAGGCGACATAGGGGCGTGGCCTGTTGGCGGCGACATTGCCCCTACGTCGCCTCATGTAAAGGGATGATGTCGGCGCCGCCGGGAAGTCGCCTGGTTTCAGAGCAGTGCTCTGAAACCAGGCCACCGAACTGGGGTGATGTGCACACATCGCCCCATGTAACCGGCCGCCGGCGACCTGTCAGGCGATGGGAGCCATAGGCTTCCATTGTACTGCATCGCCGCTGGGGTTTTCAGACACCCCAGCAGTGATGCCGCCTGACAGCTCGCCAGCGTGGCGCTGGAGATGTCTCCCCATGTAAATGGGGGACGATGACGCTGGCGGGGCGCCAAAAACGTGCGCGCTCCCGCCAGTCGCCGCCGACATCTTTAGCCCCGTCACACCTTTAGCGTTTCAAAAAACACTGCATGTGTTTAAAAAATCAATGGGGGGCATTTTTCTGAACGATGATCACTCAGAATAGTGCTGAGTGTTTATTAGCCCTTAATAAGAAAAGCATTATACTATTAATATAAATTTACTCAATCTTTAAAAACACTTACCAATATTGTAGTAACTAAAGTCCCTAGATGCCTTTGTACAGACTATTGTTTGTTCAAAAGTGAACATATCCGAGTATGTCAGGACATGAAAGCTCTGAAGCTCTGTCTTACTTTTGACTCTGCAGTGGGCAGATACTTAACATGATTGACAGAGCTGCTGGCCTGTCATCTGCTCTGCATTCACTGTCTACTCCTGTTCATTCTCAGATTGAGACCTAACAAAGCTTTCTCCTCTGTCCTCTCCTGTTTCTATGCTGTAGCATCCTACATTATAATCATCTTATCGTGTCTGATTCTCTGTAACGGAAATCCCGCGTCGCTGATTGGTCGCAAATTGGTGCAGGATTTGAACCACGCATGCCACCGCTACCGTCGGGACATCAGCGGCTGGCACCACTGATATCCCGACGGTAGCTGTGGGTCATCTCCTGCTGCACGAAGGTCAGCGGCGACGCAGCCGGTCGTCTCCTGACTGCTCACAGCGGAAGTACCCTGACTGGCGCTAGCGATCTCTCTCACTGTGACACGCAGCAGAGACCAGGCCCCCTGCTGTGAGATCGCTGATCGTGTCAGAATGGGGGTACGGTCACACTTGACGACGCTCCAGCAATCACTGCAACAATACGACCTGGTAGGGACTCCCGACGGTAGCCGCGGGTCATCTCCTGCCACACGGAGGTCAGCGGCGATGCATCCGGTTGTCTCCAGGCTGCTTGCAGCGGAAGTATCCCGACTGGCGCTAGCGATCTCGCTCACTGTGACACGCAGCAGCCACTAGGCCCCTGCTGAGAGATCGCTGATCATGTCAGAATGGGGGTACCGTCACACTTGGCGATGCTCCAGCAATCACTACAACAATACGACCTGGTAGGGAATCCCGACGGTAGCCGCAGGTCATCTCCTGCCTCATGGAGGTCAGCGGCCATGCAGCCGGAAGATGACCGGCTGCTCGCAGCGGAAGTACACCGACTCGCGCTAGCAATCTCTCTCACTGTGACACGCAGCAGCAACCAGGCCCCTGCTATGAGATCGCTGATCGTGTCAGAATGGGGGTACCGTCACACTTGGCAACGCTCCAGCATTCACTACAATAATACGACCTGGTAGGGACCTCCCGACGGTAGACGAGGGTCATCTCCTGGCTGCTCGCAGCGGAAGTACCTTGACTGCCATATTGGAACACTCAAGTTATAGGTATTCTGATATGGCGGCCGGGATTCAAATCCCCTGCCAATACATGTGGGAAAACAACCAACGACCTCAATACTACGCCCTGGAGTGACAGGGTCCCAACGACCGCCATATTGTTGCTGCATCGCTGGTGAGATCTGACTTTTTGACATCTCACCATCGACCACGTAGTGACGCTCCAGCGATCCCTACCAGGTCGTATCGTTGTCAGGATCGCTGGAGTGTCGCCAAGTGTGACGACGGTACCTTACTGATGGCTCATTGAATTATTTTTAAATCTTTATAAATAAACTACATATATTCTAGAATACCCGATGCATTAGAATCAGGCCACCATCTAGTAATAAAATAATACAGTAGTATCTAAAAATCATGGATTATTTGGTAAATATACACCCTGCACTTTTAGACCACAGGCTGAACAGATCTGAATTCAAGATTTTTGAATTGACACTATAATAGTTAAATATTTTAGAATATGATCCCATCGCGATCCCAACTTGAATTTTAGTACAGATGTGGCTAGAATAGGAACATAGCAGGCACATGTGCATTTTTGGAAAGTTTTAAATTAAACCAATTTTCGGAAATGCGTTTTAAAATTTTGCATTTGCGTTTGCATAGGTAAAATGTTAACAAAGATACTCTTGTGACATATCTGGTGAAAGCATGTACAGTTCTGAGTATTTCTAGCCCGAGATATGATAGAAAATATAAAGCCATACCAGGCCAAAATTCACACTTTTTTAGGCTGGCTTCACACTTGCAGATGCATCTGCAGCGTTTTGCAGATGCATCTGCAAGTATCAGCATGCAGACCACGGCCGTGGTGTGAATGCTCTCATTGATTCCTATATGTGAGCCGTAAGCAGGCGTATGCCTGCTTACAGATCACACTCTCCCGCCCGCACTATGGACGCGAGATGTTGCGTCCAAGGTGCGGGGCGGGAGTGTGTGATCTGTCAGCAGGCATACGCCTGCTTACGGCTCACATATAGGAATCAATGAGAGCATTCAGACCGCGGTGCGCCCTATTATAAACATAGGGACCGCGGTCTGCATGCTGATACTTGCAGATGCATCTGCAAAACGCTGCAGATGCATCTGCAAGTGTGAAGGCAGCCTTAAAACTTAAAAAAATCTGTAAAGAATTAACTGATGAAGAACAAAATTCAAAACTTTTAATTTGTAATTAACTAAAGTTGTACTTCATATACAAAAAAATCTAAAGACGTCAGTGAAAAAAAATATTCATATTTGAATCACTTAACATGGAATGACCCCAGTATATTGAGGTGTCAAATTACACAGTTTATTATTATTTATGGAGAAGAGTGAGGAGCTGTCAGAAAACAGAGAGAAACAAAGGGCTGAGCTTTATAAAAAGTTTGACCTCACCCAGAGTTGGATTCACATCTACACTGCTCAGTACCATTGTCTAATGTATTCCAAATTGTTGCTCTGTGTTAATAAGGCCTCATTCACAGACGTGCATGAACGTGGTGCTCGTGTCCACAATTTTTTGGGTCAGTGTACGGTCCGTGTGTCTGTTTTTCCAAGATGGGTAAATAAATTACAAAGCTTCTATCCTTTGCAATGTTAAATACGGACAGCACACGGACGATGCACTGATGCCCTCTGTTTGCTGTATCTGTTTTTTCATGGACCCATAGACTTGTGTTGGCACTTTTCATCCGTGGTCCTGGAGGACTACAGGTATGTTTCTGTGGGTTTTGCATAGACACACAGTCCATAAAACAACACAAATATGTGAATTGCATCGTAGATTATATTGGGTACAGCTTGTATTCGTGAAAAAACTTGGACAGAACAAGTTTGTGCGATACGAACAACTAAATAAGGGCTAAGAAAAAGAGCAGGACTCCCTCTATCTGTGTGTATGGAAGACATCATGGCATCTCATCCCCCACCAGCTTAGAGGCAATTGCAAATTAAATGATAGTGACTATCGAGGGGAAAACTGGTGAAAAGGCGATGCCAGTATGGCCAGAAGTAGTTATTTCTCTTGGACACAAACACAACAGCTTATTCTGATAAATGACTGGATATTCTAGTTTATCCTTCAACCCTGGCTGTACCATTATACCATAATGTCGATTATTGATTTTGGTCCACACATTTCTGAAGACATTTTATAGTGCGATGCTGCGTTACATCAGGCATTCTGCCTTTCAGTGACTGTAGTACCTGCAGAATTCATAGCTGCCGTCATCCAGGACATTAGATGGTGAATTCTATAGAGGAGCATCTGATGAAGAGCTGACAGCTCCCTTTATTGCTTCAGAAGCAGGATCATGGCTGGCAGCAGTGGAAAGTATCCAGCTGTACACGCCGAGCACTTCTGTATATCCTTCTATTATCTGGCTCAGAATGTAAACTCTCTTGAGCATTTTCCCCTTCTGCTTCCATTGTTTGTCTTGCTGCATGTTGACATTGTATGATGATTGTTATTGGAATTGTACCGGTGCGTTAGGAGGCAGAAAACATATGGTCATTTGAGGAAAAGAAATGAATATGTAAATCAGAAAATCTTAGAGATCACAATGAGAACATTTAAAGAGGTTAGATACTACTTAATAGGACCCTTCATAGGAAGTAACTGCCGTAGAGAAACACTTCAATAAATCCTGGTGTAAAATGAACTCCGCTCTTGTCACATGATTTCTGACTGTGAATCTTCTGGCTTCCTGTGATGTCACATCAAAATCTCCCTTAGTTCTGGGCTGTGGAAACTGACAAGTGGGAGGGGCTTGTTGCACAGATGGACAGCTCTCCCTGTAGACACAGCACCCCTGGATTGTTTCAGGGTGTTTAACATGTACACACACCGCTGGATACCCTGTATAATGTATATACACCCCCAGGAAGCAAAGTAGGAGGGCATGAAACTTGATAGGAAAACTGTTGTGGGATCTTTTAATGACATTATCCTTAGACCAATGATGTATAAGCATGTCCTCGGTCATGTCCCTCCCCTTGATTTGAGCTCACACGCTGAGCTCGCATCATTCCCTGCACAATCGATATGTACAGTCAACTGGTGCTGCTCTTAACCGCTTAGATCGCAATGTCAAACAATGACAGCGCAATCTAAGATGCAGCACCCGGTATTGCATCATTCCCCGCTACAATCAGCGACCTCCATGATGAGATCACGGGGCATCGATGTGCTGTTATGCCTCAGATCCTGTGATCGCTGAGTGCAGTGCTCACAGGGGATGATCATTTCTGCAGTGCAGAGACCTGCATCTTCACAGCTCTGTACTGCAGGAGCGATCGAATTCTGCAGTGTTAAGGCGCCTTAAGGGGGCCAAGCAAAAGTGGGGAAAAAAACGTTTTAAAAATATGAATAAAAAAACAAAAAAAACAACACCTTAAAGCTGTGCCTAGACTAGGGGTGGGGAACCTCAGGCCCCAGGGCAGAATGCAGCCCTCGATAACTTTTTTGTGGCCCCCGGGCAGGTTCCTGGGGACCGCAGTGCCCAGGCTGGCAGACACATTTTGCCGTCTATGTGCCCTTTAAATCCAGCTCCCCAATGATCTCTATTCCCCAGCCTCAGCCTCTCCATTGATGTCTATGCTCCCAGACACTCCTGTGATGTCTAGGGCTCTAACAAACCTGGAAAAACAGTTGAGCAGCAACATGACCAATATCACCCACGCCAAAGAGAAGAAGCTCCAGCCACCACAGTAGGGGTGAGTTGATTGTTTAACCAAATATAGCGGGTAATTTTCAAGTTGATAATTTTGTGCGGCCCCCGAAGGATTGTAGAAATTTCCAAATGGCCCCTGGCAGAAAAATGGTTCGCCACCCCTGGTCTAGACAAATGGTTTTCAATTGTGTAATTTCAATTTTTTTTTGCAATTTCACCGCACTTGGAATTTTTTTTCCATTTTCGAAAAAAGTCTCTTTGAAGAAGGGGAGGGAAAAAAAAGAAAATGTAAAATGGCTCGGGGGTGAAGGGGTTAAGAATTTATGACAAAATCAGTGATGGAGTAGGGTGGTGACAACCTCTTTATTAACTTGCAGTGGAGTAGTAACATGGCCATTATTGTACTGACACTCAGATTGCTGGGATGACATTTTTATTAACCCGATTTTCAGACATCAGAAAAAATGTTTCTCTTTAGATGCGTGTGTAGCTTTTTTAGGGAAAATCATTATACTATATATATTTACATATGGGTGTGCATTTTGTAATAAATAACCCAGTCACTTCCACAATACAGTAATGGCTTGTGAGTAGCACTCTATCTCCTGTTTTATGGAATAAAGTAAAAATACATAAAATTCTTAACCAAGACATCGATTACCCAAAGCTCTCAGTCGTATTCGTGCTCTTCAGTATTAGCTAACATTTTAGCATGATTTTGCAGCTATTGTTGAGTGTTTCTGAAGCTTCACTTACTGACCTTGACAGGGTCGTCATTAGTAGAGATGAGCAAACCTGTTCGAGGCTGGAGTTTGGGTGATTTGCGTGTTAAAAGTGCAGGAGCATGCAGCACTGCGCTCCGTACGCTTGGTGCCCGGTCCAGTGTGAGTCACTTGCAGTGGGTGACCGACTCACACAGTAAAATCTGGGTTTTCTGCTGTAGTGTACTGTCCCTTAAAAAAAAACTCATGGCTGGCTGTATGTGGGCGGAGAGCAGATAAGCCAATCAGTGACGGCTCGGGTCAAGTTCATGTCCCGAACAGCACCTCCAGACCCCAACATCCATGGGTTCATTCGCCAACTGAACCTTAAAAGGTTCGCTCATCTCTAGTCATTAGTGATGAGTGAGCACTCCCATGTTCAGGGGCTCGTAACAAGCAGTTGGAGGCTCAGATGGGTTTGACTCGATTACCGAGAATAATGGAAGTCAATGCAGAATTCTATTCATAAATGTAGTACCGTACTCATTCCTATTAGTGCAACACTCACCACAATTTAGATAAGTACAAAGAGCGGCCCTGTTTAAAGACAAAATATAAAATGTATAACTAAGCTAAAAGAAAAAGATAACTTAGCATTATCAATGCGCATTCATAATCCACTGGTAACTGGGTGGATTATGAATGCGCATTGATAATGCTAAGTTGTCTTTTTCTTTTAGCTTAGTTATAAATTTGATATTTTGTCTTTAAACAGGGCCGCTCTTTATGCTTATCTAAAATGCAGAATTCTAGTTCCCCTTTGGCTTTCATTATGCTCTGTAATCATGTTGCTCTTGTCCGAGCGTCCCACTGCTTGAAGTTAGGATTGCTGACATTTCAGGCCTGCATGAGGCTATGCACAGATTTTTTTTCTGGGCCAATATCTACATAAAAAATGCTTAAAGATTAAACTTATTTTTTAACAAACTATTGATAAACCTTAGTAAATGTCTAAAACTTTGATTTTCTGGTCATCATAATGGGAGACCCAGACAATGGGGTTTAGGGCACTGCCCTCCGGAGGTCACACTAGGTACTACAAGTTTGTAGACACCGCCTCCTCCGCTTATAAACCCCTACCGCAGGGAACATCCTCAGTT
The DNA here is from genome assembly GCA_033576535.1 of Allobates femoralis. Classification (NCBI taxonomy): domain Eukaryota; kingdom Metazoa; phylum Chordata; class Amphibia; order Anura; family Aromobatidae; genus Allobates; species Allobates femoralis. The sequence continues at coordinate 103,827,924 of JARQOC010000006.1, forward strand.
TTAAACTTAGTGTGCTCGGAGGATCACGCTTTGCTTGCACTTCACTGCATTCTCACTACTTACGTGATGGCGTCTGAAGACAAGGTAATATGGTCCTGGTCGGGACCTGCGACAGCCTCCCCGCTCACCCTTGTGGCACACGCAGGTGGAGGTACCGGAGGGCCTAGAGCCTGGACACTTTGTGTTCTCCCGGTACGCTGTCGCGCTCCTTTCCATCCCTCTCTGGGGGGCTCTGGAGAGTGGGAGATGGGAGCCTTGCACAGCTCCGCTCCGTCCGAGGCCTCCCTAAATGGTGCTTACAGACCGGACTGGAGCCAGCCCAGTCCGAGGCCTCCCTAAATGGTGCTTACACTCCGGACTGGGCTGAACCCCCGTCCGAGGCCTCCCTAAATGGTGCTTACAGACCGGACCGGCACTGAGGCACTCTGTGTCTCCTGTGTGCCTGGGGGTAGTGTCTGACACTTTATGTGTCCTGACACTCAGACCGCGCGTTACCCTCGGGTCCGCGGATCTGGAGGTGTACCCTGTGCTGGGGTCACCCTGGCTGACCGCCCTGTGTGTCACAGGGGCTGAGGCCGTAGACTGCTGATCTTAGGATGTAATTGCAGTCTGTGTGTGTGTACTGTGTTTTACACCATTTCCCGCGCTGCGGGCTCCAGCACCTCCATTACAGAGGCTGCCTGGAGGAGGAGAGGCAGCCCTTGCGGTGACGTCACCGGGGGGCGTGTGTGTGTGCTTCCCGCGTGTTCTCGGCGCCGCCCACGACTTTACTGGCGGCGGCCATCTTCTCCCTCACTTCCCGGCTGGGATCTACGGCAGCACGTGTCTGTACTTCAGAGGGAGACCGGAACTCGCGGAGGTCACACACACACACCGCTTCCTCCCACCGCTCTACAGCGGTCGGTAAGCCACCGGGACTCCCGGTTTGTTTGTCTGTACGACTTGGCTTATACATCCCCTACTGTGACTATGTCCTCAGTTAGGAAGCATGCTGCTAAGGCGGCGGATGCCACCATTACCTGTGCTACATGCAATGGTACACTGGTGGAGGGGTCCTGCAATAACTGCGGACGCCCAGAAGCCCGGACTGGCACTGCTGAGTCAGCAGCTCCGGTGCTGTACCCTGAGGTTCGGGTGATCCCAGGGCCCTGGGAGACTCAGAATAAGATCAATGAATCTTTGTTGTCCCAGCTGTCCTCCATGTCGCAATCCCTGGAGGCACTTAATAGGAGGCTGGATAGCCCAGCTACTCCGTCCAGTTACCCCCGGGTGTCTCCCTCTTCTGCTGTGAGACCCCTTAAGCGGGCTCGTCGTGAGGAGTCACCCGAGCTCCAGGCTCTCTCTGAGGAGGAGCGTTCCTCTGATGGTGAGGACGATGATGGGGGTTCAACTTTCGGGTCTGTGTCTGTGTCTGAACCTCCAGACGGGGTGGAGGATCTGGTGTCCTCTATCAACGAGACCTTACGTCTCGTGACACCCCCTGAGGAGGTGACGGTGCACCCGAAGGAGGTCTATCAATGGCTACGGCCGGAGGCTAGACCAAGTGGCTCCTTTATGGACCATACTAATTTTGGAAGGGTGGTTAGAGCTCCCAGGTTGCATCCTGGGCGGCGTTATGTCCGCAAACCCAAGGACAATCGCTTCCCCTTTCCCCAGGAGGTGCTTCAGGAGTGGTCGCAGTCCCCGAAGGTGGATGCTTCCATGACCAGGATTGCTGCACGCTCCCTTTTCTCTGCCTCTGATAGCTCCTCACTGAAGGATGCTACTGATAGACAGGTCGAGCAACTCGCCAAGTCTTCCTATGAGGCTGTGGGGTCGTCATTTGCCCTAATTTTGCCACGGTCTGGACCTTACAAGCGATCACTACCTGCTTGGACGGTATCACTGACCTGGCAAGGTCCAGTCCAGAGGTCCTGGCGCTTACCGAGAGGGCGAGGGCCTATGCGGACTACGCCAGAACGGCGACTCTGGAAACTGCCACTTGCTCAGCTGTGGCTTCGGCCAATGCTATAGCGATCCGCAGGTTGTTGTGGCTGCGTCTTTGGGACTCAGATGCCACATCTAAGAAGATTCTGCAGAATCTTCCGTTCTCTGGTGACAGGCTATTTGGCACAGAGCTGGACAAGCTGATTAAGGATTCTGCTGAGTCTAAGATACCGCAGAATAAACCTAAGCCACGGTATACCGTTAAAAGGAACCCAAAACAGTGGTCCTTTCGGTCCAGCTCACAGTCATCAGCACCGTCCGCTCGCACGGACCGAGGGGGCAAGCCCGCTTCTCAGTGGCGCTCTAAGAGTCGTCCAAAGAAGCCGGCGGGGGCAGCAGCTGCCACCCCCAAACCCGCCTCTACATGACTCGCTCTCTCTTCCTGCCTCCCCACAGGTGGGGGGCCGCTTGTCTCGCTTTCAGGACGAGTGGCTACTTCACGTTCCAGATCAGTGGGTTCGAGACGTGGTCTCGCGAGGTTACAGGATAGAGCTGACGTCAAAACCGATATCCAGATTCCATCGGTCGGTCCCCTCCCCAGAAAAGGCTCAGGCTTTTTATTTGGTGTTGGAGGGACTCCGCAGAGACGGAGTGGTGGTCCCGGTGCCTTCCGGAGAGAGGTTCAGGGGTTTTTACTCCAACCTCTTTATCGTCCCGAAGAAGGACGGATCCTTCCGCCCGGTTCTGGACCTGAAGTTGTTCAACCATCACGTGTTGGTTCGGAAGTTCCGTATGGAATCACTGCGCTCCGTGATCGCAGCTGTGTCACAGGGCGACTTCCTAGCGTCCATAGATATACGAGACGCTTACCTTCACGTGCCCATTGCACCGGCTCATCAGCGCTGGTTGAGATTCGCAGTGGGGGAAGAACACTTCCAATTTGTAGCGCTGCCGTTCGGGTTGGCCTCGGCACCGAGGGTGTTCACAAAAGTGATGGCCTCCATGATGGCTCTCCTGCACGGGCAGGGACATGCCGTCATTCCCTATTTAGACGACCTGCTGGTCAGGGCGCCATCGGAACACCTTTGTCAAGTGAGCCTGGATGTGACCATGCGGTCTCTGGAACAGTTCGGTTGGCTCCTCAACATTCAGAAGTCAACACTAGTTCCGACCCAGTCACTGACATATTTGGGCATGGACTTCAACACAGCCTCAGCCCTGGTGTCTCTGCCACGAGTCAAACAGATAGCGATCCAATCAGGAGTGCAAGCAGTCCTCCTGTCACCACAATCATCCCTACGGGTGTTGATGAAGCTGGTGGGGCGCATGGTGGCGGCAATCGAGGCGGTGCCTTTCGCACAATTTCGCCTCCGTCCTCTCCAGCTGGAGATTCTCCGCAGGTGGGACAAAAGGACGATTTCCCTGAATCGGCTGGTGACCCTTTCCCAACCGACCAGAGATTCCCTGCAGTGGTGGCTACAGCCACACCACTTGTCTCGGGGCCGGTCCTTCATCAAACCGTCATGGTTAGTGGTGACCACCGACGCCAGTCTGAAGGGCTGGGGGGCGGTGTTCTTACACCACAGGGCCCAAGGCCTCTGGACTCAGTCGGAGTCGGCGTTGCAGATCAACGTGCTGGAGATCAAGGCGGTCTATCTGGCACTCCTGGCTTTTCAGAGATTCCTCTCAGGACAACCCATTCGGGTTCAGTCCGACAATGCGACGGCCGTCGCTTATATAAATCATCAAGGAGGAACCAGGAGCGCAGAGGCTCTGGCCGAAGTTCACCGCATCCTATCCTGGGCGGAGAACAACAACTGCCTGATCTCCGCAGTTCACATCCCAGGGGTCGAAAACTGGGAGGCCGACTATCTGAGCCGGCAGGGGATGGACGCCGGAGAGTGGTCTCTTCATCCGGATGTCTTCAGAGAAGTCTGCAGCAGATGGGGCACGCCGGACGTGGATCTGATGGCCTCACGGCTGAATCATCAGGTGCCGCAATACTTGGCGAGGTCATGGGATCCCCAGTCTCTGGGAGCGGACGCTCTGATCTTGACTTGGTCCAGATTCCATCTACCGTATGTGTTCCCTCCTCTAGCTCTGATTCCCAGGGTGCTGTGGAAAATCAGATCGGAGTGCAGGGTAGCCATTCTAGTGGCTCCAGATTGGCCCAGGAGCTCCTGGTACCCGGACCTGTAGCAAATGTCAGGCGGACTCAGGTGGGCTCTTCCAGAACGCGCAGATTTACTCGCGCAAGGCCCATTCTTCCACCTCAATTCCAGGGCCCTCAGATTGACTGCATGGCTCTTGAGGCCTGGCTGCTGACTTCCAGGGGTTTCTCCCCTACAGTGGTGGCCACTATGAATCGGGCTAGGAAACCTGTTTCCAGGAAGATGTACCACAGGACGTGGAAAATCTTTTTTACCTGGTGTGCCTCTAGTGGACGGTCTCCGTGGCCCTTGTCCATCCCGACGTTGTTGGCTTTCTTACAGTCGGGTTTGGAGTTGGGATTATCCCTTGGCTCTTTAAAAGGTCAAGTATCAGCACTTTCAGTGCTGTTTGACAGGCGATTGGCGCTCCTCCCGAAGGTCCGTCAATTTCTGCAGGGGGTGTCGCGGATGGTTCCGCCCTACAAGAGACCTCTGGACCCTTGGGACCTTAACATGGTCCTGGCGGCTTTACAGAAACCGCCGTTTGAGCCGCTGAGAGATGTTTCTCTATCTCGTCTGTCCCAGAAAGTGGCTTTTCTGGTGGCGATTACGTCTCTGAGGAGGGTCTCAGAATTGGCTGCACTATCGTGCAAGTCACCCTTTCTGGTGGTTCACCAAGACAAGGTGGTGTTGCGTCCACGGCCAGAATTCTTGCCGAAGGTGGTTTCAACTTTCCACCTGAACCAGGAGATTGTTCTCCCATCATTTTGCCCCGCTCCCGTTCATCAGGTTGAACGCGACCTCCATACTCTGGATCTCGTGAGAGCGGTACGCATTTATGTGTCTAGGACCGCCTCCTTTAGGAGTTCGGATTCCTTATTTGTTCTTACGACAGGTCGCTGTAAGGGGTCCGCGGCGTCGAAATCGACATTGGCCAGATGGATTAAGGCTTCCATCCAGGAGGCTTACCGGACTTCTGGTTTGCCTCTCCCGGTGGGATTGAAGGCTCACTCTACCAGAGCCGTAGGTGCTTCCTGGGCTTTGCGACATAGAGCGTCTGCTCTACAGGTGTGTCAGGCGGCCACTTGGTCCAGCCTGCACACTTTCTCTAAGCACTATATGGTGCATGCCCATGCCTCTGCGGATGCAAGTTTGGGCAGGCGGGTTCTCCAGGCGGCGGTTGCCCACCTTTAAAGGGAACCATATGTTATCCGTCTAGTTGAGGAACTCTTCCCGCCCTGGGGTATTGCTTTAGGACATCCCCATTGTCTGGGTCTCCCATTATGATGACCAGAAAAAAGAGAATTTTGTTTACGTACCGTAAATTCTTTTTTCTTTAATCATCAATGGGAGACCCAGCACCCACCCAGTTGTTCCGTTTGCATGTTCTGCATTTGCTCTGTTCTCTGTTGAGACAGTGTTTGCCGGGTTGTTGACCGTCTGTGCACGGCGTTCTTCCCGATGTTTCGGGTGTGGTTTATTTGTCTCCTCGCAGCTTATGGACCAAACTGAGGATGTTCCCTGCGGTAGGGGTTTATAAGCGGAGGAGGCGGTGTCTACAAACTTGTAGTACCTAGTGTGACCTCCGGAGGGCAGTGCCCTAAACCCCATTGTCTGGGTCTCCCATTGATGATTAAAGAAAAAAGAATTTACGGTACGTAAACAAAATTCTCTTTATTCTCCATTACCTTTCCTTTCTTCTATATTCACCATCACGCTGACATTGCTGGCCTATATGCCTACTTCCTGCTGTCTTGGCTGCTGATTTAACCTGCAGGTCTAGCAAAATTTGTCTTTCTGTGTGATCCTCTCTGCTCTCCCCCCAGTTGTCACATCTGAGCGTGGGGGAGGGGGTCACATCGGAGAATGAATTTTGCTCCATCTGCAGTTCAAATTAGATATTAAGACAGCATGAACTAGGCTGATGAATCCTCTTTCAGCATGGTGTTAATGTTAGAAGGAAGCAAAATAAGGTAATGGAGGATATTATAAAGATCCATAACTTTATAAAGGCTGTTTATCCCAGCACATTTTTTTTTAAATCCCTTCAATAGACTACATACTACTTTAGACAATGGATGCCAGGCTGACTCTTAAAAAAAAAAAAAGTGTTAGCATCATATGGATTTGCCCTATTTAATGACACTAATCCTTGTGCAGACCCATATATGGTCTGTAATATGGGGCCAAAGGTGGATGAATGATTTTCACTTTCAGTGCTCATTTCATACATAATCTGTTCATTAAGTATGGTCCCAATATATTCTCTCATTTTTTCATTTGCCTGTGTAACAATCACATTGTCTTGTTTTTAACCCCTCAAAGAAAACCTGTCAGGTTCCCTGTGCACCCAGAACCACAAGCCGTTCTTGGTGCATATCTCAAATCCCTGCCTGATAGTCCGAGCACGTAGTAGCATACATACTTTTTCTAAAGATCTGTTTATGAATTTCTAAAGTCTTTTTATTAGATGCTAATTAGGGCTTTGACTAGTCAATGGGGCGTGTATTGCCTCGACTAGTCGGCCCACTTAGCATGTTATTATGCTCCTGTGTGAGTGATAACATGCTCTACAAAGCATCGGCATCGCCATACAAAGCTGCACATGCATGGCTTTGTATCTCTCAGCACTGACCTTCCCTGATGTCGGGTGTATGCACCTTGGCTTCAGAGAGGCTCACTGTGCATGATCGGACGTCTGCCACACTTCTGGTCATGCACACTACTCTGAAGTAAGGTGTATGTCTCCCGCCTTCACATAGGCATAGTGCAGACAACCAGAAGTGTGCACTCTCAAAAGCCAGGGTGCATATACCCAGAGTCAGACTAGCTCATTGATGAGGAATACAAAGCTGCAAGCATGCATGGTTCTGTATGGTGTTGATGCTGTTTTGTAATGCAAGTCATTACACCCACAGGGGCCTGACAACATACTAAGTGGGCTAACTAGTCTGAGGAACTAACCCCCCCCCCCCCTCCTCCTCTGACTAGTGAAAATCCTAATTAGCATCTAATAAACAGACATCAGAAATACTATTTTCTAAAGAACTGTTTAGGTATGCTGCAACTCACCGGGACTATCAGGCAGGGACTATAGATATACACCCAGAACTGCTCATGGTTCTGGGTGCCCAGAAGACCTGACAGACTCCCTTTAAATTGTAACCGTTGTTTACATTTTTACCTAATAATAGTGTAAGAGCAAGTGATTTTAATAAACATTCAAATATACTTTATAAAGGAGCAGCATGGTGGCTCAGTAGTTAGCACTAAGGACAACATCTGCAAGGAGTTTGTATGTTCTCCCTGTGTTTGTGTGGGTTTCCTCCCACATTTCAAAGACATACTGATGAGATGTTTCGATTGTGAGCCCCAATGGGGACAGTGTTGCAAATGCATGTAAAGTGCAATGGAATTGATAGTGCTATATAAATTAATAAATATTATTAAATAAAATCTGGAAAAAAAAAACTTTTCAAAAACCTTCGAGATGTCCCCCTAGACCAGTGATGGCGAACCTTTCAGGGGCCGAGTGCCCATACTGCAACCCAAAACTTAATTTTTTATTGCGAAGTGCCAATAGGGCAATTTAACCTAAATTACAGGAGTGGACGTCACAAGCGCTGCACAGCGGAGAAGCCGCAAACGCAACTCTCTCCCCAGTACAGAGCTTGCTGTCCTGACACCCTGATGATTAATTATATTATTTTAACAATTAATTGCTTTTAAACTTACCTTTGCAGTCTTCTCTTCTCTTCAGCAGTGATCATTCAGCTCATGTGTGCAGTCTGGCGCTCCCACTGCCCTTTCCAGACACAGCAGACGGATTGATCTGAATGGAAAAAAATTGCAGAACGTTAGATAGATAGGAGATAGATATTATCATGGAATGAAAGCAGATTCCACACTGAAATCCTGGTTCCTGTCATGTAGCTATGTACTCCATCCTGTCTCTTTCCTTGAGGTTATGTGCTCCATCCTGACCCTCTCCTTGTAGTTATGTCCCCATCTAGGCCCCCTTCTTGCAGTAATGTGCCTCATCCTTGTCACCTTGCAGTAGTGCCCAGTCTTGCAATAATGTTCCCATCCTGCCATCTTGTAGTAAATCCCCATCCTTGTCCCCTTGTACTAATGCCTCATCCTGCCCCTTCCTAGCAGTTATGTCTGCTTCCTGTCCACTCCTTGTAGTAATGCCCCATCCTGCCCCCTCCTTACAGAAATGCCCCTTCATGTCCACATCTTTCAGTAATGCCCCATCATGCCCTCTCCATGTAGTAATGCCCCATCATCGTAGTATTGCCCCATCATGCCCCCTCCTGGTAGTGTTGTTCCATCATGCCCTCTCCTGGTACTATTGCCCCATCATGCCCCCACCTGGTACTATTGCCCCATCATGCCCCCTCCTGGTACTATTGCCCCATCATGCCCCCTCCTGGTACTATTGCCCCATCATGCCCCCTCCTGGTACTATTGCCCCATCATGCCCCCTCCTGGTACTATTGCCCCATCATGCCCCCTCCTGGTTCTATTGCCCCATCTTGCCCCCTCCTGGTACTATTGCCCCTCATGCCCCCTCCTGGTACTATTGCCCCATCATGCCTCCTCCAGGTAGTATTGCCCCCATCATGCCCCTTCCTGGTAGTATTGCCACCATCATGCCACCTCCTGTAGTACTGCCAATCATGCCCCTTCTTGTAGTACTGCCCCATCAAGCCCCCTCCTGTAGTATTGCCCCCTCCTGTAGTATGTCCCCATCATGCCCCCTTCTGTAGTATGGCCCCCTCCTGTAGTATGTCCCCATCATGCCCCCTTCTGTAGTATGGCCCCCTCCTGTAGTATGGCCCCCTTCTGTAGTATGGCCCCCTTCTGTAGTATGGCCCCTTCCTGTAGTATGGCCCCCTTCTGTAGTATGGCCCCCTTCTGTAGTATGGCCCCCTCCTGTAGTATGGCCCCCTCCTGTAGTATGGCCCCATCATGCCCCCTTCTGTAGTATGGCCCCCTCCTGTAGTATGGCCCCATCATGCCCCCTCCTGTAGTATGGCCCCCTCCTGTACTATGTCCCTATCATGCCCCCTCCTGTAGTATGGCCCCATCATGCCCCCTCCTGTAGTATGGCCCCCTCCTGTAGTATGGCCCCATCATGCCCCCTCCTGTAGTATGGCCCCATCATGCCCCCTCCTGTAGTATGGCCCCATCATGCCCCCTCCTGTAGTATGGCCCCCTCCTGTAGTATGGCCCCATCATGCCCCCTCCTGTAGTATGGCCCCTCCTGTAGTATGGCCCCCTTCTGTAGTATGGCCCCCTCCTGTAGTATGGCCCCCTCCTGTAGTATGGCCCCATCATGCCCCCTCCTGTAGTATGGCCCCATCATGCCCCCTCCTGTAGTATGGCCCCATCATGCCCCTCCTGTAGTATGGCCCCCTCCTGTAGTATGGCCCCATCATGCCCCCTCCTGTAGTATGGCCCCCTCCTGTAGTATGGCCCCCTTCTGTAGTATGGCCCCCTCCTGTAGTATGGCCCCATCATGCCCCCTCCTGTAGTATGGCCCCCTCCTGTAGTATGGCCCCATCATGCCCCCTCCTGTAGTATGGCCCCCTCCTGTAGTATGGCCCCATCATGCCCCCTCCTGTAGTATGGCCCCCTCCTGTAGTATGGCCCCCTTCTGTAGTATGGCCCCCTTCTGTAGTATGGCCCCCTCCTGTAGTATGGCCCCATCATGCCCCCTCCTGTAGTATGGCCCCATCATGCCCCCTCCTGTAGTATGGCCCCCTCCTGTAGTATGGCCCCATCATGCCCCCTCCTGTAGTATGGCCCCCTTCTGTAGTATGGCCCCCTCCTGTAGTATGGCCCCATCATGCCTCCTCCTGTAGTAGGGCCCCCTCCTGTAGTATGGCCCCACCATGCCCCCTCCTGTAGTATGGCCCCCTCCTGTAGTATGGCCCCATCATGCCCCCTCCTGTAGTATGGCCCCCTTCTGTAGTATGGCCCCCTCCTGTAGTATGGCCCCCTCCTGTAGTATGGCCCCATCATGCCCCCTCCTGTAGTATGGCCCCCTCCTGGATGTGATTGATACCTGAAAAAAAAAAAAAGATCATACTCACCTAAAGAACTCCCGCTTCCACCGCTGTTCTCTCCTCTCCCGCGGTTACATGAAGCCGATCGCGGTCACATGACCGCGATCACGCATCACATGACCGCGATCGCGTCACTGCGGTCACGTGATGCCGGGAGGGCAGGCGGGGCTGGAAAACAGTGTCGCAGTGTCGGATGGAGGAGAAATGTCTCCTCCACTCCGACACAACAGCTTTGCGGCAGTGATCAGTGCAGTGCAGAGGCGAGGCCGCGTGCCAGCGGAGACGGCTCTGCGTGCCCTCCCTGGCACGCGTGCCATAGGTTCGCCATCACTGCCCTAGGCTGTTTCTAAACCTGACATGCTGGTTGTCAGGGATATCCATCTTCAGCTTCCATAAATCAAAATATAAAATAAATTAATGTACTCAGTAAACAGCATAGCAAGAAAAAATCAAAGGCCAGAATTGTAGTTTATCAGCCGCCACAATAACAGAAAAAAATGTAATAACAGTTAATGAAAGCATCGTGTTTAGGCCAAAATGATAGAAACATTTTGTCAGAAAACAAGAAAAAAAAATACAGACATGCCTTCACACATCTTCATATATTTAAAATTGAAAATGTGTTGGCTCTCAAAGTTGCGACACAACCATGATTTTTTTTTTATACAGATTTCTTTTTTTTTCATTACATAAATCATCAGCCCAGTGTTTTGGGGTTTTTTTGTTTGTTTTTTTTTGTTTTTCATCACTGGTGTGGTGCTTTAAACTTAAAGTTAACTGTGAGGCTACGTTCACACTATGAGCTTTTTTGCACACGCTTTTCAAAAAAAGCGTAAGTGCGCGTGCGTCTGCCGGCAAAGTGAATGTAAATTCACTTTTGAAATTCAGAAAATGCATAAATATACGCTGCGCTTTTATGGGAGAAAGCGCGGGCTTACATAAAATGACCATGTCAATTCTTCACACACCTGCGCCCGCACTTTCTCCCATAGGAGACCATTGTTCCCGCTGGAATTACGCATTGCTGTTCAGACAATGCGCAATTCCAGCGGGAATATGCTGGCACTGCAGGGTGTGATGTCACACAGGGGAGGAAAAATCCTCCCGTGTGACATTTGTGACAGCCCCTTTTGGGTTTCGTAGTGTATTAATATACACTGCGAAACCCAAATTAAACTAATCCAAATGTGTTAAAAATAATAAAAGTTGAATACTTACCCTCCACCGGGTGTTCCGGGAGCCGACACAACCACAGGTACCGACCTTCCAGGGCCTATCAAGATCGGTGATTGGCCGCTCGCGGTCATGTGATATGTGACGTGCATATGACGCGCGTATCACATGACCATGAGCGACCAATCACCTGGAAGGTCAGCATCTGCAGATGTTTCAGCTCCTGGAGCACCCGGCAGAGGGTAAGTATTCCATTTTTATTATTTTTAACACATTTGGATTAGTTTAATTTGGGTTTTGTAGTTTATATTAATATACTACGAAACCCAAAACCGGCTGTCACACATGTCACAAATAGGAGGATTCTTTCTCCCCTGCGCTTTTGGGGAAGAAGTGAGCCCGTAAAAAAAGGCGGTGTGTAAATGCACCGTGTTTTTTTTACAGTGCTTTTTTGCAAGGGTGCAAAATACGGCAAAAAATGCCCATAGTGTGAACGTAGCCCAAATGTTAAAAACTATACTGCACTTCTTGTTAATGATGGGCAAAGTTGTCATGATCAGTGGTGCAGTGAATATTACAGTAGTAGTTCTTTTATACAACTTCCTTCAAGCTGGACGACTTTAATGCTTAATCACCTTCAGCATCGTATTTTGCTTATGATGAATCTACTTTACTCATTTTCTTTATACCCGCAGTAATTACCTCCTTAGTGATGCACCTGATTCATTGCTGACCAGGGAGATATATGTACTACGATTCCTCTCATTTAGGGGAGGACTAACATCTCCCTAACAGGCTGCGTCATCACTGAAGCGTAGTAATACACTGCGTTACTCTAGTGACCGGCATATGTCATCTCCGGTGCGCAGAAGCATATTGTGCTACCATGACGACCGGATTATGCCACTTCCTGTGCGCGGTCGCACATAGCACTAACATGGTAACTGCTTTTACATCCGGATCATGGCACATATTGTATCTCTCTGCGCAACCAGAAGTACTTGGTTAACGTCCTGCCGCCTCCCCAGACAGCATGTCACCATATGCACGCATGATTTCAGGTAACTCCCTCGCTATCACAGCTGCTGTGAATCATCCATAATCATTATGGCTCATCTAACAATAGATAGACATGTATATAAGGCTTAATCAACACAAGGTTCATCAGACTCCCCTGAGAAAGCTGCCATGCGCAGCGGAACGCGTGGGGCCCCCAGTTACCCAGGTTGCAGCATCTAATTGGGTATGATCTGTGTTATATGAGGGTAGCCTTTTATTGGATTTGATGGTATTATTGTGTCAATTGTGATATGGTTATGACAGATTCCCCTAACTAGTGGCATCCTCATGCCGTTTAGATGCATTACAGTCTAATTTTGGCAGCTGGCATACTGGGACCTACTGGTTTTAAGTGTTTTTAATATTGTGTTTGCCTATTTTGATACTAATAAATTGTTTTTGATTATGGGTGTGCAATCCGTCTTTGCATGATGTTTCTCTGGTTGCAATATTACAGTAGGATAATGAGTGAGGACAACGTGATTATGAACTGCCTCAGCAGCCCACGCCAGCCTCCTCCAGCTGCTCCAGAGCCGCTGCTCCCCCAGCACAGCCCACATAGGACCACAACAAGCATACATTCTGTATATTCGGACTGTAAGATAGTCCGAAAAATATGGTTAGCTCTCTTTTGAACTATTTTGACACTGATCCCGATTCATTTACACACCAGATTTTTCTTTGCTTGGCTGTGTATGTTTTTTGGTGTGTTGTATCAGGTTAGGTCCTGGTTATCTTAGAATATTTGGTTCAGAAGTGTCCTCTATTATTCTGTATATAAAATTGTTATGATTGCTCAATCCAACCAACTTCAGTTACTGTTTGCTCCTCCAATTCTGCAGAGGCAAAGCTGCCTCTGCTTGTAACAGTGAAGAGCACAAAGTTCGGGCCAGTTGCACAGCAATGTTCCAACTTACCAAGCAAGTGAGAGAGTGTCAACCAGCTCAGGGTGGTGGTGCAGTCAAAAAGAGGAAATTTGAGACAACCCCTTCAACCATACTCTGTTAACACATTTTTTTTTATCTTCCTCCAGATCATAATGGACAAAAATGAAAAGGAAAGCGACCATCTGATAATGAAGAGACGCCTGAGAACTAGAACTGCCAAATAAACTCTACTTATTTGTGGTCTTGTATACTGGGGTGTGGTATATTGAACAATATGTACAGTATATAGAGGTTCATTCCACTTTATTTTTCCTGTATAAAATTATTACATTATTTAGTAAAGCCGTTGTATGTAAATTTATATCTTGGGCTTCTTATGTTTAGAACTGTTTATATCTCCTGTTACTTAATAATTTAGAACAATCCCGATTAGCAGTTTCTGGTGGAAGCACACACAGGTTCCTCATTTTGAAGTGGTATAAACCTCTTACTCCTGACCAGCCTTACTGAATCGGCCCTAAATATCCCTGGTAACATCCAAAGTATGACACTAAATCTCAAAAAGAGTCAATGTGGCAGGAGAGTAATGATTTGGGTCCATCATTGCTCTATTTTACTCAATCATCAATATACAAGAGGCTTCCAGAACTGGTCTTTATCACCCTTTGCTCCCTGACATGACCTCATCGGCTTTCCATGGAAACCTAGAATTTATAAACATTTGCCTCTGTTGGGATGCATTGTAAAATATAGTTAAATACTGTATATTTAATATTCTGGAATGTGATTAGAGCTTGTACAGAACATTTAATGTTTTGAAATAAGTCTTGATTCAATAAATTCTATTTGTATGATTTGAATTATTGCGATCCATTGACTTTATTTAATTTCTAATCCATTCACTCAGAATTCAGTGGTTTTGGACTTGGACACAAATATTTTTCTCATCTACAGGCAGCTCACAGACCTATTCAAGCTATTTGCACATCTGCTCTGTATTTGCAGTGTCCGTCCGAGAATACCTAACTGCATGTCCTATTCTCTTCCCTTTCTACATATCAGACTCTACTATTCAAGTCTGTTGAAATAAGGAAAAAATGGATTGCATGCATGCTACTAGTTTTTCCCTTATCCTTGAATCTGTAAAATTGGACTTGATTGTATGTATTTTTCCTTCGAAGTACTAATTTAAGCCCTTCACAACCAATAACATATATATGGGGCGTTCATTAAAGATTCCCTCTGGCCCACTTCTATTTATCGCAGGACGCTGAAACTGCACATGTGTAATGATAAAAGTCTCTAGGTTACGTGCCAATTTGCAACTTTGAACTGATCCTTTTACAGGGGCTGAAGTGGTTTTAGGTGTTATAATGAACCCAGTGGAATACAGAGCAGTCAAGGTTTTTTTTTACTTGAAATACTGCACACCACTGGGGACGTTCGATGAGATGAAAAAGGTTTATGGTGAGAATTTCCCATCATATGATGTAGTCAAGAGTAGTGATGGGCGAACCACGATCTGTAAAGTTCGGGGTCCGTACCGAACACCTAGTGTTCAGGCACAGATCTCGAACACAGACTTTCTTGGGAAGTCCGTGTTGCAGTTCGGGTTTAGGTTCGGGGTGGGGGAGCTGTAAAAATAAAGAAAATAGTCCCATTACCCCACTGTGTCTACTTCCAGTGCTGCTCATTATCTAGATACTAGAAAATAGGCCCGATGCTATCGCATCGCGAGGGCGTCACTGGCACGCTGTGCTCTTTGTGGGTAGTCTCCCTTATGTCTCTGAGATCCCCTTCCTTCTCTGCTGCCACCCTTTCGTGTCTCTCTGCCCCCCTTTAGTCTTTGTGGTTCCCCCTTATGGTTGTTTGCCCCCACTTCAGAGTTCCTGGCCCGTTTCAGTCTTATTGGTCACCCCTTATGTTTCATGGCCCCCCTTGAGTGTTTGTGGTGGGCCTTGTTTCTTTGCTTTTCTGTTCAGTGTTTCTGATCCTCCTTATGTGTCTCTGGTGCTGTTGAGTATTTATGTTCCCCCCCTTGATTTCTCTGTCCTCCTTTCCTCTCTGCCCACCCCTCCTTTTATCTCTATGCCCTCCCCCTTTTCATCTCTCTGGCCCCCTTTAGTATTTCTGGTCCCCTGTTATGTATGTCTGCCCCCCCCCCCCCTTTTGAGTCAATGCTACCCCCTTCATCTCTGTGGCCTCCCTTCAGTGTTTATGGTCCCCCCTTATGTCTCAGTGGCCACTCCTTTTGTGTGTATGTTACCCCCTTCATCTCTCTGCCCCCTTTAATCTTTCAGGTCCCTCCTTATGTCTCTCTGCCCCCTTTCACAGTCCCTGCCCCCCTTTAGTCATTCTGGTGACCCCTTGTCTGTCTGGCCCTCCTGTGTTTCTGGAGCCCTCTATGTGTCTGTGCCCCACTTGCCTCTCTGCTCCCTCTCTTTCATGTTTCTGCACCCCCCCTTCCATCTCTCTGCTCCCCTTGAGTGGTTCTCGTTCCCCCTTATGTCTCCCTGGCCCCCCCTTCTGTGTGTATGTTACTCCCTTTATCTCTCTGCCCTCCTTGAGTGTTTGTGATGCACTCTTATGTGTCTGTGCCCCCCTTCAGTCATTGTGGTCACCCCTTGTCTCTGTGCCCCCCCCCTTCAGAGTTTCTGGAGCCCTTTGTTTGTTTGCTGCACTTACTTCTCAGCTCACCCTCTTTAGTGTTTCAGTAGGCCTCTTCTCTGTGTCGATTTTTTGTGTTCCCCTGTTATGTGTCTTTGTTTCGTGTTTAATGTGTCAGCTTCCCCCTTTTGGCTCTCTGCCTCCTTTTCTCTCCAGCTGTGACAGCTCCATGTCCTAGCTAGGAAGCAGTGTAGCGTAGAGGAGGCGGAGCTAGGGTGATGCACGGTCATGTGAATGATCACATGACTGTGACATCACCAAAGGTCCTATTTGAAGAGGTAAGTTATCGGGGTGTGGGCGGTGAAGGGGGTGTACTGGGGGGTGTGCGAGGGTGTACTGCGGGGGTATGTGGGGGTCTATTGCAGGGGCGTGCGGGTGCTGGAGGGGAGGTGCGGGGGTGTGTGGGCACGGGAGCCTGCAGGCAGCCGCCGCCAGCTTGCGCCATGTTAGCATACCTATCAGTTGGGTGTGCTAATATGGCGGCGCTTCCGGGGTGGCGCAAGCGATAATCACCAGTTTTGCGCAGGCGCCATCGCTTGATAGCGGCACAGTGGCCGGAAGCGCTAAACTGGTGATTATGTATATAGAAAGATTCACTTCAGAGGGGCCCAACAGCCAATCACAGACGCTGTCACAGAGAATGAGCGTCTGCTCACTGAGATATGCAGTAGAGCTGAAGATGTTACCGGTGAATTATGTTGGAGGGTAGAGTTTTTTTGGTTAATTAAAAATGGTAAACGGGGTTGTCTTGTATTTTATTTCTAAATGTTTTTTTCAGTGTTCTGTTTTTTTACTGCTTACATTAAGAATTTCAGGCTTAGTGCCAGCAGCCAATACAAAGCAGGCATTAACCCCTCTATTTCCCAGCATGCCAACGCCACCACTATGTGTCTCGCACACTTACTAAAGAACAACTATTTTCTTTTTGATACTAACTACTATGTTCAGATGTGTGGCTGCCCCATGGGGTCCAATTTTTCGCCTTCCTTGGCAAATCTTTATATGATTGCCTGGGAAAGACGATACATTCATGTTGTGACCAACCCCTATCTTGTTACATCGACGATGTTATACTGATTTGGAAGGGGAGCGTCGGGATGCCTCCCCCACCGGAGTCTGACCTCGGAGGGTTTATCGCTTATATTAACAACAATGATTTCAACGTGCGATTTACTTATGAGGTACAAGGGACTCATGCACATTATTTAGACATCACGCTCCTGGGTAATAGCGTAACAGGAGACATCATTACGTCTCTGTACCGCAAGCCGATTGCGGGTAACACTTTGCTCCATGCAACGAGCAGTCACCCACGTCATGTAGTGAGAAATCTGCCAACAGGGGAACTGATAAGGGCAAAAAGGGCCTGCACAAATAATCATGCTTTCCAGGACGAGGTTGTTAACATCAGTAAACGCCTCCGCAGCCGCGGTTATTCACTACACCATGTGAATGACGCCCTACGGAAGGTAGAGATGAGATCAAGAGAGTCCCTTTTGGAACCAGTGATGATGCAGATGCACGTTAACCCTTCACATCCCGGTGGATCACATCACCAGAGGGTCATGGCAAGACATTCCAACATGTATATACCCACATTCTCCACACCATACAGTCAGGACTTCAATGCTATTGTGGGGATTATTCACAAATATATCCCCATATTACATGAGGATCCTGTACTGCACAAAATTTTGCAAAATGGATACAGATGTGTCCCTAAAAAATCTAAGACCATTGGTAACATTCTGTCTCCATCACTATTTTCCTTGAACACCGCCCATCCGACTTGGCTAAATACTAAAGGAAATTATCCTCGTGGAGGAATAAGATGTGGCCTGTGTAAGTACACGGTGAAAACCAAATTGATTCAAGGGTACACTAGTACCAGGGATCATAGAATCAACGGATACATCAATTGCAACACAACCCATGTGGTCTACATGGTATCATGTGAGTCATGTAGAAAGAATTATGTGGGGTGTACTACAAGGCCCCTAAAGAAAAGGTTGGGGGAACATATGACAGGTTCAATTCCTAACCCCAGATCCGTGGGTAGAAATTTATCAGGTCTCTCTAAACATTTTAGAGATGCCCACAATGGTGACCTTTCTACCCTTAGGGTGCAAGGAATAGAAAGAGTTAACCGCAATAAGAGAGGCGGAGATTGGGGTCGTGCGGTATTAAACAGAGAATTTTTTTGGATTGTGAACCTAGAGACAAGGGTCCCCATGGGACTAAACTACCGTACGGATTGCTCTTATTTCTATTGAACTCAGTTTCTCGTTGAGTGTGACATGCGAACCATGTACATATAAAAACATATACATTTCTTTGGATTGTGAACCTAGAAATAAGGGTCCCTATGGGACTAAACTACCGTACGGATCGCTCTTATTTCTATTGAAATCAGTTTCTCGTTGAGTGTGACATGCGAGCCACGTACATATATAAAAACATATACATTTCTTTGGATTGTGAACCTAGAAATAAGGGTCCCTATGGGACTAAACTACCGTACGGACTGCTCTTATTTCTATTGAACTTAGTTTCTCGTTGAGTGTGACATGCGAACCATGTACATATAAAAACATATACATTTCTTTGCATTGTGAACCTAGCAATAAGGGTCCCTATGGGACTAAACCACCGTACGGATTGCTCTTATTTTCATTGAACCCAGTTTCTCGTTGAGTGTGACATACGAAGCATGTACATATATATAAAAACATGTAATTTTATTGTAGGTATGTTGGCACACAGTGTTTTTGTCACGATTCATGTATTTGCATGATGTTAGAAGTCATAGATTTGGTCTGGCTTTTCCTGTAAGTAGTTGATATAGGCTTCTCCAGCCTACCAGCTAAATACTAATTATCAATCAGTAATGGGGGGGGGGGCTTCACATGGTATATATGTGAATTGTTGTTCATTTGGTTTTAAGCTGCTGATGAAGTACTGTGTACGAAACGCGTCCAGCGGGACTGCGCTCCCTAGGTCGCTGATTTTATGATCTTATGAATATTACTGAATAAATTTTGAATATTGGAGAAGTGTCCGGTGCCGGATCCATTACTACATATAATCTTCTTGGACGTACGGGACGTCTCCTTCTGGCACCATCCGGTCCGTTGGAATTTGGTGAGCACGAACAAACTCCCTACCCTTTCCTCCCTCAACAACGCCACCAGGGCCACTGGAAAAGTCGGGGTACAGTGCCAGAAAATGACGCTTCTATGACTGTACCATTTTCCGGGGCAGCTGCGGGCTGCAATTCACAGTTGGGAGGCCCCAAAAAGCATGGGCCACCCTGCGCTGAGGATTCCAGCCCCCAGCTGCCTAGTAGTACCTATCTTGAAACCAAAAATACAACAAAGCCCCATGTCATTTTTAAAATTAATTCTTGAAACTCATGAAATAATTAAAAGAAAAAGGGCTTCCCTATATTTTTGGTTTCCAGCCAGGTAAAAATAGGCCTCTGGGGTTAGGGGCCTGCCTGTACCTGCCTGCTGTACCTGGTTAGCATACAAAAATATGGTGAAGCCTTATGTCATTTTTTAAAAATTATTTCAAGGTATAATTTTATTAAAAAAAAAAAAATAGGGCTCAACAGTATTGCGGTTTTGGTGCTTTTTTGGGCCAGGAGATGCAGATGAACACATTGAACACAATGCACCAAAAAAAACATGAAATCTGCAGCAAAAAACGCGTTGTGGTTTTGGGACTTTTTTGGGCCAAGTGATGCAGATGAATATATTGATCACAATGCATGCAGTTTTGTGTCAAAATTGCACCAAAAAAGCATGAAATACGTGGCAAAAAACGGGTGGCGTGTTTGGTGCTCTTTTTGGCCATGAGATGCAGATCCACATAGTTCTCCTTCGCCTCATTGGGGTACACAGGACCATGGGTGTTATGCTGCTTTCCACTAGGAGGAGACACTATGCAGAATCTGTAAAAGAGTTAAAAGGCTCCTCCTCTGCAGTATACACCCCTGGAGCAGGAAGTGCTTCACCAGTATTTGCTTAGTGTCATTAGGAGGAACACTTACATTTTATTTTTCTTGAAAATTTTTTACTTCTTGATTTTTTCTTTAATGATGAAGAAAAGTTGGGTCTCTGGCGAGACTCCCGGCATGCTCCTTCCTCGGCACCCCACTTTTGGGGGCGCCTGGTTGAAGTTGAGAGGTCGATCCACATGCCTCTAGTTCCTCGACACCCCACAGTTGGGGTGCTGGGTTGAAGTCAAGACGATGGTCCTCCTTCCCCTGGTCCCCACTGTTGGGGTCTCTGGGTTGAGGTCGAGGATAAGCAGGAGCCCTTTAAACGTGGACGGCAGCATCACTCCCTACATACCCCTCAGGAGGCACTTAGGGGAGCCAACAAAGGTATAGACAGAAGGTGCTGCATTCCAGCTGCAGCACCTCATTCGGGGTTCGGATTCAAGTTCGAGCCACCTTCAAACCAGAACTTTAAAAAAAAGTCCGGGCGAGTTCGTTGAACCCAAACATCGGCGAGTTCGCCCATCATTAGTCAAGAGTTCAAATGTGTTCGAACTTCGATGGAAACTGCTCCAATTCCAGGGTGACCCAATTCTGCTATCAAATGGACACAACTTTCAAGGAAAGGAACTTGATGACTGCACTGTATTCCACTGTATCACACCTCAGACTACTTCAGCAGCTGTAAATGAAAGACCGTTGTCAGTTCAAAGTTGCAAATTGGCGCATAACCTATAGTGTGTTATATCACATACACATGTGCAGTTTCATCATCCGGCAATAAATATGAGTGGGTATGGGGAAATCTTTAAAGAATGCCCCACGTATTTAAGTCATTGGCTGTGTCACTGCCTTTGTTGTGGGCTCACAGGCCAATGAAGTGCCTCTAGCAGCCCCGTGTGGATCTGAGAGCCACATGTAGTTGTTAACCAGGTGACACATTGCTCTGTATAGCACAGGCAATCAGATGATAGCAGCTTTAAGTCTCCTAAGGGTACTATTAAATACAGTAAAAAAAAAAGTTTGAAAGAAACACAAGTTTAAACTAAACTCATTTTGCTCCATTAAAAATAAAATAATTAAAAATACACATTTGGTATCAATGTGTTCTATCAAAATCTAATATATAAAGCTATGTGTGTGTGTGTGTCATAGCTCCGCCCACTTCACTTAGCCCCACCCACTTCATGGCCATATCTCTACATAGCCCACTCACTCCAGTTAGTCACTCCCATTTCATGACATCCTCTGTATATAGCCATGCCCCCTCCAGTTAGCCCCACCCCCATTGTGTGTATGTCAACACACACCACCACTCACTTCATAGCTCCATCCCTCCACATAGTCCTGCCTCAAAAGGGGTGGGATTAACCAGAGGGTTGGGGCCATATGCATCCATAAAAGGATGGGGCTATGTGGAGAGGGTGAAGCTATGAAGGGTCAGGGCTGTGTGTTAACATACATACACACATACATATGAATGCTGCATTATATTATGTGGAGGTCTATTGAGGCTGTATTATATTATATGGAAAACTATATGGTCTGCACTATATTATATGGTGGTTGCATTATATTATACTAGCTGTAGACCCCGGCGTTGCCCGGGCATAGTAACTGTTGTTAGTTATAACAAAATAGAATAGAGCAGAGTTTCTCAAATCCAGTCCTCAGGACCCACCAACAGGTCATGTTTTCAGGATTTCATTAGTATTGTACAGGTGTTAGAATTATCCCCTTTGCAGGTGATTAAACTAAC
This sequence comes from Allobates femoralis, assembly GCA_033576535.1. Lineage (NCBI taxonomy): Eukaryota > Metazoa > Chordata > Amphibia > Anura > Aromobatidae > Allobates > Allobates femoralis. Next base: position 103,849,619 of record JARQOC010000006.1, read on the forward strand.
ACCTATGCAATACTAAAGAAATCCTGAAAACATGACCTGTTGGTGGGTCCTGAGGACTGGAGTTGAGAAACACTGGAATAGAGTGATTATATTGCACATAAAAACATTTCTCGGAGGGGGTGAAGCCATATGCATCCTTGGAGGGGGTGGAGCCGTGAAGGGGGCAGGGCTATGTGTGGGCATACATACACTCAGCCCTATGCCCGGGCAACGCCGGGCTCTACAGCTAGTATAAAATAAATTAATACAATTGGTGAATGGTGTAACGAGAAAATAAAAAAAGATGGAAACACCAGAATTAGTTTGGGTTTTTTTTTGTTTCAACATTGAATTATAATGCAATAAGAAGTAATCTACCACATCTTATCTATCCCAAAACGGTATTAATAAAAACGTCAGCTCAAGTTGCATGTTGCAAAAAATAAACTGTTACACGAGCCCAGATACCGAAAATAGAGATCATTATTAACCTTGAGTAATGGCGACAGCAGCAAATTTTTTTTCACCAATTGCATAAAAAAAACTATACACGTTTGGCGCCTACATACTTGTACTGACTGGTGGAATCATATTGCCAGGTCAGCTTTACCATATATTAAACATGGAAAATAAACCCCCCATCAAAAAACAAAAATATTTGTGCAGTTGCACTTTTTTTTTTGCAATTTTACCACACTTGGAATATTTTTTTTTCCAGTTTTTCAATACACCTTGGGGCAGAATGAATGGTGTCATTCAAAAGTATGACTCGTCCACAAACCCTCATATATCTATATGGCTGACGATCTAAAAAAGTTATGGCTCTTGGAAGAAGGGGAGGAAAAAACAAAAAATCACCGGGAGTGAACCTTTTAAAAGCTTAAAGTGACGTTTAAATTTGTATTTAATAATAATGTAGAGCAAGTGATTATAACAACCTTTCAGCTATAACTCATAAGTGAAATCTGAAAGAAAACCTTTCAAATACCTTCCACGAGATGTCCCCACTAGGCTGTTTCTAAACCTAACATATGCTGGTTGTCAGGCAAATCCATCTTAAGCTCCACAGACACTTAATTCAGCCGTATAAGGGGAGTGGGTGGGGTCTACACAGAGTTCACAATACAGCTGATCAGAGATTCACGTAACCTCAGGCAGCGGCTGAGCTGAGGTTTTTGGGACACAGGTCTTATTTGATTCATCTCAATATCGGCTTTAGTCCATGTTATCAGCTGATAGCCTCCACACAGCTACTCAACTGATTGCACGGAGCAATAAGTATATGACTGGATCTCATTAAAGGGAACCTGTCAGGTTCTGTGTTAGCAATTTGGAATACTTGCTGGCTTCAGAATGGGCAGTGCACATGCTCTGGAGCCAGACAAGTACACCCAATACTTACCATCAATGCGCAGTATTGAAAATGACGCACCACAGAGTTATACCCGGAAGTAGAAGACTTGCTGGAACTGCGCATTTGAGTTAAGCAATCACGCCCACCAGAGTGTGTTAATCAAGGAGTGAGGGGGGGCATGTAGCCAGAATAAATGCCCACAGTGTCTGCTCTCCTGATGACACCCTGCTTATTAACATAGGGACATGTAAGTAAAGGCCCAGTTACACACACAGATAATTGTGAAGAGATTGTTCGCAGATCTCTGGTTGCAGTGAAATCATGGACACATTGTTACATTTTGTGGCCGTGTGCAAATGTAACAATGTGTCCATGATTTCACTGCAACCAGAGATCTGCGAACAATCTCTTCACAATTATCTGTGTGTGTAACTGGGCCTTAACAAAACCATTTTCTCTGTCACCTCATTGGGGAACACAGGACCATGGGTGTAATGCTGAAATCATTAGGAGGCTGACACTTAAGTGAATATAAATTAACAGATGAACTCCTCCCCTGCAGTGTACACCCCCTGGCTACCACAAGCCAAACCAGTTTCAGCTTAGTGTCAAAAGGAAAATTAACAACACCACAGTTTTTGTATCCAACCCATCTTAGTTATTATTTATACCATACTGATTTTTACTGTATATACAAAGAGGAATTGGAATAGATATAGACATCCAACAAAGATGACCGATCGCAGAAACGAGAATTTAAACAATCTCCCAGTCACAGAACTTTATTGTTCCTCCACTGCCCACTACGCGTTTCAACAGTGCCAAACCATCTTGCTCAGGTGGAATCCACCTGAGGAAGATGGTTTGGCACCGTTGAAATGCTTAGTGGGCAGTGGAGGAACAATAAAGGTCTGTGACTTTTAATAATCTTGTGTTCTCTAATACTTAGCGCTCCATTACACTGCTGATTTTTGTCATTGAAATCTTTTGCCTGCAACTAGGCCAGGGGACCTGTTTACTACCCAGTGCACAGACTCTCCAGACATCACGTTTTATGTCTTTGCCTGTAACCATGGCCACGGTACCTGTCCACTACCTAGTGCACAGCATCTCTAGACATCACGTATTATGTCTTTGACTGCAATTACGGCCAGCGTCCTGTCCACTACCCAGTGCACAGACTCTACAGACATTATGTATTATGTCTTTGCCTGCAACTATGGCCACGGGACCTGCGCACTACCTAGTGCACAGCATCTCTAGACATCACGTATTATGTCTTTGACTGCAATTACGGCCTCGGTATCCAACTATGAACACGCAACCTGGCCACTACCCAATGCACAGAGTCTCCGAGCATCACATATTATGTCTTTGCCTGCACCTATGGCCACTTAACTTATCTGACCAGACTCTAATGTCCAGAGGCAGAGTGCTACCCAGTGCACATAACAAATCACATAATTGCCGGCAAGTTTAGTTTTTGGCATCATTCACTTTTTCTGTCAACAGAACTCCGGCTGCCATGCATCCTATACCTGTCTGTTCAGTGGGTGTTGGGTTATACACCACTATGTAGTGCTTATACCTGCCTGCATCAAGAACAGCCTGCAGGATTAGTTTATGGGATCTGCTGAGTTACAAATGCAAGGAGTCCGACTTCCAGGTATACTTTACCTGTCTCACAGTTACAGGATCTGCATCACTCCAGCAATATATCAATCTTCAGGATCAGACTGCTCGCAATAGATATTACCTCTTTGTGAACAAGAAACTCAGCTACCATGTATCCTACAGTCGTATACTTCAGTGGCTTCTGGAACCTGACCCGCCTCTCAGTGGCCCGATGATTCACATGCCACATCTTGTCCACAGCGGTATCAGTGATCGGTCTGGTATCTGGATTTTTCCGTAGCTAGATCCGTTGGTTTTCTGGCACATTTCACTGTTGAATTCGGTGGTTGGAGGCTCCATCCTCTATCTATGGGCCAGACTTTCCTCAATATCAATGTTCACTGTGGTATGTTGGACCTGCCAGCTGTCCAGCCGGGCAGAATTCTATCTACTATAATATATAAATATGTGGAGTGGCTCAGACATTTTGCTCGGCAACATCAGTATCACAGTCGGTATAGTCCCTGTTTCAGGATCCATGTCTGTCTTTCGCCTCTTAACTCTCTCTTTTAAGGCCCCATTACACGGCACAGTATCGTAAACAATATCGCTCAAACGTCACGGGTTTGGAGTCGTTCAAATGATATCGTTAGGACGTCATTACGTGTAACACCGAGATTTGATAACGATAAATCATTAGATTGTTGATTGCAGATTTGAGAACATATTCTCAAATCAGACGATCCACGATCAGCCAACCTGCTGCATTTGTTAGTGTGACACCGCGATAATAATGTCGTTCATGACTTCGGCCATTCACATCAATAAACAAGTATCGTTCGCTGGGTTGTGCGAACGATACCTGCTCACTACATCGTTGGTGCGTCATGCATTATATCTAGACGTGTGACATTTCACCAACGATGTCCTAACGACCGCGCGCCCCCAAGATTGCTAGCGAAATCGTTTCAATCTTGTGCCATGTAATGGTACCTTTACAGAGCACGGTCAAGTAGTTCAACCTCATCTGGAGATCAGTCCACCTACAGCCAGACGCGAAGCCTCTTCAAGCATGCTCTCTTGTGAGCTGCAACAGAGATAGTCACAGCTCCATCGAGGTCTCTGATGCCCACACATGAGGTAATCAAATTTAGTCGAGTTCCCTCCCCCAGCCTAGCTGGATCCAGGTCCTCCATGTACTGTTTGGTAAGTTGGACTCCCCTGCTCGCTTCTATCGTCTATCTCCAGCAAAGACAGAGCGCTCAGACTGTTATCCGGCAGGGCAGTTCTATAGCACCCGAGATAAGATGGTGCTTTGGATCTCCACCGACATAACATGGGCAGTTACTCGTAGCACGATCCAAGTGATCGCTAAGGTTGTCAGGATCTCAGTCCTTACCTTCTCTCTCTTGCAGATCTTGGCTCACGTCATTTACGTCATAAGTTACAATCAAGTAATCAGCGCAAGCTCCCATTCATCAGAATTGGCGGTCCTCTCCATCTGTCAAGTATGGTTTTCTTCTCCGAATATCCCTAGGTGTTACCACCCGAGCAGTCTACAACAAAATCGTCTTAAGGCCCATGTCACAACACACAGGGCTTCCTTGCGGGGCCTCTCCTTTCATTCATAGACTCAGCCCTTTATACTTTACTGTTCTGCCAGGCAACTCAGCGGACTTGGCTGTCTGTCCAGTACCTTGGAACTGAGGTCCTTTACATGGAAGGAGCCTCACAAAAACTGTTTCTCTTGATAGGTATGTGGATTGGATGTTCTGATTCTTACAACTATTTCCTGGCCATTCTTCGTAACAGCCCGTCGCGCTGATAATTATAATCAAGGGCCTGTTTCCGCTTCTATGGGAATTATCACCTCCCCTCCATTTATCCCGCCTGGCACCCCAGGCGAGCGGTTTTCCCTTCATCTTACACATTAACAGCACATATACCAGTGATATGCAGTGATGATTAGCACGGTCCCCGTACATGGTTGTCGCATAGTTTCGTGCAGAGTTTGACACCTTTTTTCGATGCTACGGTTTTCGCATCATCAACAGGATCTTCTGAAACATCCGTAGTCTCTCAGCTTTTTCTTTTCAAACTGGGCTGTTCAATTCTAGGATTCTCCACTCCCATACAAGGTGAGATACTTACGGTCCTTTACAGGCTCTCTCCTATTTCCAGGCCAGGTCGTCGGACATTCGGTGCGTCTCTGATGCAGAGAGCGTCATTTTCAGACTTCTTGGGCTCAAATGAATCTGCCAATCTGTGGTAGCGCATTCTTCCTTTTTTCTCTGTCAGACTTGGTAGCAGGCTTAGTCACCCACCTCCCCAGGGGAACCCGGAACTCTTGCTTGTTCGCCTCTTTTCTTTGAGTAGAGTCCTTTCCCCTCTGTCTACAGAGGCTTAGAATCTTTATATCTCTGTCTACAGGGAACTGCCCTCTGTCGGGCCAAGTCGTATCACCTGATGAAGATATCGAAATGTTTTGTGGCCTATATAAGGAGCTATAATAAAAAGGTTTGAGAGTCTTTAAAAAAAGTCCCCTTTGCCCCTTGCCTTAGCTCTCATATATCACCAGTATTCACACATTTTTTATTTTGGGCCATGGCGAGACACTGTCCTATGTTTTTGGTAATGATCGCAGGTACTCCCTACATTTCAGGTTCCCTGAAGGAGCTTCAGGCGCTTGGACCCACCTGGTCTAAAGATTCATGACTATATCATTTTTGGTGGGCCACCTGCTCAACCAGGTGGGACCCAAGGACTCTTAGGTTCCCTCTGTTGTTTTTTCCTGACCCCCAAATCGTTCAGGGCTATTCACAAGCTTCCTTTCTTTTCATCCCTGTAGAGCTGACTCCTCCACCCTTGTTCTGGTGGAAATCTCCTTTTGGGTTTTCCCTAGTTTTTTCTTCCATTCTGGGAACGTTCTTCCTCTCCAACGGGTTCTTTGCCCTTCTAAAGTAGGGTATATTCCTTCCTGTCTCATTCTGAAGCGAGACTTCAGCACCTCAATTCGTCTCTCAGGTTCATTCTGATCAGGATAGGCCCGCTAGTTATACCAGGTCATGGAACCTAGGTGGCTCCCAGAAGAGAATGTGTCTTCAGATTAGGTTTCTCTCCTGGGAATTGTCTTCTTGTTCATGGATCTATTTTCGAGGGCGAGACGTTTTCCTGGTGACTTTTGTTACATTCATACCTGAGCAGACAAATTTCCGTCTCAGGGAATAGATCTTCTCGACTCATGATCCAAGAACAGAAAGGTTATGTAACTGCAATTTACAACTAGCGTACTTGGTGTCTCGGACACTGCATAGTTACACTCCGGGCTCTCTCCTTTCCCTTGGCCCATTTATAGTGCTCTCTTGACACCTTTTTTTTTTTTTTGTCTCGAGCTTAGACAATTATAGCGTTTTTCTGTGGACAGCTGCCTCTCTAGAGGTTCCAGCCTCTGTTCTCCTTCCTCTTATAGTCCTGTTTTTTCCCCACCCTCGAGGACTGCTTTAGGACATCCCATGGTCTCCTGTGTCCCCCAATGAGGTGATAGAAAAAAGAAGATTTTTGTGTACTCACCATCAAATCTGTTTCCCTGAGCCATTATTGGGGGACACAGCACCTGCCCTTCTTATATATATATATTTCTGTTGGGCCATTCTGTGTTTATTTCAAATGCTTCTCTTACTGCTTTTGCACTAACTGGCTAGTTGTCCCTCTGGACTGGGGGTGTATACTACCGATGAGGAGCTAACATTTTTTATTTAGCTTTAGTGTCACCTCCTAGTGGCAGCAAGCATACACCCCATGGTCTCCTGTGTCCCCCAATGATGGCTCAGAGAAAGAGATTTTATGGTGAGTACACAAAAATCTTTTTTTTTTTCTTTTTCTTTTGCTTTTTAATCCTTCTGGATGAAGATCCTGACCAGGCGACGGTTCACTTAAGGGCGCCGCTATCTCACAACCACCAACAGACGGGAATGTGGAGTGTCACATGTACTCCCTTCTGCGACGAGGGATCCGTTTTTTGAGCATGGGTTTTCACCTAAATTCTATTTTTTATTTTTATTCTTTATTTTGTTAAAGGGCGACGGTTCCGTCAAGGGCACCGATCTCCCACAATCTTCATCAGAAGCCCACACAGAGTGTCACCTCCCTGTATCCCCCTTTGCACCTGGCACATTTATCCTTTCCTCTGGTCCGACCCTGCACCCGGCTCTAAGAGCTGCTGGCTGCACGGACACAACAGAAGATCTATGGCCCCCCTCCATCCTCCCAGATATGGGAGCCTGGGTGGCAGGTGCCTGACAGCTGATCCCAGCTAATGCATGGGAGGACCGTAGATGGAAGAGGCTCCACCGATGGATGCGGCAATCCCCAATCTGCAACCACCGGTCTCCCAATGAACAGTCGATCACCGTTTTTTTTCAGGTGAGGTGCATGGTCCTGGCGGAGGGCTTCCCTATGGCAGTGTCAGCGGGGGTTTCCGGATGGTTTTTCCAGCTTCCCCAACAAGTGCTCTCTTCTGCTTGGCCACGCGTTCCCACCTGCTCCATTAATTTAGGCTCCAGCCTCATCGGAGCCCAGCCCCCTCTGGGTGACACATCGCTCCTGCTCATGCCCTCAGGTGATGTCATCTTTTGCCGCCGGAATGCCCTTCGCGGTTGTCCACAGGGGATCCCTTTCATCTACAGTGCTTCTCGCTCCCCGCAAGATTTCGCAGCATGCCACTCCCCCTCCACACACGTAGTGTCCTTCTACGCCGACCAGCTCACTTCAGTCGACATTTTTTCCGCCAGACAGCACATCCGGACTTCAGCCTGCACAGGGGACCACTGGGTACACAGCTGCACTGGAGACCTGATCCACTCATCTGTTTCCTGGGTAAGGAGCTCAGCAGGCCTCCTGCTCTGCTGCAGCTCATATCTGCCCTTATAGATTATCTGCTCCAGCCCTCAGTATAAACTGTCCAATCCTTCATACCTCCTAGTGGTATTTAGTCCTTCATACCGCTTAGTGGTCTTATCTTTTCCACACACGGGCTAGACAAAACACAGAGATCAAAACCAACAAAGAAGGTCCCCAAGACCCACACAATCTCATATACCCCTGCGTCACTTGCTATTGCGACCTACCGCAAGGCCATGCCACCCACAGTCAGACCTGCGATCCTACAGCTGCCCAGGAGCCCTCCGCTGACGTCACACCAACCTGCACCCCTAACCCACCTGACTGGCCCAGTTCCTGTCTCAGTCCATGGAAAGGCTATCTAATACCCAGGTCCAGGCCCTGTAGAGCCGTCCCACGCCCTACAGCATCCACCAGGCTTTTGCACAGGTGTAAGCTCCTGCACTAGAAGGCACTTCAGTTAGGGACAGGCCGCCCGGAGCTACCTCTGATGAGGATAGGCCACATTCTGTCTCAGGCTCAACGCAAAAGAGACAGCACAGGAGCGTCTCACCCGCCTCCTCGCAGGGCTCCCATACCTCCCTTCCACAGAATTCAGGATCTTGCTCACCCCTAACCGATGCATACAACGATCCAGACTCAGAACCCGATCTGGACATGTCCTTTCATCTAGACTCCCCAGACATGCAGGCTATGGTCGACAATTTGATCACAGCAGTCAATCAGACACTTAAGGTTGATGACTCCCCATGCACGGTACCCGAATATACGGTCTCTTGCACATGGTCAAACTTCCGCACAATTTCTTTGCGTATCATCCCGAGTTTCAGGAGATCCTGACTAAGAACAGAGAGTGGCCAGACAATCAATTTGGGGGTCTTAAATCCATTGACTCTCGTTACCCTTTTCCTCCTGCCTGGGTAAAGATTGGGCAGATTCCCTGCCATTCGATCCTCCAGTTTCCTGTCTATCAGGTTCTTCTCTTTCGCCTTCATTCACCTCAGTATGGGGCTCTAAGGGTACCTTCTCACGCCACAACCACCGGATACATTTTTGGCGGCCATATTTCGCCCTGAAATTATCGCCGCCAAATTGCCTCCTAATTGCAGCAAGTATTTTGGGAATTTGGTGGCGATAAACAAAAATGTCGCCTGGTTCCAATTTCAGTGCACTGCTCCAAAACCAGGCGACCGGAATGAGGCGACTTATCACCGCCAAATTCCCGAAATTCACGCCGCAATTAGGAGGCAATTTGGCAGCGATAATTCCAGGGTGAAATATTGCCGCCGAAAATGTCTCTGGTGGTTGTGGCGTGTGAAGGTACCCTAAGGCGATCATGACTTGGGCTGATTCCCTGCAGAATCACTGTAGGATAGCAGCCTTCCATTGGAACTATCAGATTTAGTTGTTCAAATATCAGTTGTGGGGGAATACCTAATTCATGCTTCCCTGGACTTGGCAAATAGCGCAGCTATCGCAACCCAAATGAGATTACCATTCGCAGGCACTTTGGCTCAGGAAGTGGAGGGCGATTCTGCATTCAAGAAATCCTTGACTAGTCTCCCATATCAAAGCGGCTTGGCCGGGCTTTTCCAGTTAGTTTTGACAAGCTCATCTCGGACCCACTGGTGCGAAGATCTCCGTCTCCAGCACAAGCCGAGATGCCCCTTCGTTACACGTCAACAGGCCCGGTTTCGTTCATTTCGCAACTCATTTGGCCGGGCTGCCTTTCGCGCACCCCCTAATACGACCCGTTCACTGAACAGAGATAGGGTTGCTCAACCGGCCCACAAGTCAAACCCGTTCTGGCAGTCTCAACCAAAACAGTCAAGATCTAGGGGATCGAGAGCCCATAGGTTCTCTCTCGTCCTGATTCGCTCTCATACACGGAAGACACCACCTTAGTAAATGGCCTAGTGCTTCTATTCCGCCATGTCTGGCTCGCCGTAGTCAATGACAGGTGGGTCAGGGAACTGGTGTCTTCCGGTTACAACATTAAATTTGTTTCCCGACCCCCAAATCGTTTCTTTCTCTTCAATCCTCCAAGATCTCCAGCGAAGGCCAACGCTTTTTTCCATGCCATCAGTTCACTTCGGCAGGCTGGAGTCATCATCCCCGTTCCGGAGGCCGAACGCTTCAGAGTTTTTTATTTAAATCTCTTTGTGGTTCCCAAAAAGGACGGTTCTGTACGTCCTAGTTTGGATCTCAAATATCTGAACAAGTACATCCGTATACATCACTTCAGGATGGTCCCTACATTCCATTATTACATCCATGGAGAAGGACAGATCTTAGCCTCAATAGGCATTCGAGATGCATACCTCCACATCCCGATCTCCCAGGCACACCAGCAGTTCCTGCACTTCGCGGTGACACAGAACATTTTCAATTCGTGGCTTTACTCTTCAGGCTCACCACTGCACCAGGGTATTCACAAAAGTTATGGCGGCCATCATGACCATCTTACATTCCTGGGGCGTAGTTATCCTACCTATCTGAACGATCTCTTAATCAAAGCCCTTCCTTTCACAGACTGCGAGGACAGCGTACAAATTACCATAGATTGCTCCCCGTTTGGGTTGGTTGTCAATCTGAGCAAATCCTCCCCAACTCCTGCCCAGACAATTACCTTCCTGGATGGTCTTCGATACTTCCCATGGGTTGGCGATCTTCCCTCGGGACAAAGTCACGGGCACTGCGCCAAGGTGTCCTGCATTTCTTCTCTGTCCATCGCCTCACTCTATTCCTTTCAGGATGAGAGTTCTGGGCAGATGGCGGCGGCACTGGAGCAGTTCTGTTGCCCAGCTACATTTTCAGGCCCTGCAACTGCCCTACCATCATCCTGGGAGAGGAGCCCCCACTTCCTAGACAGAACTTTTCGACTGTCCCCACAAGTCAGGTGGAAACTCCATTGGTGAGTTCTGCCTGCCTCCCTGTCCAATGGCAGTACTCGCCACCGACGACGCCAGTCTGGTGGGATGGGGGGCAGTTTTCTCCAGCACACGGCTCAAGGCCGTTGGTCCGTCAGGAGTCGTCCCTTCGCATCAACCTGCTAGAGATTCGGCCATTTTTCTGGCTCTGCAGGCCATCAACATCTACTAGCAGGTCACTGTATTCAAGTCTAGTCAGACAACGCCACGGCAATACATCAATCATCAGGGAACCACCCGCAGCAGGATGGCCATGCGCGAAGTAGAGTCCATCCTTCACTGGACCCAGATGACCCAGTACGTCATCTCGGCAGTGCACAAGCCAGGCGTAGACAACTGCGCAGGGACTTCTCAGCTGTCAGGGCATCACATCGGGAGAATGGGCTCTACATCCGAAGGTCTTCCAGCAGATTTGCCGTCGCTGGGGGACCCCGGATGTGGATCTCATGGCGTCTCGGCTGAAAGCCAAGGTCCCCACATTCATGGCTCAGTCTCATGTCCCCTGTCCATCGAAGCAGATGCGCTAGTCCAGCCTGGGACCCAGTTTTGTCTTTCCTACATCTTTCCTCCATTGCCCCGAATACTGAGGGTGGTGAGGAAGATAAAAACAGAAGGCATCCCTGTCATCCTGGTGTGGCCGGATTGGCCCAAGTGCGCCTGATATGCAGGCCCAATACAACTTGTCACCAATACCCCCTGGCATCTGCCGGACTACCCGGATCTGTTAACCCAGGGCCCGATATGCCACTAGAACTCGGCGGCCCTGAGTTTGACGGCGCGGCTGTTGAGACCTGGGTGCTAACCTAGTCAAGTTTCTCACAGGAGGTCATCAGCACGATGATCAGGACTAGAAAACACGCCTCGGCTCAGATTTACCATTGCACATGGAAAACCTCCTGGTGCAAGGATCAAGGTTATCCTCCCCTTGTTTTTTTCTCTCCCTGTAATTCTGGGTTTCCTCCAGTCCGCCCTCGCACCCAGCCTTTTGAAGGGTCAAATATCCGTGCTTTCAGTTCTTTTCCAACGCAGGTTTGCTACGAGATGTCAAGACTTTCATTCAGGGATTATCCCGGCTGGTCCCACCTTACCGGAGACCGCTGGAATCATGGGCCTAAATTTGGTCCTGGACGCACTTCAAAGACCCCCCTTTGAGCCCTGAAGAAATTCCTCTCGCCTACTCTCCTGAAGATGGTCTTCCTTGTGGCAATAATTTCCATACACGTGTCTCAGAGTTGGCCGCGCTCTTCTGCAGAGAGCCTTTTCTTACCTGTCATCAAGAGAAGGTGGTACTCCGTCCGATTCCCTCTTTTGTTCAGAAGGTTGTCTCTTCTTTCACCTTAATGAAGAGATCGCCCTTCCCCCTTTGGTACGATGCCAGTGCACCGCATTGAGAAACCTCTGCACACCCTGGATCTCGTGAGGGCCCTTAGATGTTATGTGTCTAGGGCAGCACCTTTCCGGAGGTCAGATTCTCTGTTCATCCTTCCGGAGGGCCACAGAAAAAGCATGGCGGCATCTGAAGCTAAGCTAGCCAGATGGATAAAGTCTGCCATCCAAGAATCATATTGACTGAGGAACATGCCCATTCCAGGCGGATTGAAGTCACACTCAACTCGTGCGGTAGGAGCGTCCTGGGCTGTTCGTCATCAGGCATCCGTTGAGCAAGTATGCAAAGCGGCAACCTGCGTCCAGCCTGCCTGTATTTCCAAAGCACTACAATGTCCATACGCAGGCATTGGCTCATGCAAGTCTTGGTAAGCGTATTTTGCAGGCAGCAGTGACTCACCTCTAAGATGTTGTGATTCATGAGGTTTTGTATTTTTTCTGGTGGTTGTTTTTTTTATTGTTTCCCATCCAGGGACTACTTTGAGACATCCCATGGTCCTGTGTCTCCCAATGTGGCAACCGAGAAAAAGAGATATTTGTGTGTACTCACTGTAAAATCCTTTTTTCTGAGCCTCTATTGGGGGACATTTGCGGGCCGTGTTGTTCTTTGCAGTTTCTATGAGTTTTGTATGTTTACCTTGTGATATAATTGTTCTTTCCTTCTCCTACTGCTTGGTCGCTGAACTGGTTTGGCTTGTGCCAACCAGGGGGTGTATACTGCAGGGGGGGAGGAGTTAATCTGTTTTTTTTATATTCACTTAGTGTCAGCCTCCTAATGACTGCAGCATTACACCCATGGTTCTGTGTCTCCCAGTAGAGGCTCAGAGAAAAGGATTTTACGGTGAGTACACACAAAAATTCCTTTTTTCTCAGCAATTACAGGACACATTTAGCTCAGATAGTGTTGATTAGGGATGTTCTAGGAAGCTGCAGGGACAAGTAGTGATAAGTTTGGAGGCATAAATAATCTGACAGTTTCCCTTTAAGGCCTAAAGGGGCTACAGTATTCAACCTGTGTATCCATCAGGCTTCCTTTTGTAGGAGGAGCCTTTCACAGTCTCTGCCTCGACTGGGCCATTCCACGACCTCAATTCCACAGAAGGATACAAACTCTAGGCCCCCCTCATGTCCCATGCATATGTGGTTAGAGATGGCTGTCTCTTTTATTCCTGATGTCACCTAAATGTTCACCTATCCATTTTTTTGAACTCTCGTATCATTTTCCCTATACACTCTTTACCACATTAACACATTTGTTCAAACAATAGATCACTCGGTTTTACAAATCAAAAAATTGCATATGTGGTATATCTTACCTGTTTTGTTACTCTCAAATTCTTTGTAGACTTTCACATACTTGCAGCAAACACATTTACCACACCTAGACGTGCCATTCTGCCTCTTATCCAGCCATGTGCCTGATGTTGTGGGCTTCCTATACATACTATGGACCAACTGATCCCTAAGGCTACGTAGATCACTAATACCGGGATCCGCCTTGAGAATTCTCCAGTGCTTGTTAATGATGTTCCTTAGTTCCATAGCTTTGTTGTCATATTATCCTAGTCACTTGGACTTTATTAACATTCTCTCTTTTAGTTTTTAGTAATGTCTCTCTTGGAGTTTCTCTTGAGTTCTTAAATGCCTGGCTTAGCACCGCTGGAGGGCATCCCCTATAAGAACCTTCCCCTAAGCTGTTGTGCCTGATCAAAAAAAGACTAGGTCATCAGAACAATTCCTCCTAACGTGGAGATATTGACCCTTGAGTATCCTTTCTTTTGGGCTACTGAATGATGGCTACTCCAATGTAAAGGATTATTACTAGCTGTTGCCTTACGATGTATCCTTGTGGACAAATGTCCATCCTCCTGAATCCTGATTGTGATGTCTAGGAAGTCTACTTCTTGCACTTGGAATTCTAAAGAAAAATTTGTGTTCATGGTAGTTATGAAACGGTTGTAGGACGTGCTGCAGAAAATTACCAATTACTTAGTGGCACAGCAGGTGTTGCCTTTCTCCGTGCCATGGACATTTGTATGCTGTTCGTTAATGGCCCATTGCTATTTGAATTTAATCTTAAGAAATTAATTGAGATTGTAGGGAGCAGGTAGTTATTAGTATCGAAGCATTGCATAATGTATAGTGTAACATAAATGTAATGGCAAGGTTAATTATATCTTGACATATTGAGTGCTTTCATGGACAATTATTACAATTAAGGCGGTTACATTTATCCTTTGGCATTTTATTTGAGTCACTATGTTGTTATGGATTACAAAAATGCTTATTTTAAAAGATTTATATAGATAACAGACAGTTCACCTCTTCACTAAATTGTGACGAACCAACCTGTGATATTTAAATGCATCCTTATGAGCTGTGTTTTTCTCAATTATTAGTCATTGAGATAGGACTTGTTTGTGCTCGGTAACAGCGAGTTGACCGATGATGTGAGCTTTATGATCTTATACAGTTTTGTCGATTGGCAAATTTAAACCATTTCCACACTACTAATTGTAATAGAATATAGTAAAAAATGTAACTTTTTTTAAATAATTGTGGTTAAATAAAAGTTAAATTCTGGGCTGGGTACTCCTATCTTAGTGTAAATGTATCTTTGTACCGTGTTATCCAAAGATAGTAATTTATTAAAGTTGGTTAAAATAGCTTAAAATAGTAATATTTTTCTAACATCATTGTATTAATGTGATCGTTAAACTTGTTATATGGTCATTCCTTACTTTGCATCACTAGCATGTAATAGATATTTACCCTCGGTCATCACCAGGCATCAAAACCTTTCATTGTTAAAGCGAATCTGTCACCAGGTTTTTGCTGCCTCATCTGGGAGCAGCATGATGTAGGCAAAGAGACCCTGAATCCAATGATGTATCACTTGAATTACTGGGTGCAGCCGTTCTAACACAATGAAAGATTTTAGTTTTAGCCATGCAGCAGAGCAGAGATAGCTGCCCTCGGCCACACCAGGCTCTTTGTGTACATTTCCATAGACAGAAGTTGCTAAATACAGAGAGGATAGAGTTAGACCTGAACTCATGCACTGCTGTGTGTAACTAATAAAAAAGCTAAGGAAGCGTAAAGGGAACCTGTCATCTCGTTTTTCCCCCATATTCCTATCCATAACCATCCCTGTCTGAAACAAAACTGTCCTATAATGGTTGTGAAAAATGATTTTGTTACCTACATTTCTGTATGCTAATTAGTGTTCTTGACTACAGTATGTAGTCATGCTTGGCATTCTCCACGACTCTATCTTCCCCCTTGCTGCTGGTATCACGCCCACCATCATTCATTCTGGAGCGCGTCCCTAATTCAAAATTCAAGACACCTCCTTCCGGGTATGACACGCTGGCAGCGCATCATTTCCTGCACAGTATGGGGGTATATTGGTGTACAGGCCAGCTCCAGAGCATGTGCAGTGCGCACTCCAAACCTGGCCTGTACACCCAATTATACCCCCATGATGCACCAGACCGGAAATGATATGCAGCCGGCGTGTCGTACCAGTAAGGAGGCCTTGAATTTTGAATCGGGACCGTGCTTCAGAATGAATGATCACACCCACCGGGGCTTGATATCAGCAGCAAGGGGGGAGATAGAGTCGTGGAGAACGCCAAGCATGACTACATACTGCAGTCAAGAAGACTAATTAACATTCGGAAATGTAAGTAAAATAATTTTTCACAACCATTATAGGGCAGTTTTAGCTCAGACAGGAATGATGGGGGCAAAAACGAGCTGACAAGTTCTCTTTAAGCTAACACGTAAATAAAAAGATTCTTTGTGATAAGTCGCAAAGCTGAAATCTCTGTTAATCCTTTCAGCATCCTGTCTTCTGATTAAGTAGCAAAAACCAGCTGACAAATTCCCTTTCAATTAAATTTGAGAATAGATTAATTCAGGGAAAGAGACTGATTCCAGCATTGTATCCATTGTTGTGAAAAATGATTTTGTTACCTACATTTCTGTATGCTAATTAGTGTTCTTGACTACAGTATGTAGTCATGCTTGGCATTCTCCACGACTCTATCTTCCCCCTTGCTGCTGGTATCACGCCCACCATCATTCATTCTGGAGCGCGTCCCTAATTCAAAATTCAAAACACCTCCTTCCGGGTATGACACGCTGGCAGCGCATCATTTCCTGCACAGTATGGGGGTATATTGGTGTACAGGCCAGCTCCAGAGCATGTGCAGTGCGCACTCCAAACCTGGCCTGTACACCCAATTATACCCCCATGATGCACCAGACCGGAAATGATATGCAGCCGGCGTGTCGTACCAGTAAGGAGGAGCCTTGAATTTTGAATCGGGACCGTGCTTCAGAATGAATGATCACACCCACCGGGGCTTGATATCAGCAGCAAGGGGGAGATAGAGTCGTGGAGAACGCCAAGCATGACTACATACTGCAGTCAAGAAGACTAATTAACATTCGGAAATGTAAGTAAAATAATTTTTCACAACCATTATAGGGCAGTTTTAGCTCAGACAGGAATGATGGGGGCAAAAACGAGCTGACAAGTTCTCTTTAAGCTAACACGTAAATAAAAAGATTCTTTGTGATAAGTCGCAAAGCTGAAATCTCTGTTAATCCTTTCAGCATCCTGTCTTCTGATTAAGTAGCAAAAACCAGCTGACAAATTCCCTTTCAATTAAATTTGAGAATAGATTAATTCAGGGAAAGAGACTGATTCCAGCATTGTATCCACTTAGTTTACTCGGTGCAGCAGTTGCAACAAATGTTAGATGTAGCAGAACTCAGAAGGCTGACCCTGTCCACACCCTTTTAGCAGCTTTATGTGTACATTGTATATGGACAGTAAGCTGCTTAGCAATGCTGGGAATGAGGTGAGACCAGGAGGCACGTTGGCGGCTAGTCCGGCAGTGACATTCTGCTACTGACAAAAAAAAAAAAATCATTGTGTTGAAATCATACAGTAGGCAAAAACAAAAAAAAATTTCAACCCACCGTTTAGCCAGAAGAATCAGATCCTGCAAGGAGGTGATGAATGGAAAATCCTGATCAGTGTATCCGGGACAAGGCGGCACTTATATGATGGAGAAAGAAAAAAGTTGGCAAGTGTCATTGGTGCTGTTCCCACTGTAGACTCTGACACTACACTGTGGTTTCTCTGGTGCTTCTGAGGTGCACAGGCAGGCTGAGGTGTCAACTAGCTGTGTTTTCATTGGTCATCAGGCTAGCAGGAGTTAATCTCTGCTAAACTGGCTGATTACTACAGTGATCACATGTTCTGGGAAACCTGTCACTGTTACTCCCCACATATTTAATATGGTGGGATCTCTCTTCCAATGCGATACCGGTCCACGTGCTGCTTTCATCCAGTTAGTGGAGACTTATTGTGTGCAGTTCGGTGAGCTGTGGAAATCCTGTCTTCGTCCTGTTATTTCCTCCCTGCTCTTTTTTTTTCTTTTGCTCACCTTTTGTCTTACCTCTGTGCTTTACTGCTGTAAGTAGAGTCTTCAGTTTTTCTATATTGGTCTATTTGTGTGGGGTTTTACCACTTCTGACCCACCCCTTCCTCCTGGGTGGAAGAAAGATGGTATTAGACCAGGGATGGACAGGAGCAGGGCACGGTTGGCAGCCCAGACATCTTCACCATCAGAAGTGTCTGAGTTAAGGGACAGGTCCCGGTTCCCCTACAACTCTGACACATCCATGGAGAGAAAATTTCAAAAAAGAAAAGACGTGGCTAAAATCCCAAAAAATTATTAACCCCCATATTAACCCTGCTGTTCTCTTCGTGTCCATATGACCCAAAATGAAATTTGAGACCCTGCAGATTATTTGTTATGTGGATCTGGAAACTTGTGATTAATTGACTATTCCTCATTTGAGGGGTTCTTACTATGAGTGTTGGGGTTTTTTTTGCTTACTTTTTGCTGATTGTTATACCTGTACTGTTCGGGTCAATATGACCCAATAACATTTTATTCTGTTCTACAGGTCACTAATTCTGCCTGCAAAATGTATTTGTTTTCCCGTGTACTTCATCTCATTATTCTTAAGGCATTCCGAGGTAGGTGCCTGTTCAGACAATACATACTGAGTAAGATGGCAAAGTACGGCATCAAGATATGGACACTTTGTGACAGCAAAAGTTCATACGTTGTAAATGCTCAAGTGTATACAGAAATAAACCCTGGAGAAAGAAATGAAAAAAATCAGGGTATGCGAGTTGTTCTCAATTTGACTCATTGACTAAAAGGAAAAAATGTCACGTGACAACTTTTTCACATCCTACCAACTGGCCAAGATGTTGTGAAAAAGACAACTTATCATGCTGGGTACTATAAATAAAAACAAGCCAGAACTACTGTAAGGTATCCTTAGTAAAAGAGATGTGTATAGTTCTACTTTTTACTTTACTGGAGATACAACAGTTGTGTCTTATATTCCAAAAACAACCATGTAATTCTAATGAGAATAATGCACCATGACAATGCAATAAGTAATCAAGAAGAGAGAAAGCTGGACATGATATTAGATTATAATGCAGTTGATACACTAGATCAAGCAATATCAACATACTCATGCAAACACAAAACTAATCGTTGGCCAATAATAATATTTGACAACATTCTGGATGTTTCAGCATACAACACATTTGGTTTATGGAGAGAAACCAACCCCAATTGGAACGGAAATATGCTGCATAAAAGAAAGTTTTTTAATGAAGAATTAGGAAAATCCCTAGTTAGGCCATATATCAAAGCCAGAAAAGTAAACCCCAGATGTGAAGGAGCAGCAGCCATTGTGAAGAGTGTCCAGCAGCATGCTCAAGAAAGACTCCAAAGCCTCCACCAGCAGCTACCAGCCAAAAAAGGAAGAGATGGAGCTTCTGTCCATCTTCTTGTGTCTATAAAACAAATCTGACATGCTGGGTGTGCAAAATAGCTATGTAAAAGACATTTGTTTTAATATTGTGTTCAATGTAAAAATGCATGAACCTGTTCACCCTTTTTTAGAGATAAAAAAGAAAAACTTAAGTTTTCATTAGTTTTCATTTGTTGTTTTATAAAATATGTTAACACAAAGTTATATTTAGTTAGATTTCATGTTATAGTAATAGAAATCTAAAGCATGTTTGTTCTTTGTGTACAGAATGCTAAAAAGCGAACATACTTGCAAACAGTCCGTGTAACCTTTTTCTAAAAAAAAAAATTAAGTTTAATTTCATTTTTCATTTGTTAATGATCAACCTTGTTCACATCCAGTTTAATAATGAAATAGGTATTCAAATAAAACACTTAGGCTGGCTTCACACCATGGTTTGCCCCTGTCCATGGGGATCCTGTTTTCTGCACACACAGATAGGAACGGATTTGCTGGACTGGATGGCAACTATGACACTGGATCCAGTTTTTTGCAGGATTCGTTTTGTGAGGAGGGCTGGGAGGAGCTGTAGTTCCTGAGCCAGCAATGTAGAGGAGAGACAGAACAACAAAGGGTTAGCACAGACAGCAATGCAAGAGGGGTAACACATAGATGGGGTAATAAAGGGTTAGGGAGAAAAGCACGGAATCAAAGTGTTAATTGCTGGGAGTGAATGGGTTAAAAGCAGCAGAGCAGCAGGAGGGGGAGTAGATATTCAGACACTGTCTTTGCTGTTCTTTGGTGGCTTGCAGATAGGAGGGGGGAGGCACAGGCTGGAATAGGATGGTACAGGGCTGGGAGTGAGGGAGCAGCCAGGTGTCAGAGAGTTAAAATTTGCTTCTGACAATGCTGAGTTCACTAAACCGGAACTGTTTCACAGATCTGTTTTCTTTACAGGATACGGCTCCATAGACCACCGTTATAATGTTATAAAATCCGGACAGCACCCGATCCGGGACTGTCCGTTTGTGTCCTGTTCTTTCACTGGAGCCCAAAAACAGTGCCGTCTCCAATTTTGGGAAAGGTAAAAAACAGGACACAAACAAATCCGGCACTGAATTCACAAAACCGGATGGCCATTTATGACCAATCCGGCACCATAGGGATACATGGGAGGCAAAACTGGATCCTGTTCTGCCCTGTTGAAAACAGACAGAACAGGATGCCAAAAAATGTGGTGTGAAGCCAGCCTTACAGTAGCTAAAATCAACATTTTTATAGGTCAGGTCATATTGACCCAACACAGTACAAGTGTATAGTAAATGCGATCAGAACAGAAGGGTTAAAAAATATAGGTACAAAAAACATAACACACATAAGAATTGGTGCTGCCTGACGCATTTCAAACGCTAGAAATAATTCATAGGCTAAAACGTTTTTTAGTCTTCCACCTTGTTTTTATGTTTAAAAATCTAATTTTTTGAGTGCCGACCGTCTTTCTACATTGCTGCACTTTTGACCATGTGGATTCTGACTTTTTATTTCGTCTTTACAGTATTTACTGATTGAGTTGCTTAATTTTATATTTTCATAGATCAACTTTTACAGATATGGAAACGTCACCGGATTTCTTTCTTTAAAGTCTTTATTTTGCATAGGAGAATAGGGAGTGATTTAATTTTCTTTTCGTATTTTTAAAAAATTTTATTTTACTTTTCATTGTATTTTGTAGTTCCCTTTAGGGTACCTTTACACGTGGCAACTTTTCTAGGAATTTCACTGGCAAGTTACTGGTTGCAGTGAAATCATGGACACATTGTTCTATCTTGTTGCTGTGTACAAATGGAAAAATGTCTCCATGACAACCAGTAAGTTGCCAGTGAAATTCCTAGAAACGTTGCCACGTGCAAAGGTACCTTTAGAGGATGTGAACCTGTGTCCACCTGATCGCTTAGTCTAAATACAGCAACATACAGCTATCATGTGCTGGCAAAGATGCAGACTCCATGCCTCAGCCGCCACTTGTCAGGGGGCAGACATGACATAACTGTACATCATATGTTGGACAGCATGGTGGTTCAGTGTTTAGAACTGCAGCTTTGCAGCACTTGGGTACTGGGTTGAAATCCCACCAAGGACAACATCTGCAATGTACTGTATGTTCTCCATGTGTTTATGTGGGTTTCCTCCAGGCACTCCGGTTTCCTCCCACACTTAAAAGACATACTGATAGGATGTTTAGATTGTGAACCCCAATGGGGACAGTGTTGCAAATGTATGTAAAGCACTATGAGATTAAATAGCGCTATATGAATTAATAAATATGATATTATTATTATGCTAAAGGGTTAATCTAGCAAAGGGAAGAAATTGTTCTCTTGGCTCTTCCCATTTTAGTCCTTTTACCACAACATTTTAGAGCAAAATCCAGATGTCTACAATGAGTGATCAGATCTCTGATTCATGCCTCCTATTCAGCACAAATCATGGACAGGTTTACTTTTTTTCTCACCTGTTATTAAGTATAGAATATGTAATAAATGTGACATTTATCTGATTTTGGTGGTATATTTAGTAGAATTTATTATTCCTTCCTATTGCAGCAATTTCTATAGAATTGTGCCACTAAATACTGTAGATTTTCATTCCAACTGGGCTGCGAGATTTTCTGAAATGAGCCCCGCTCGCTCACCGAGCAGAACAATGGATTTCTAAATGTGAAATAATCCTTTTTCTGCTTGTATTGAAGTAGCTTTAATGGAATACTAGTGACTTCACTTAACCATGCATGTAATGAATGATGGACTGAAAGGAAGGTTTTACTTTTGGATTCCAACAGAGGCATATTTTTAATTTGCAATGAAAAAGATATAATTGATGAGTTAACCAGCATGGGAAACTTCTATCTTCACTCAAAAGCCTTGAAAGGGCAGCTCTGCCCTCTCCTTTGTGAAATCTGCTAATATTCTCCGATGGCAGCCCAGGCGTTTCATGCAGACGCCTCACATTGAAATTAATTTCAAAAGTGATGAAAATTACATCTGATGCTTTCTTATTACTTTCTGTGTGAAATGAAAGTTATGTATCCAGAGTCAATGATTATTATTAGATCAAGTAGCCAAAAAAAATCACTAACAAGACAGCATTGACTGACTAAGTTGAAGACTGAAGATTTAATTATATAGTATGTCAATTGAGAGATGAACTATCGGATTTCTTTAAATCACATACGTAGCACCACACTGTGCACTGATTAAAATGTCTTCTATTTCAAGGAGTTGGGTAATTCAATCTGATTTGATATTTCTAAGATATTTTATCTTAACTTTTGACTTGTCTTTACTGTCGTTATTTCTAATTTTCGATCAATGGCTATGGTGGATCAGAGTCATATCTTAGCACACCGAAGACCTGCGACCTATGAATCAATATGGTGACCAGTAATTGGGTCATATTCTGATGACTGCACTCTTTAGTGTCTCCTCAATGCAATTCACTGGTTTCAATGCTTTGTAGTTTATGCTTCTTCCCCACTGTTCGAATGTAAGGGTTTGTTCCAGGTTTGTAATTTTAATGCAGATGTACCTTTCTGTGTTGTGTGCATGTACCTGATTGTTGCTGAAATGCTGTTTTTTCTCTCTGCTTTTAGTCAAGGGATTTCTCTGCTGCACAGGAGATTAAGGCTTGGACTAGATATTAATCTTCTCCGCATGTCAACACTGCATGACGTTTGATTGGGAACACGGGAATACAGGGTATTTGTGCCATATTGTTCCAGAGGACCGTCCAAAATAATGTATATGAAAGTATATTAGTGGATTAGTTAGTTGCAGGATTCACTTGGGTGTATTCCTGGTCTTGAGCAGCATCTCATTAGCGGCCAGGTCCTAAATGTGACAGCAAACAGAAAGAAAAAGAAGCATGATAAAGATTTGCGTGAAGTGCAGGGTAGAATACATGCCAGGAAATGAATGTGAGCTCCAGGAGAACTGTGGTAAGATTTGTGCATAGTCCAAACAGCAGTATGCTGTTGTGTGAATGTCCATAGACTCGTAGTGGATAGTGAAGAAATCCCCTTGTTAAAGTGAACCTGTCACCTAGATAAAGCCCCCCAGGCTATCACTACCTGTCCCTGCACCTTCCTATTACTACTCTAAGTATCCCTTTCTGTGCTAAATGTGACCTGTGAATGTTTAATAAAATGTATTTAAAACTTACTGGGTCGTATGTTAATGAACTGTTGAGCTACCGTTAGTAGCCTCCTTGAGCGTCCTCTTTTGGTCCCTCTCGCTGCCTCCAGCATCCTTTATCATGCCCCCATGGGCGTAATCTTGAAATTAAATTGCGTGCACACCCCAGCCTACCTCACTCCGCTTTGCAGCCTTCCTGGTATGACACCAAATGCGTAATTTCCGGAACTTCGGATCGATACACCTAAAGGTGTATCGCCTGACTTCAATCTGCGCATTGCGCATGCTCTGTGGAGCACAGTACATCAGCTCATCTGTGATCACAGATGAGATGACTTAATGTGCTCCTCAGAGCATGCGCAATGTGCAGCTTGAAGTCGGGCAATACACCTTTAGGTGTATCAACCTGAAGTTCCTGAAATGGCACTTTCAGCGTCATACCAGGAAAGCTGCAGAGTGGAGCAAGGCAGGCTTGGGGGCGCACAAATTAGTTTCAAGATCACGCCATGTGGGCGTGATAAAGGATGCTGGAGGCAGCGAGAGGGACCAAAAGAGGACGCCCAGGGGGGCTAGTAACGGTAGCCCCCCGGTTCATTAACACAGGGCCCAGTAAGTTTTAAATACATTTTATTTAACAGTCACGGGTCACATTTAGCACAGAGAAGGGATAGTTAGAGTAGTAATAGTAAGGTTCAGGAACAGGTAGTGATAGCCTGGGGGGCTTTATTTAGGTGACAGGTTCACTTTAAGGAATGATTAAAAATACGATAGCAATGCACAGCTGAAGTGGTCAGGTAACTTCAGGGCACCACTGACACAGCTGCAGCTCTCGAGGCTCTCATTGTGTGCCTGGAGATCGTGCTGATAGGATGCTTTTTCAGTGCGACCTCTGATGCAGAGCTGAGTGTGCTTCGTGGGACATCATCATGGATTATCGTCCAAGGGTATGTTTGGGTTTAATAAATGAGAAATTGAGGGTTGTCTGTGTGTTTTATTTGTTATAAAGAATTTTTCTCTTTATTTATTAACTATTTACTTACCGGATTGGTAATGCGCAGGTATCATAGAGACCTGAACATTACCACTGTTGTGTATGTATTCTGCTACGTCCCATGTATGGAGATCTGGAGGGTTCCCTGAGAGGTATTTTTGTAGGTTAGGGTCCCACCAGATAAAGGTCACTTTGCTGTGGTTGGTGGGTAAGTATCTATTGGCCAATACATACTCTAAGAACATGCTCTAAAAACCTTGTTTCATTCTATAAAAAATGTTTTTCAATCTGAGTTTAAAAAAAAAAACAGCAAGTTTTTACACATTGTCTAAAACATCAAGGTTTTAATCTTGAATAGCTAAACTTGCATATGGTTGGCATAGCAGTGTGTTGCTATACATTTTCTTCTCTCTGTGTATATTATCCAGTACTATAGTGTGCACCTGTGTCTTTATGTCTTGTGAGGTGCTGTCTCTTTTTTTTTTTTTTTTTGCCTGAACTTTACCAATCTGGGCTTAATGACAGCTGTCAATACTCAGCTGTCATTAATACCTTTTATTACCCCGATGAAACTGCACCAGGGCATTCGGAAGAGCCAGGTAAAATGCCACTAATTGGCAATTCTAATGAATGTGCCAATTTATGGGGCGGCTAAGGGCTGCTATTCTATAGTATGCAGGGAGCCTTCCCAGAGTTGAGAATAACAACCCACAGCCATGCGCTTTATCCTGGCTGAGTATCAAATAGGGGAAACCCCATGCTGTTGATTTTTAAAATGATTTATTTAAATAATAAAAAAAATATAGCTGGGGGCTGTAGCTGTCTGCTTTATCTCTGCTTAGAATCAAAAATACGGGTGACCCTTATGTATTTTTACTTCATTATTTATTTTATACACTATGACAAGCAGGTTGGTTGGCATACACTACTGTATATGGAAACCATGCACAGACACTGGTACAGATTGTGGGAGTTGTTGCAGTTCAGTTCAGTGAATATTCATGAAGCATAATGAGCAGCCCAGGAAGCAAGCAGTGGGAGACTGGTAAGCTTTCTCACTCTATCTACCTTCCAGTGAGACTTGCATTTCCAGTAGGCATACTGGATCCAGCAGCCATTGACTTCCATTATGATTGATACCGGATCTGGTTGGATACGTTTTTAAACTGGTCCAAAAATCATTACATGAAACTTTTTTTGACTAGTTAAAAAAGCAGGATCCAGTTGCAACCTGATTCAACAGGATGCTACCGTACACCAATTAAAGTGAATGGGCAAAAAACAAACAAACAGGTTCTCTGTTGGATTAAAAAAAACAAAAAAAAAACAGAGGTTTGAAAGTAACCTTAGACATCAGAACAAGTCTGCTTGCTGAGTAGTATACAAGGGGGATGGCTGCTATGTACTAACAATGGTCATCCTCTTTGTTGATGGGCCAGCAAAATTTTGTCTAGATACACCATGACCTATTGGTAACATTACTGTTAGCCAAGTTATCAATTTCTACCTACAGAGTTGATTTTTACTAAATAGTTTTACTTTAGCTCAAAATGAGCATCTATTTTTATATGTTCTCTCCTATGCGCCCCTTTCACTGGTACGCTTGCCACCAGTTATGGTTCACTCATTAATATGTAGAATAGGCTATGTATTTACACAACATCATGTTTTCAGCATTTATCGCTGCCTTTTTAAGGATCACATTCATCCTAATAATAAAGTTTATGTACAATGTAAGTTCCTCAAAAGAGGCATAAATGTAAATACAATAATGTATGCCAGTAGCCTCGTTCATCATGCCTTGCCTTTTGTCAGACTTAATCAATATGCTTGTCAACCCCCCCCCCCTCCCAAAAAAAATCTGGTTGCATGCAGGTAAGCAATTTTCACTGTTCTATCAATTCATGCAGATACTCCCAAAAAATGGTGGCTAATCTATAAAAGCAGAACAGTCAGCAGTGTTATTGTAAGAAGTGAAGAAAGTTAACCTGTCAGGGTGATTTGACACTGAAGTTAGTATGGCCGTAAAGGTCATACAACAATAAAAATTATATCTGTCCTATAGTAATCTATTGAGTCAGCTTGGAAAAATCAAGCTTTGGGCCTTGTCAATGTACTCTTAACTGTACTTTAAGGCTAATTTGCATGCGGCTATACTTCTTTTTTTTTTTTTCCAGTTACTACTAGTCTTTTAAGTAATACACTGAGGATGATAAAATAATTATCCAACAGAATTTTGAAAAGTTGAGGGAAGAAGTAAAGTTCACCTGTAGGGTTATGCCTTTGAGCTGAGAACATCTTATAATTGCATGTTAAATGGATCACTGCTGGGTAAGACTGAAAATGAAAGGGACCTTTGGTGTACAGGAGATTTTTTTTTATCAAAAAGTGCTAAGGCAAGTAAAAAAAAAAAAAGAACTAGATGCAATACTCGGTGTCATAACCGGGCTGTGTTGCTGACTGTCAAGGAAAAGTTCAAGTGTCACCACCCAGAAGAGCCAAGAATCGCCTGCTACTGTTCGGCACATTGTTGGGAGGAGCAGATGGAAAGTATAAAAGAAAAGACTTGGCACTAAAAGGAGTGATCCACCTGCAGTGCCTGATGAAACTAGTCTTGTATTTGAGACCTGTTGACCTGAGAAAATGCAGTTGGCTAATATAGACTTGGTAATCACATACACCAGAAGCTGGATTGAAGTTGGTGGTGGGCTGACACTCAGGATATTACACTGTGTGGAGGTCCCCTTAGTGTGCTTAGGCAAGTCCCTAGAAGGAAGTTATTTATCTGTTTCACTGAGCTAGGCCTGCAAGTTAGTCACAGAACGAGATGGGGAACTAACTCAATGACAATCTGATCACATGTTGGTGGAGTTTGCTGCACTTTTTGCAGGTCGCCGCTGGAGCAGAATTCGCTGGGTGGTTTTATTACAGGGAGAGTCTGAGCCAGTGGAAGGTACATCACCCTAGAACAGTCATAGGTGCTGAGCTCATGTACAGGGAAGTTGCACCTTAGTTTAGTAGGAGCAGTAGAAGTCCACGAAGTGATGCTGGGATAGAATCGTAGTAGGTGGGGGAGAATAATAGGCAATCTATTAACCAGAACCAGATCAGTTGTACAAAGAAAAGTCGCATCAACTATCACAATAATCTTCTAGAGGTAAGGCAACGTCACGCACACGAGGGTTGTTAGAAGTATGGGATTTCTTATAGAGTGATTTATTCAACCAATTCTCTATATTATATTTTAGGTCATGGTAGAACAAGAGAACTTCCTCAATAGCAGATTTCGATAGGATGAGGACCTTTTCAACATTTTGACAATTCGCAGAATGTACATAATAAATTTCATCAATATTAGTAAGAATTTTTTATTATTTAAAATTTGTTTTTATTGTGATTTTAACTTGAATATTAAACAACCTGTTAGAAAATGGGTTAAACTTATAAGACTGTGTCCTCTCTTTAAATTTAATGATAGAGGATTAATGTAGCGCTGGGCCTTAACCTATTAATACAAGTCCTGCTCAAACTACCAGGAGGAATCATACACAGTACCCTCCTAAGGCCTTCTGGCAGCAGCATATCCATTTATTGATCCTTGGGACATCTTCAACCCTAATGCCCTACAGCTAGCTCCAGTGTTAAACCATTATATTAATTATTTTCTTGATATGCTTCATTTTTCCGTCTGTGATTATAGAGTTGATGTGCTTTTTCAAAAAGTTCCATTTTTGTCTCATCTGTCCATAGGACATTCTCCCAGAACTTTTGTAGCCTGTCAACATGCAGTTTGGCAAATTCAAGTCTGGCTTGTTTGTGATTTTTTTTCAGCAATGGTGTCTTTCTTGGTCATCTCCCATGAAGTCCACTTTGGCTCAAACAACAACGGATAGTGCGATTTAACACTGATGTATTATCCATCTCTTTGATTTGTCATCAATTTTCCTCCAGAGGCTACGTCCAGGGAGGCTGGCTACAGTCCTATGCATCTTAAATTTCTGAATATGTGCAACTGTAGTCACAGGAACATCAAGCTGCTTGGAGATGGTCTTATAACCTTTACCTTATAATTTTCTTTCTAATCTCCTAAGACAACCCTTTCCCTCGCTTCCTCTGGTCCAGGTTGAGTGTGGTACATACCATGTCACCAAACAACACAGTGAATATCTGTAGTCCTATACACAGGCCCACTGACTGATTACAAGATTGTAGACACCTATGAAGCTAATTAGTGGACACACCTTGATTTAACATGTCCCTTTTGTCACATTAAGTTCATTAAATAGGCCTGGGCAGAGATGATGGTCCCCTTGAAAATAATAATAAAAAAAAAAAACTCTGTGGAAGCAGGGTTGAAAAGCAATGTCTGACTTTTATTTGATAATTTTTATAATTTTTTTTATTTATCATTACTTTTGTTAGATTCAAGTTATTTCTGTGACCATTGTGGGTTTTTCTTTCATTAAACGAGGGGTACCAACATTTTGACCACGTGTGTATAACTTGCCATATATGGAAGATAACAAAACAGTGATATAATGATAGAATGTTAGCCCATAAAATTCCATGTCATGTTACTTGCCTCATCGTTCTTGGTATTTGTGTCTCCTGAGATTACACTTAGTGCATTTGTGTTGCAAATCTGTAGTGTTGAATATATTATGTGAAATGTTTCTATTACTTTACATTTTGATTTATAATAATACATTTTCTGTCCATTTACTTTGTGACATTTCTGTGCAAAATAATAATTCCATTTTGCTAAAACTAAGAACAGTTAGTTACTATGCCCAGGCAATGCCGAGCTCTACAGCTACGGTAATTTGTTAGGGTGGCTTCACATTAGCGTTCCCCTCCGCAGCGTTCTGCGGAGGGGAATCGCCATGTGTGCTCAGCGGCCGCCAGCTCCTATCTTCATAATGGGAGCGCACGGTGCTGCGCTTGACAGCGCATGACCGTGCGCACCCATTCACTCCCATAAGTGATCTGTGCGCAGGCGGACGCCTGCGCACAAATAACACAGTCTCGTCAGCACCAGGGACGCGACATGTTGCATACCTGGTGCGGACGAGACTGTGTGATTTGTGCGCAGGCATTCGCCTGCGCACAGATCACATATGTGAGTGAATGGGTGCGCACGGTCATGCGCTGTCAAGCGCAGCACCGTGCGCTCCCATTATAAAGATAGGAGCTGGTGGCCGCTGCAGTCACATTGCGGATCCCCTCCGCAGAACGCTGCGGAGGGGTCCGCAAATGTGAACCCAGCCTTAGAGACTCCTTTGTGTATTTTTCTTGGTTACCCATTTTAGTGTTTTCTTTTCAAAACCTTCAATGTCACAAATCTTATTTAAAGGCTTTTTTATATTTGGCTCTCTTGTATCTTTTGTCGGAATTAAGACTTTGGTTGCATTAATAATGTGAGTGTAAGCAGGATATTTATAGCTTCCGTCTTTATATCAGATTAATTGAATAAGAATATTGTTTCTGTTAGGTGGATATTTATAAGGTATGAGTGATTAAGGACTTGTTCAATCTTACACCAGAACTCTTTGATATAGGCGCAGTGTCACCATATAAGAAGGTAATTTCCTGTCCCTGTCTCACATCTCCAGCATAATGATGAACATTTAGGCTTGAGTCTATGTAGCATTTCAGATGTTCTGTAAGACCTAGTTATCAATCTATAATTAATTTCCTGAATTGTCATATTTATTGAAGTGTAATGTCTGAATTTAAGAATGTTGCCTGAGTCTCATTAAATCTAGCATTAAGCTTCAAGGAACATTTAGCTAGGATGGTAGGTAGTGATGGATCTGTATTTAGAAATTTGTAGAGAGTAGGAACAAAACAGAAATGAAATTTCTAAATGTGTTAATAAATATAAAAAAGGTCTTTGTTTTTCAAAATTTTATCAATAGTATCATAATAGTTTTATTAAAAAATTATTTTCTATGAGAGTATTAAATTCATCAATTGGGATAAGTTTATTATTAGCTAAAATATGGTTCATTGACAGTTTAACAA
Organism: Allobates femoralis; assembly: GCA_033576535.1. NCBI lineage: Eukaryota > Metazoa > Chordata > Amphibia > Anura > Aromobatidae > Allobates > Allobates femoralis. The sequence continues at coordinate 103,879,844 of JARQOC010000006.1, forward strand.
AATTCAAATTCAACTTTAACAATTACTAAGGCTTTGTTTGGTTTAAAGAGACTGAAAGGATCCTAGAGACCCCAGAGTGCTAAACACATATTTTCAGAGAAAGTAGAGTATCTGTGAATCTAATCTTTATTTTTTTTTTAATTTACTAAACATGCCGAATTTTAACTTAACACATAAGATTCAATCATTTCTACTGCCCCCTGGAAAAAACAAAGAAGGAAATGAGTGACCCCAAAGATGGAGCACTCATGATTTAATTTACAATTGAAGAGAACCAGCAATGGCCTTCAATGTAAAGTCAGAAGGTTCCATTGTGTTGAGTAGTGGCCCTGGTATTCATGTCTACAGCCATAACCCACCCTGGAAAGGAACAAGTTTGCTTCGAGCTAATGTGAATTTCAGTCAAGGATCAGTCACCTTTAATGCCCAACCAATTACAGGCGGCAAAGACTACTGATGGTGAAATTGTTCATTATAACATCAAGAGCACCACAATGCATATTGTTGGAAATAAGTATTGTATGTAAATAGACAAAAAGGTCTGCTCCTTTTTGGGAAAATTTTGGCAACTGACATGAGCCTAGTAGAAAAAATTATTTAGCTAATTGTTAAAAGTGTTTGCAACTTTTGTCTTCCTGTCCAAAGCACATTAAAAACTGTCCTCCTTGTGTACTCTAACAAGTTCAACCCTAACCAAAGACCTGTCACCTATTTATTTATTCTTCCATATTCTGTCCTTATTCTGATCTGACCCGTAAGCCAAATCGGCCTATACAACAAAAAATAGAATCTTGGAAACACAAACCTGAAGTTAAAGTGGTCCATTCAGGCCAGGGCTGAGCCCTCCTAGTCACCATATGGGCAAGGTCCCCACTACTTACTACTTCACTCTAAAATTTTCTTTAATATTTACATTAAATTTGAATAATGACACAACCTCCTGAGCTAGACATGTATTAATAAAGCCGATTCATCAACTGTTGGCATCCCTGCAATTTCTGATTGTGCATCCAGAGAGACTGACATGAACATATCCAATGACTGCACATAACTCATTTGACAGGCCTAAAAAACATCATTGGATGTGGCTTCATGATATTGACGTGTTTAGTCTTGCCAAAGGAAGACTCCCATGGTCTCTCTGCATGTGTGGGGGGTTAGTCACCGAAAGAAGCTGAAAGCAAGGATGTGCCTCTAGATGATATCTAAAATTATCTGCAGGGTCAACAGCAACTGTTCCTTTTATGAAGACAGCTCCCCATGTCATGTGTTCTTCCACCCACACCTGCAACTGAAGAAACCAGGAGGGAAATAGATAGTTGGTTGATCAGCATGGTGTTTACTTTTCTTGCTTGGTGTTATGATCTAAAATCTGCCCAATATAATATGAAGCAAGAGGAAATGGGTCCTTTGAAACATTATATTTGACTGCCACTGAAGTGTTACTTGGTCTAATCAATTCACCCCGTGTCGGCCCTATACTGTTGCTCTCAGCAAGATCATAGTCACCTATGTATTCAGCCTGTGAGCCTTCTCTGGGGTAGTGCTACTGCCTGCCTGTTATAATTCACCACCCACGTTTCTCCCTCACCCTTTTGTTGTGATCTTTGAAAAGTTCCTGGGCTGCTAGGTGTAGGGATGAGCTATGCATACTGTAGACCAGTGGAAAGCAGCATAGACGTTGCATGGTCTGAACCAGACACAAGTTGCATTGTAAAAGAGACATGAACAATAACCCCCACTCTGACCAGAGTGTAGAAAAGTGCTCTGGTCTGAAAGGACCCTGGTACTTCATTACAATTCAACTAAAGGCTGCTCTATTGAACTCCTTCAGCACTTTCTTCAACAGTCATGGACTTTCCAAATCTATCCTTTGGGCTTATCGGTTCAGAAGGTCATAAAAACTCTCTGTTGCAGCTCTGCTACTGACAGAGTGTTTTTTTCACAGAATCTATCTCTCAGGTAAGTGCCTAAATGGCCAACCAACCACTACTTTTACAATACCCCAGTTACCCCCATCACACCACTTTAATTAACAATACTGATCCACCTTTTTCTTTGCATTTTTCCAATTTATTCCACCAACCTTTTTGTGCAATCACATTTACCATCATTACCACTTTGGTGCCACACATATAGGGAGAGAAATCCATAAGTACGGCAGTAAGAAAACTGCACAGTAGTGAAGATTATGGTATGAAGAAAAGAGAATAGTGTTATGAATGTTTATCAGGGCAATTGGCGGTATTGCAGTATTTTTGATTTGCAGGTACACAATTCACTACAGATTGAATTTTGTTGAAACATTTGGCAAATGTCACAAATTTGGGGTTTAAAAACATTCACTCATCTTTATACACCACTGGGGCTGCTACTGTATATACCACTGGGGCTGCTGCTGTATACACCACTGGGGCTGCTGCTGTATATACCACTGGGGCTGCTGCTGTATACACCACTGGGGCTGCTGCTGTATATGCCACTGGGGCTGCTGCTGTATACACCACTGGGGCTGCTGCTGTAACACTGCTGGGGCCTGTATATACCACTGGGGAGGCTACTGTATACCACACTGCTGGGGGCTGTATACCTGTGCTGGGGTCCACCCTCGGCTTATACACGAGTCAATAGGTTTTCCCAGGTTTTGGGGGCAAAAGTAGGGGGGTCGGCTTATACACGGGTCGGCTTATACACGAGTATATACGGTACCTGTTTTGCAGAGAGGGAGCACAACTATCCCAGGCTAAACCAATCCCACCCTTACTCCATACAGGGCCTACCCAGGCTATTACTGCAGCCGCGGCACGTGTTCCCTTCAGGATATAATCTTACACCCCCCCTCCCACGCTATTTACAAAATACTTCAGGATCCCTGATTCCCTTATATAAATCTATCCCACAACCTATTTACAACAAATTAAGTTTTGCCTCCTGCATGAGGTGAAAACTCTTTAACTTGGTAATGTACAAACAGTTTACAGGGTGTTTGTCCTTTCACCCTAACAATCAGCCACTGAGGTATATAAGATCTTCCTCACACTGGACACAACCCAGTATAACAGGGATGGTGATAATTCTCTCAGTTCTACAGTGTCATCCACATTCGCCTTCTCTTTGCATCTCACACTCGAGCAAGTCTCAGTATTTAATATCTTGTATAGATCAAGCCTGGTCGGTCTCTCCTCATGAATACACACAAAATAGTCCTTAGTAGTTTCTGACTAGCTCACCCTGTCTGACCCTGATCCCTATATATTGACCGCTCAATCTTATGTCCTCACAGAACACGGCTTATCTTTCAGTCCACGGTGTAGATCAAGCCCTTGAATAATTCTAACACTGTTCAAGCCAGGCGCGTCCTTCCATAGATCCATGAGCCCCTCAGGACAGCCGACACCTCTTCTTTTCTGTGTAGGATCTCCACAGGCATCTGTCTCTGGCAATTTACCTCAGGAGACTCACTGAAAATTACTTCCTGGTTCCAGATCTTTCTACTCGTGTCCACTGATGACCTCCAGTGGCCGAACTGAGTTACTACAGATCATTTATATTAACAGATTATTAGAAATACATTTCAGCATTCTTACACTTGTCCTGAGGAAGTGGCCAGCCGCCCACGAAACGCGTGGACTAATAAGCCTTCTTGTGATCATCTTCTGGTCCTTGGGATTTCAGCATCTGATCGGAAGCTCATGTTTTAACTGTTAACGTACATGAACCAGCACGCATAATTGATTAATATAATATGTATTTTCCATTTCAATTAAAATACTAATCATTTGTGTAGGTCTAATTTTTTATTCTGAATTAGTGAACTGAAAATGTCAGACTCCGTGTAGCATGGCAAGATGTAAAAAAACAACACATTATTGATAAGCACCAATGCCTTTAGCACCAAGGGGAACTTTTCTAACTGCCTTAAAAAATGAGTTCACATGGTGATTGAAGGGAAAATGTATTTTTCAGCAGGGGAAGATGACATTTTTAAAACTATATCATTTTATAAACTTGAACATGATCACAGTAAGTCTTTTCAGGATGATAATTGCAAGCACAGCATGTGATAAACATTGCTAAGGGCCTAGAACATTTCCTTATTGAAGAATAAAACATTTCTAAGTATTTAAAATAATTTGACTATACATCGAAATACAATCTAATGTTAGTGACAATTCTCTATAACTAGTAGGATCCTCAGGCCATGTTCCCATCATTATTATTAAAACCTTTTCCACTGCATATTTTTGTGCAGAAAATGTGCTGCTCTTAACATTTCAAGCATTTTAGATGTAATTTTATAAAAACTCAAGCCTACTGTTCTTTTAAAGACACTGTTGAACTGTGCGGTATTTTGTGCGTTATTCCCCATAGACTTCTCCGGAGAGTCTAGAAAATGCATATAAAATGCATTTGTGATATAAAATATAAAATCCCACGGTTTTGGTATTAACAATAAAAAATGAAATGCTACTTTAAATATGCACCAAAAATGTATAAAATAAATGGTGAAAAGTAAAACAGATAAAAGAAAGCAAGACAAATGCAATCGTTAAAGCAGATTGTTGATGCATATTTTGTTTGTTTGCAGAAAAAAACCTGAATTTCTTGCACGTAGCCTAATAATCTTGAACAAGAATAATAATATTTATGATATTTGACCAGGGGCGGGGAACCATTTTTCTGCCGAGGGCCATTTGGAAATTTCTACAATCCTTCGGGGCCGTACAAAATTACCAACTTGAAAATTACCCGCTATATTTGGTTAAACAATCAACTCACCCCTATTGTGGTGGCTGGAGCTGTTTCTCTTTGGCATGTGTAATATTGGTCATGTTGCTTCCCAACTGCTTTTCCAGTTTGCTAGAGCCCTAGACATTATAGGAGAGGCTGGGTGCATATACTTCACTGAGGAGGCCGAGGCTGGGGCATAGAGATCACTGGAGAGCTGGATTTAAAGAGCAGACAGTCGGCAAAACGCGTCTGCCAGCCTGAGCACTGAATTCCCAAGGAATCTGCCCGGGGGCAGCAAAAATGGCGTCGAGGGCCGCATTCAGCCTTGGGGCCTGTGGTTCCCCACCCCTGTATTAGACTAACTATAGACCACATACAATAATGAACAGTGTTACCATGTCAAAGACAAGAGTAAATGGTGCAGAGTTTGGCTAGTACTGGGTCTGTCAGCAGGAAATGATATAGAGTATTGTGGTTATAGCATTATTTGTGTTCATCCTTTATTGTATATATTTAATATATCTAAATTTAAATAATTTTGTACTTATATATAATAAAATAGAAAAAGAGGCGGCACTCACCGAAACAGACAAGATGGTCCTTTATTCCGAGAATTCAGGGACAGACAGGGTGCAGGGAGGGGGCACGAAGGGGCAACATACTACGACGCCATTTCGCGACACGTGTTGCTTCTACGGGTCCGAGTATGACCCGTAGAAGCAACACGTGTCGCGAAACGGCGTCGTAGTATGTTGCCCCTTCGTGCCCCTTCCCTGCACCCTGTCTGTCCCTGAATTCTCGGAATAAAGGACCATCTTGTCTGTTTCGGTGAGTGCCACCTCTTTTTCTATTATATTTCTCTGGTGCTTTGGCTGTGCACCACCGGAGGGGAACTTGCCATGACTGGAAGATAATCCGGACTTGATATTTGGTACCGCTAAGTGCCCTGCCTGTCTTGCTCACAATTATATATAATAAATATATTTCTAACAATTAAGATCTGCTCACATTGTAATAATTCTATTTAAAGACGTTTGTGTACAATGAACCTCTGAAAAGTTTCTCTTGTTATTCTGACAATAGGCAGTAGGTCACAGCAAAGTAAAGCTCATTTCTAGTTGTCATTCACATTTTAGAGGGGTTGTCAGGAGTGGATACAGGGGCACTGTTATCTTCAGTCTCTGCAGTACACCCCATTTAATAGAACAGGGCTCAACTGAAAAACAAGACCTATTAAGGAAGTTGCGCTGCTTCTGAGAAAAGGTAAACCCTTTTATCCAATGTAGGACAATCCCTTTAAGCTATTGCTCCATGGGTGATACAATTTATTCTTTCATTAATGACTTATTTTTAGCTCTGTCACCAAATATAGTTTGCACGGAGCAGCAGCAGTACATCAGTTGTTGCTTTGGTTCAGTAGTGGGGCAGGATCAGAAGATGGGGCATGGTGGTATCAGAGCAGTGAGGTCCGGCACTCATTGATAAGCTGATCTACAGTACACAAAGCAGTCAATTAACAGTGTGATGGACAACTGGTTCCTATAATAGTGGTCACTTACATAATTATAACAATCCACATTTGCTTTGTGACAAGAGTTTTTCTCTTAAGGCTAAATTCCACCTCAATTTTCTTTTGCCTATGGCACACACACCATTTGGGGCCACCACTATCTCATATAAGGACAACTCGTCAGTAGGAATTTTTGCGCCACCCATGTCAGTGAACAATTCGATTCCAGGTCCTCCGGCACATGCACAGATCGTGATATTGTTTTAATGATGTTTTCATTAAGCCAAAATCTCAATCTGTCAACAAGCAAGAGTAGGAGGGCACCATAGAAACTTATCAATAGAATATAGAGGATCACTCCAAGCTAAACACCTTGAAACTGAATATAATACACAAAAAGGAAGAGAAGGTGTATATAAATGCTGGAATCAGTCAAATTGTAGTAAAAAATATAACAATCTTTAATTGATTTTGCAATACAGAAATACTACAAGACAGACAAATTCTAAAGACATTTAAAATAGTAAGAGCTATATAATTTTACAGTGGTGTGTATAATTACAACGATTCCCTTCTCACATATGCAACCAATCACAGGGCCTCTGTTTAAAGTGATTAGATAGCAGGAGGGAAAAAAAACATTCTAACAAAGTCATATGCATAGTAGGTTAACACTATAAATCACAAAGACCAAAGGGGTGAATAATCTACATTAGTGCTTACTCATTAAAAAAAGATAACAGCCTCCCACTGTACTTTCTGCCCAGGGCAAAGATTACTTTAATAAACTATTCTAAGGCTGGGTTCACATTTGCGTTTGGAATGCAGCGTAACAGAATGCGCCCTGCGATCCTGTGTTTAACATGGAAACACATAGTAGCTGCATTTGGTTGCGTTCGGTTGCAGTTTGCGTTCGGATGTTCATAATTTATGCACCCTCCCCCGCCCTCTGAACGCAGCCTGTTGCATTTTTTATGCGTTCACGGGTGCTTGTTTTTATCAGCACAAACAATGCATGGATCTCAATAGATCCACAGTGTCCTCCACATGACAGCGCAGTAGAACGCTGCGGATCTCATTGAAATCACTCCCGGTGGCCACCACTGATCTCCCAGAAGATCAGCGGTGGCCACTGGGAGATCAAATGCGGCCACTGGAAGATCAGCTGGAGCAGCCGCTGATCTCCCGGGCACGGCCACCGCTAATCTCTCGGTGGTGTTGGCGCAGAAGATTTGAAGAAACAGCTGATCTGACAGCTGTTTAAATCTCCGGCGCCGACATCACCTATTTGGCGTCGGCGCGGGAGATTTAAACAGCTGTCAGATCAGCTGTTTCTTCAAATCTCCCGCGCCGACACTGCCAGGAGATCAGCGGCCGCCGGGAGGAGGAGATCTCTGCCGCTGATCTCTACCTCCCGGCCACCACCGAGATCGCTGATTGGCTGGCCGGGCACCATATCAATGTGAACACATGCGGAGATTCTCCGCTGCATTCACATCAGTATGGCAGCATTTAACCTGCGTTTGCGTCTGCATGCCCTCCGCATGCAGACACAAACACGAATGTGAACCCAGCCTTATTCATTCCCTTATGGCTGGCAACTTCCCTATATGGAGTGGTTTACTATTTCTTCACCATCTGGTTTATACCGCCAGGGTATTTAATGGTGCCTAAACAATGTTGACTTCTCTCCATTGAAGCATGAGCTTTGACTTTACCTCCCTGTACATCTTAGTAACAATACACATTTATCAAACACGACACCAGAATTATTTGTTGCTATTTATTGCTATTACAGCCTATTACTTACTGATTTAAAGGCAAAGGGGTGGATAATGTAAATTGTCATATTCTGAATACTAATTCAGTCTATTTTTCAGTAAAATTTTAGCATGGGAACATTTGCTGCCATACAGTTCTCACTTCTTACCACTCATACATAAGACAAATGACATTAGTTAAAATACTCTTTGAAAAAAAAAAGTTTTCCAGTACTTGTAGCAATAGCAAATAAGAGTTAAAATAAAAAAAAAAAACAATAATTATATGTAAAGATAAAAAAAAGAAAAATAGATTAAGGTCAGGATTATGAGGTCTGTGTCTCAACAGTGCCAGCAAGTTAGAGCAAGTCATAAAAGATTAATAATTTAATATACTGGGAAAAGAACTATTGCCTTTGGAAATACAGATTTTTTTCCTTTCTGGGAATTGAGCTGTCAGACATTCTTCCTTTTCAGCAAGTGGCCAGTAACGTTATACAGTAGATATAGATGTCAGAAGAGATATGATTTAATGACTGCCGAGAGCTGAGATGTGGAGTGGACTGGTTCTGTGATATTAGCAGATAACCCACTTGCTCCATCTTATTTTGTGCTTATAGTGGGGTGTGATGAGACCTGATTTCACTGTTTGTGTAGCAGCAAGTGCAATAAAAATTATTTTCTGCTTAGACTCAATATGGAGATACAACATGCATCGAGACCGGTAATCATTTGACAATCAAACGAATGTCATCCCGAGATGGAAGAACACAATTTCTGTTGAGTTAGGGCTTTCACTTTTTTTTTTTACTAACGTTTGGCTTCTGAATCCAAAGTGACCCTAGTTTGTCGCCATCACAACTTTTTAAACAACAGGTTACCCTCCCTTTGCTGTCTCTAAACCATTCAAAATGTACATACAGTACAATGAAAAAGGACACACCTTAAGCTTTGATTTGAGTTATAGATTGGAATTCGCGATTCTTCAGTTAAGCAATGTATGTTATGGCATATACAAAGCTGTATTGCAGAAATGCACTTTCTCTGGATTGAAAGCGGGATACCTTTCTCCTTTTTCAAGCAGGTTTTCTCATGCATTGCCACCAGTTTTGCCATATTTTAGAGCTGCAACGTTACTGGAGTATCAAAAAGCACGAGGTGTGCTATACTCAGGGACATGGCCAAGGTAAGGAAGGCTGAAAAATGACCACCTTTGAACAAGAAATATAAGATAAAATGTCAAGACTGAGCCAAGAAATATCTTAAAACTGATTTTTAAAAGGTTTTATGGACTGATGAAATGAGAGTGATTCTTGATGGGCCAGAGGCTGGATCAGTAAAAGGCAGAGAGCTCCACTCAGACTCAGACGCCAGCAAGGTGGAGGTGGGGTACTGGTGTGGGCTGGTATCATCAAAGATGAACTTGTGGGACCTTTTCGGGTTGAGGATGGAGTGAAACTCAACTCCCGGACCTACTGCCAGTTTCTGGAAGACAACTTCTTCAAGCAGTGGTACAGGAAGAAGTCGGTATCGTTCAAGAAAAACATGATTTTCATGCAGGATAATGCTTCATCACATGCATCCAACTACTCCACAGCGTGGATGGCCAGTAAAGGTCTAAAAGAAGAAAAAATAATGACATGGCCTCCTTTGTTCACCTGATCTGAACCCCATAGAGAACCTTTGGTCCATCCTAAAATGTGAGATCTACAGGGAGGGAAAAGAGTACACCTCTCGGAACAGTGTCTGGGAGGCTGTGGTGGCTGCTGCACGCAATGTTGATTGTAAACAGATCAAGCAACTGACAGAATCTATGGAAGGCTGTTGAGTGTCATTATAAAGAAAGGTGGCTATATTGGTCACTAATTTTTGGGGTTTTGTTTTTGCATGTTAGAAATGTTTATTTCTACATTTTGTGCAGTTATATTGGTTTACCTGGTGAAAATAAACAATTGAGATGGGAATATATTTGGTTTTTAATAAGTTGCCTAATAATTCTGCACAGTAATAGTTACCTGCACAAACAGATATCCTCCTAAGATAGCCAAATCTAAAAAAAAAAACACTCCACCTTCCAAAAATATTAAGCTTTGAGTCTTTTGGGTTGATTGAGAACATAGTTGTGGATCAATAATTAAAATAATCCTCTAAAATACAAATTGCCTAATAATTCTGCACACATTGTAGACAGTTTAGGTGGGTTGATACTACTGACAGATTCACTTTATGTACTGAATGTTTGATATTAAAGTAATATTTTGTAAAGAAATACAATCACAGTTTGGAATATTGTGTTAACATACCAAAGCATGATAATGGTATACTGAAACTAGAGATGCGTGGATCTTTGTCAATTCAAATTTGCTGGCTTTGCCAAATTTCTCCCAAAATTTTGACTTGCAGTGAGAATATTTGTGCAGCTTTCAATCTTGGAAAGCTTGTAAATAGAAAATAGATGTGGGGGAGAGGAGAAAGCGATCCCTGCTGACTATAAAAGCTTACGCCTTACAGGAGAGAACTGAACTTCCTGATCATAAAAGCTTACGGTCTACAGAAGAGAGAGAGGACCCTGTTGACCATAAATGCTTACACAAGAGAGAGACTCCAGTAACTGTTGCACAAACAGTGCTCCACTGGAAACCGCTGATCTGTGATGTCCCAGGTACTGACCACCACTGTACAAGGTCAGATCATCCACCAGATGTCATAGCCTTAAAGGTACCGTCACACGCCGCAATCTCGGCTGGCGATGTGTGGCGATCTAATGTGCGCGCTCACGTTTTTCATGGTTGCCTCAGATCGACGATGGCGGCATCACACGCCGCAATTTCGCCCTGAATCTAAGGCGATGTGTCGCTCCGCAAATTGCCTCCCTACAGCGGAACCAATTTTGCCTCATTCCATCGCCACTTCACACGCCGCAATCTCAAAGGCAATGTGGGCGTACATGTTTAGCACGGCGAGGACATAGGCATGCCACAGTGGTTTACACTGCGCCCCATACACGCTCATTGGAGAACGCAACAGCGTTACGATTGGTCAGTCTGCTCTGGGAGGCTGACTAATACGGACGCCATTGTCTATCGGAGTTTGCACTTAGTTTGCGGACGGTTTTGTAGCTGAAGATGTGTGTGGTGCTGAACGGACAGATCTTTAAATATGGTGCCCTGTCAACTGACAGCCAATGGCAACACAGTAGCCAACACCAATCATTGCAGACGGGGCGCGGACTACAGAACGCTTGAGGCACGCCTACGGGAAATCATAGGCAATACTCTTTCCATCATTATCGCCCTGTCACACGCCACAACACAGAAATATTGCCTTAAGGATTGCAGCTGATTACTGAGCACTGTTCAAGAACCAGGCGACGGCCGAGGGGCGTATATCGCCGCGAAATTGCCAAACCACACGCCGCAACCGTGAGGCAATTTCACGGAGATTGCTCCGGGGCGACATATCGCCTTTATGATTTCCAGGCGATATTGCGGCGTGTGACGGTACCTTAAAGCATTATGTGGAGGCCCTCATGGCAACACAAAAAGACTTTAGCCTGCTTTTGATGCTTCAACAGTGAGGGAAATTTTGCTGGGCAAGTTGTTCTGTCGTGAACTGTGAAACCTATCTCAAATTATTCGAATTTGCATGAAACAGGGAATTCAATGCAAACTCATTCCTTCATGGATTGATTTCCTTATCTCTAAAGGCCCAGTTAAACACAGATAATTGTGCAGAGATTGTTCGCAGATCTCTTGTTGCAGTGAAGTTATGGACACTTTGTTCCATTTCTACACATCCACAAAATGGAACAATGTGTCCATGATTTCACTGCAACCAGAGATCTGCGAACAATATCTGCACAATTATCTGTGTGTGTAACTGGGCCTTAACTGAGAAATCTTGAAATGTTGGTTGAAGTTGCAAAGGATTGACATGCTAGTAATTTTTCACAGGGTAGCCATAAGGCTGGATACGTATATGGGGGCCGTCACACGCTGCGACATCTTTAGCGATATTGTAAGCGATCACGTGCACGCGCAATCGCTTACAATATCGCTCACATCGCTGGTGAGATGTCACACAGACAGACTCACCAGCGATGCGGAGCCGCGATCTCGCTCGTTACTATGGTACACATCGGGTAACTAGGCGCCGCGCGTCGCTTAGTTACCCGACGTGTACCATAGTTACCATCTCCCAGCATAGGCGCGGTCGCTGGGAGATGGATCATCGTGGTGTCACACACCACGATGATGCAGATCGTTGCATCGTTCATCGCTAGATCTGAGAACCGGAGCTCAGATCAGCGATGTCACGATCAAGCGATTTACCATCGTAAATCGCTTGATTACATGCAACGATATCTTGCCCGATATCGCTTAAGCGATCAAAAAGGAGATCGCTTAAAACGATATCGGGCAAGAAATCGTTGCGTGTGACGGCCGCCTATAAGAGATAAAAAATCAGCTCACCCATCAGGAATCATAATACCGTATATAAACTAAGCAAAAGCCGTATACCTATTTAAAAAAAAAAGCAAAATCTTTATTCATTTCAGTAATAAAAATAAATGCCAGTAGCATCACACTGTACAAAAATAACATACAAAGCACAATTTAAGAGTCAAGAAGTCAAGAAGACCCCTCTAGTGCAAAGATGCCATCTGTTTATAGGCACCCTCAAGGGGACAAAAGGTCACGCACGGCAAGGTGACCTTATATCTGATGGGTCCCTGTCCTACCATGCCACCTTTTCCTTGGACTTAGCTACGCGTGGTTGATGGGCAAACAGATATTGGCCAATATATGTGCTAAGAACCTTACTTTACAAAGATAAAATATCCCCAAAAAAATCCAAAAATTGAGTTCTTTTAAAAAACGCATGTTGTTATATTTTTTCTCAAATGCATAGATGTTTTACGATCTATCAATCTATGGGCTTATATTTGATTGCATTATTATTTCTGACAACAAGTAATAATATAGGTTGTATAATATGTTAACATATGCATGACATTCATCACACTTTTCAGGATGAGAATTGGAACAATTTTTGATATGCAAGTGGGAGCGAGGTCTCGGAAGTTTTTTAGGACTACAGTCAACAACGTTCTACAATAATGGTGTCTGATTTCAGCATTAGTGCAAAAACAATTGTGTGATTTCCTTTTAGCAGCAGTTTAACTACAATGATCAAGCAAACATCATCTACCACCTATGTGTCCCTCCTTGGCACCTTCTGACATATTCTGTGACTGCACAAGTACCAGAAGCTGCAAGCAAGTGCATGTACATACAGTTAGGGCCAGAAATATTTGGACAGTGACACAATTTTCGCGAGTTGGGCTCTGCATGCCACCACATTGGATTTGAAATGAAACCTCTACAACAGAATTCAAGTGCAGATTGTAACGTTTAATTTGAAGGGTTGAACAAAAATATCTGATAGAAAATGTAGGAATTGTACACATTTCTTTACAAACACTCCACATTTTAGGAGGTCAAAAGTAATTGGACAAATAAACATAACCCAAACAAAATATTTTTATTTTCAATATTTTGTTGCGAATCCTTTGGAGGCAATCACTGCCTTAAGTCTGGAACCCATGGACATCACCAAACGCTGGGTTTCCTCCTTCTTAATGCTTTGCCAGGCCTTTACAGCTGCAGCCTTCAGGTCTTGCTTGTTTGTGGGTCTTTCCGTCTTAAGTCTGGATTTGAGCAAGTGAAATGCATGCTCAATTGGGTTAAGATCTGGTGATTGACTTGGCCATTGCAGAATGTTCCACTTATTTGCACTCATGAACTCCTGGGTAGCTTTGGCTGTATGCTTGGGGTCATTGTCCATCTGTACTATGAAGCGCCGTCCAATCAACTTTGCAGCATTTGGCTGAATCTGGGCTGAAAGTATATCCCGGTACACTTCAGAATTCATCCGGCTACTCTTGTCTGCTGTTATGTCATCAATAAACACAAGTGACCCAGTGCCATTGAAAGCCATGCATGCCCATGCCATCACGTTGCCTCCACCATGTTTTACAGAGGATGTGGTGTGCCTTGGATCATGTGCCGTTCCCTTTCTTCTCCAAACTTTTTTCTTCCCATCATTCTGGTACAGGTTGATCTTTGTCTCATCTGTCCATAGAATACTTTTCCAGAACTGAGCTGGCTTCTTGAGGTGTTTTTCAGCAAATTTAACTCTGGCCTGTCTATTTTTGGAATTGATGAATGGTTTGCATCTAGATGTGAACCCTTTGTATTTACTGTCATGGAGTCTTCTCTTTACTGTTGACTTAGAGACAGATACACCTACTTCACTGAGAGTGTTCTGGACTTCAGTTGATGTTGTGAACGGGTTCTTCTTCACCAAATAAAGTATGCGGTGATCATCCACCACTGATGTCATCCGTGGACGCCCAGGCCTTTTAGAGTTCCCAAGTTCACTAGTCAATTCCTTTTTTCTCAGAATGTACCCAACTGTTGATTTTGCTACTCCAAGCATGTCTGCTATCTCTCTGATGGATTTTTTCTTTTTTTTCAGCCTCAGGATGTTCTGTTTCACCTCAATTGAGAGTTCCTTTGACCGCATGTTGTCTGGTCACAGCAACAGCTTCCAAATGCAAAACCACACACCTGGAATCCACCCCTGACCTTTTAACTACTTTATTGATTACAGGTTAACGAGGGAGACGCCTTCAGAGTTAATTGCAGCCCTTAGAGTCCATTGTCCAATTACTTTTGGTCCCTTGAAAAAGAGGAGGCTATGCATTACAGAGCTATGATTCCTAAACCCTTTCTCCGATTTGGATGTGGAAACTCTCATATTGCAGCTGGGAGTGTGCACTTTCAGCCCATATTATATATATAATTGTATTTCTGAACATGTTTTTGTAAACAGCTAAAATAACAAAACTTGTGTCACTGTCCAAATATTTCTGGCCCTAACTGTAAGTGCTAAGGCCATCAATGCATTTAAAGGGAACCTGACCCCGAAAAATGAGCCCCCAGCCTCTTTATACCTGTCCCTGCACCATGCTAATACTTTTTTAGCCATCCCTTTGTGTCTGTATAGCGATATTGCAAACCTTATAAAAGTTGTTTTTATTCCTTCTGATCTGCGGCTTCTGAGCATTTGAGGCGTTCCTTCCTGCTTCTCCCCACCGCCTGCAGACACAAAGGGATGGCTAAAAAAGTATTAGCATGGTGCAGGGACAGGTATAAAGAGGCTGGGGGCTCATTTTTCGGGGTCAGGTTCCCTTTAACAGAATGGACACACAGATCTGTTAAAAAACAGATGTCTGTATATTTCCACTGCACTCTGTTGGTCTGTGTGTTATCCAGTTTAAAAACTGACAGCAAACTTGTGAGAAATGCTCATGTGGAGATATGTTATAAATGTTATTTGTCTCTAAAGAGTCTGCCTTGATGCTGACTACAATGACCTTCATGTAAAGTCAGGGTGTAGTTGTTAATGAAACCTATGAAGGTTAGTTCTTCCAAAAAGATTTAGCAGAATAGCCAGGCTTGAGCTCAGGATATTAGGATTATAAATCACACACGGTAATAAAATGTTCTTTCCTATCAGAACTCAGAGACCTTTTCCTCAGGTTTTATATGTCTTCATGTATGTTGTCACAAGCACAACTTGAAGCCCAGGAAAACGTGCTGAATCTCCAACCTATCATGTTGAAGATATTTCTAAAGAACAGTCATTGTGTTTCTAAACATATTGATAACCATTTTCCTGTTCCATTACATACATGTCTGGATGTGACAATGCTGTATTCACATAATCATAATGTGATTTTATAAAATAATGAAACATTATTTCTATTATTTTTTCATTTAAGATGTTTGCCTCTTTTGGGATTAGTCTGTTCAGCTCTAAAGCAGAACAAATGAGTGAATTATTCTCTTCTCTCATTATACTATATAGTATGGTTTGTCTTTTTTTTTATTTATTAATAATAGCATATGATGCAGGGGTTAGCATATGATGCAGATTTAAAAAGTGCAATGCAGTTACACTAGACAGGAATCTAACACTCATCTCATCTTCACTCTATACAGGTATATGTTTATTTTCACATATAGTAAAAGGAAAGCCAGCTCACCTAGGGCTTGAAGTCCAGCTTGCACAGAACCAGGTGGATCCACACTAGATAATATATTCAAGGAAAAAAAGGGTTGTTGTTCCAACGTCTGATAAAATAATTCTTTATTTTTGGCCCATTAAAAAACTTACAAAAATTACAAAGGTTGCATATACAGGGCGGCGGAACAAGATGCGTTTTGAACGCTCACTTGCATTCTTTATCACAGCTTAGCTACACAATGAAAAAGATTTTCTAAAATACTAAAAATGTGCCAATGGAAACAATTGGAACAAGTCACATGACACAATTACCACAATGAATACATTCATTAAGCAACAGGTGCATGAAAACAGTCAATAGTGATACATGGTTTCTCTCGTCAGATTAAAACCTTTTGGGCTTCTTGAATCCAGATTTAATATCCAGTATGCCTCTATTGTCAATAATTTGTGTTTTATATCTCCACCTCTTGAATGTGGAAAAAGTTTTTCAATACCTAAAACTTGCAAAGAACACATGTCACGATTGTGCTCAATAATAAAATACTTTGCAATAGCAGAAACATTTCTACTGGTGTTATTAGAATGAAGCATATCATTGTAATGTTCATCAAACCTGGTTTTTAATTTATGTATAGTGCAAACTACGTAAAATTTATTGCATGTGGTGCAATTCATTTTGTATGCCACGTTCTTTGAATCACAATATACTGCTTGATTTTATATTGATTTGAATGATCAGAATCATGAAAAGATAAACGAACAGAAAGCACTGAGTTGAAAAGAATCACCGCACTGACCTCCAAAGATGACAAGCAGAGTAATGGTGTATACTCTGTTTATTTAGCCACTTGCCTACGCGTTTCGTTGTGTAAATACGACTTCATCAGGGCATCTTTTCAACTCAGTGCTTTCTGTTTGTTCATCTTATCTTCCCCCACTGAGCACTGCTGCGACCTCAGGAGAGAGCTGTCAAAGTTAGTTGTGACTCATACAACCTGACCAGGTGAGTCTTTCCATAGAAGGGGGACACCTGGTGGCTAAACTAAGAGGATATCACTCTATGTGCGCTCCAACTATTTTATTTCTACAGAATCATGAAAAACAGAACTGCCCAGTGTGAATGAGCGCAGAACTGCCCAGTGTGAATGAGCGCAGAACTGCCCAGTGTGAATGAGCGCAAAACTGCCCAGTGCGAATGAGCACAGAACTGCACAGTGTGAATGAGCGCAGAACTGCCCAGTGTGAATGAGCGCAGAACTGCCCAGTGTGAATGAGCGCAGAACTGCCCAGTGTGAATGAGCGCAGAACTGCCCAGTGTGAACGAGCGCAGAACTGCCCAGTGTGAACGAGCGCAGAACTGCCCAGTGTGAACGAGCGCAGAACTGCCCAGTGTGAACGAGCGCAGAACTGCCCAGTGTGAACGAGCGCAGAACTGCCCAGTGTGAACGAGCGTAGAACTGACCAGTGTGAACGAGCGCAGAACGGCACAGTGTGAACGAGCGCAGAACGGCACAGTGTGAATGAGCGCAGAACGGCACAGTGTGAATGAGCGCAGAACTGCACAGTGTGAATGAGCGCAGAACTGCACAGTGTGAATGAGCGCAGAACTGCCCAGTGTGAATGAGCGCAGAACTGCACAGTGTGAATGAGCGCAGAACTGCCCAGTGTGAATGAGCGCAGAACTGCCCAGTGTGAATGAGCGCAGTACGGCACAGGTGTGAATGAGCGCAGAACGGCACAGTGTGAATGAGCGCAGAACGGCACAGTGTGAATGAGCGCAGAACGGCACAGTGTGAATGGGCGCAGAACGGCACAGTGTGAATGAGCGCAGAACGGCAAAGTGTGAATGAGCGCAGAACGGCACAGTGTGAATGGGCTCAGAACGGCACAGTGTGAATGAGCGCAGAACGGCACAGTGTGAATGAGCGCAGAACGGCACAGTGTGAATGAGCGCAGAACTGCACAGTGTGAATGAGCGCAGAACTGCACAGTGTGAATGAGCGCAGAACTGCCCAGTGTGAATGAGCGCAGAACTGCACAGTGTGAATGAGCGCAGAACTGCCCAGTGTGAATGAGCGCAGAACTGCCCAGTGTGAATGAGCGCAGTACGGCACAGGTGTGAATGAGCGCAGAACGGCACAGTGTGAATGAGCGCAGAACGGCACAGTGTGAATGAGCGCAGAACGGCACAGTGTGAATGGGCGCAGAACGGCACAGTGTGAATGAGCGCAGAACGGCAAAGTGTGAATGAGCGCAGAACGGCACAGTGTGAATGGGCTCAGAACGGCACAGTGTGAATGAGCGCAGAACGGCACAGTGTGAATGAGCGCAGAACGGCACAGTGTGAATGAGCGCAGAACGGCAAAGTGTGAATGAGCGCAGAACGGCACAGTGTGAATGAGCCCAGAACTGCACAGTGTGAATGAGCGCAGAACTGCACAGTGCGAATGAGCACAGAACTGCACATGAGCACATGCGACATTTCTGTGAACCACATTTAAATTGCCCCTTTCGTTGCAGACAAGTGCTTTTTTTCTTTGAGAATCAGAAAGAAATGTTGGAGAAAGTGAGTTACCTAATGAAGGTGCCTTTTTTGCCTCAACATTGCAGCCATTTTCCAAAAAGCATGCTAATGTTTCAGCCTCAAAAAGTATTGGTAGATGTTTATTAAATAAGTTTTTTATTTCTGAAAATTGTGCACTATATTGCAGCAAAATGACAGGTTTACTTTAAAAAAAAACATTTTTTGCTTTTGTTTTAGGACTTAATAGATCAGTCCGTTTTTTGTCGGAAATTATTTTCAACAACTACGGGATCAGAGCAATTTCTGACAATTCTTGTGAACTCAGCGACTAGTATGGCCTTAGCTACTTGCTGCGGTTGGCTGCTAGGAAAATGCATGATAGAATTACCTGCAGATGGTTTGTGATGGATAGCAGTGGATACAATTTCACCTGGAATGCCCGTAGGGATCAAATCTAAGAACACCAAAGTTTTTGAACTATTGGAAAAACAGTAAAGCGCAAATGAAATATAATATCATTCAAAAATGTGACAAATCCTGGTATGGCAGATTCATCCCCCTGCCAGATGAATACCATATCATCAATAAATCAGGTTTTATATGTCTTCATGTATGTTGTCACAAGCACAACTTGAAGCCCAGGAAAACGTGCTGAATCTCCAACCTATCATGTTGAAGACATTTCTAAAGAACAGTCATTGTATTTGTAAACATATTGATAACCATTTTCCTGTTCCATTACATACATGTCTGGATGGGACAATGCTGTATCCACATAATCATACATGTGATTTTATAACATAATTAAACATTATCTGTATTATTTTTTCATTTAAGATGTTCGCCTCTTTTGGGAATAGTCTGTTCAGCTCTAATGCAGAACAAATGAGTGAATTATTCTCTTCTCTCATCATTCTATATAGTATGGTTTGTCTTTTTTTAACAATAGCATATGATGCAGGGGTTAGCATACGATGCAGATTTTAAAAAGTACAATGCAGTTACATTAGTCAGGAATCTAACACTCATCTCATCCTCTCACCGTACAGGTATATGTTTATTTTCATCACATCCCATCTACTGTGATTCACCCAACTTTTCTCTGCTATCGTAATGGAATATATTAATTTTCATCTCATCCCATTCATCTTCTGTGATTCACCCAAATTGTTTGTGCTATAGTAATGGAACAGTATATAGTAATTTTCATCTCATCCCATTCATCTGCTGTGATTCACCCACCTTTTCGATGTTTTTTCTTATCTGGGAGACTTGTGACTGGTGTGGGACTTCTGTCTCATTCCTGCATTGAGACTCCATTTTAAATGTGTTTCTTTTCTTTGGCAGTTCAGGAGTTAATGTCAGTCTCTGCTGCTAGCAAGCTAGCTAGTTCTTGTGCAGGTGAGGCCACTCTGTGATTACTCCCATCCCCTTTATATTGTCACATGGTTCCAGCATGCTTTGCTGGTGATTGAACCTCATTCCTGGCTTCCTGAGAAGTAAGCTCTCTTGAGACCTGGCTGTTGCCAAGCTGTTTTCTGTCTAGTAGAAGTGGCAGCAGGCGTGAAGTTGCCTTTGTTCTCTGTCTGTCTCCCCTTTCGCTTTTGCAGTAGTTTGGCCTAGCGATCCCACCAGCCATTCTCTATTGAGGGCTAACATCAGGACCAGCGAGCAAACCAAGAAAATGGGGCCGTAGTAGGGAAGCGCTGAGGTGATTAAGGAACAGAAATTAGAAGCTTAGAGTTCACAAACCTTTAATTAATATGCAAGCTCTCCAGGCCAGGCCATGACGCGTTTTGATAGCAGTTCCTATCTTCCTCAGGTAGTGGAGAGCATGTGGGGTAACAGCCTTATAAAGGGAGTATTTACCAATCAGATTTCATAATTGATTATGACATCCCATGAAGTAAACAAAGGATAATAGAACCCAACCAACTAACAGTAAAATTCTACCATATCCTATTACAAACTTTATGTATAAAGCCATAATAACACTGATTCTAAAAACCAATATATAAAAAACATAATAAAAGTAATGGTACCCTAATGTTTAAAACCAGGACATCTATTATATAATTGCGAATGGGTTTTTTGCCCCTTCTGAGTCCGCTCGCGCTGCGAGTCAGCGTGGTCGTGTGGATACGCCCGAAGCATTGGCCGCGCAGCGGCCATTGCGAGCAGTTCTAAGGCGACTCGCTATGCCCGCGCAGCGGGCATGGCGAGTCGCCTTAGCAGCGCGAAGCATTGGCCGCGAAGCGGCCATTGCGAGTCAGAGACTCGCTCTTCTAGAATCCCGATGCATGTGCATCGGGCACCCAGCTAGTCTACTATATAATTGTCTAAGGCTTTTTTTGAGTGTGTCTGTAACCAAAATCACGCGACAGACACAGGCCGCTCATTGGCCGCTCAGGCTATGCAAATAGGCACGAGAATTCAAAGTTCGAATTTCGCACCTATTTGCTGCCCACTGACCCCCTCTCTGCCCCCTGACCCTGCTCTGCCCACTGACCCTGCTCTGCCCACTGACCCCTCACACTGCCCACTGACCCTGCTCTGCCCACTGACCCCTCACACTGCCCACTGCCCCCCACTCTGCCCACTGACCCCCACTCTGCCCACTGACCCTCACTGCTCACTGACCCTGCTCTGCCCACTGACCCTGCTCTGCCCACTGATCCCCTCACACTGACCCTGCTCTGCCCACTGACCATGCTCTGCCCACTGACTCCTCACACTGCCCACTGACCATGCTCTGCCCACTGACTCCTCACACTGCCCACTGACCATGCTCTGCCCACTGACTCCTCACACTGCCCACTGACCATGCTCTGCCCACTGACCCCTCACACTGCCCACTGACCCTGCTCTGCCCACTGACCCTGCTCTGCCCACTGACCCCCTCACACTGACCCTGCTCTGCCCACTGACTCCTCACACTGCCCACTGACCATGCTCTGCCCACTGATTCCTCACACTGCCCACTGACCATGCTCTGCCCACTGACCCCTCACACTGCCCACTGACCCTGCTCTGCCCACTGACCCCCGCTCTGCCCACTGACCCCCACTTTGCCCACTGACCCCTGATTTGTCCACTGACCCTGCTCTGCCCACTGACCCCCGCTCTGCCCACTGACCCCCACTTTGCCCACTGACCCCTGCTTTGTCCACTGACCCTGCTCTGCCCACTGACCACCCTCTGTTCACTGACCCCCCACTCTGCCCTTTGACCATGCCCACTGACCCCTGCTCTGCCAACTGACCATGCCCACTGACCCATGCTCTACCCACTGACCCTTCTCTGCCCACTGACTATGCCCACTGACCGCTGCTCTGCCCACTAACCCCTGCTCTGCCTACTGACCCCTGCTCTGCCCACTGACTGTGCCCACTAACCCCTGCTATGCCCACTGAACCCTGCTCTGCCCAGTGACCCCCGCTCTGCCTGCAGACCCCTGCTCTGCTCACTGACTGTGCCCACTGACCCCTGCTCTGACCACTGACCCCTGCTCTGCCCACTGATTTTTTCCACTAACCCCTGCTCTGCCTAATCACTGTACCCACTAACCCCCGCTCTGCCCACTGACCCTGCTCTGCCCACTGACCCCCCACTCCTGCTCACTGACCCTGCTCTGCCCATTGACCCCCCACTCTGCCCACTGACCCCCGCTCTGCCCACTGACCCTGCTCTGCCCACTGATCCCCCCTTTGCCTACTGACCATGCCCACTGACCCTTGCCCTGCCTACTGACCCCAGCTCTGCCTACTGACCCCAGCTCTGCCCACTGACCCTGCTCTGCCCACTGACCCCCACTCCTGCCTACTGACCCGGTTCTGCCTACTGATTATGCCCACTGACCCCTGCTCTACCCAATGACTGTGCCCACTAACCCCTGCTCTGCCCACTGATCCCCCACTCTGCCCACTGACCCCCAGCTGATCGGTTTCACAGGCAAAGACAGGTCCTGTCCTGGGAGCTAGAAGACAGGTGGTGCGAGCCGGCGTAGGGTAAGTATCCTCACTGAGGTTTTTTTTTATTATCACCACGGAGGAGCGGGGGGGGGGTGTGGAGGGGCAGAGGGAGGGGGGGGAATGGAGGGGCAGAGGGAGGGGGGCCGCGGGGAGCGGAGGGGGTCAGGAGGAGCGCCTCCATCCTGCCTCCCGTATCCATCCTGCCCCCCCGCCACCATCCTGCCCCACCGGCTCCATCCTGCCCCGCCAGCTCCATCCTGCCCCCCACCACCATCCTGCCCCGCCGGCTCCATCCCGCACCCCCACCACCATTCTGCCCCCCCGCCACCATCCTGCCCTGCCGGCTCCATCCTCCCCCCTCGCCACCATCCTGCCCCGCCGGCTCCATCCTGCCTCGCTCGCTCTATCCTGTGCCACTCGCCACCATCCTGGCCCCCCGCCACCATCCTGCCCTGCCGGCTCCATCCTCCCCCCTCGCCACCATCCTGCTCCTTCGGCTCCATCCTGCTCCTCCGGCTCCATCCTGCCCCGCTCGATCCATCCTGCCCAGCTCGATCCATCCTGCCCAGCTCGATCCATCCTGCCCCACTTGCTCCATCCTGCCCCCCGCTGTTCTTGCTCCCCTGGCACCATCCTGCACCACTTGCTCTATCCTGCTTCCCCCCCGGCTCCATCCTGTACCCCCCGGCTCCATCCTGTTTCCCCCAAGTCCATCCTGCCCCCTCCGGCTCCATCCTCCCCCCCCGATCCATCCTGCCCCTCCTCCCCCCCGATCCATCCTGCCCCGCTCGCTCCATCCTGCCCCATTCGCTCCATTCTGCCCCCGACACAATCCTGCCCCCCCTTCCCCCCTCAGCTGATCGGATTCCCAGGCAACGACAGGTCCTAAAGGCCTGTAGGACCTAGAAGGCGGAGGTGGAGTGAGCCGGCGGACAGGTGAGTATCCTAACTGAGGATTCTTTTACTTTTACTGTGGAGGACCGGGGGCCAGGAGGAGTGGGGGACCGCGGGGAGCGGAGTATCGCCATATGCCATAGTGCATAGCACTGCAATACATGTACTGTAATGTCCTGCCATATACTATAGTGCTGCTATACATGTACTGTGATGTACCGCCATATACTATAGTGCTGCTATACATGTGCTGTAATGTACCGCCATATACCATAGCGCTGCTATACATGTAATGTAATGTGCCACCATATACTATAGTGCTGCTATACATGTGCTGTAATGTACTACCATATACCATAGCACTGCTATACATATATATACATATATACATATATATAGTTCACTCACGTTGACTGAACAAGTTCTGTCAGTCACAGTATGTCAACTACATACATATTCTACAATACCCGATGCGTTAGAATCGGGCCACTATCTAGTATATTATAAACCCAGAAAGGGAAACTAATGGATTGCCTTCTCAACGGTTAAATTCAAGCCCTCGGGGGACAAGGTGCCCAATCTGAAAATCCAATAAGATTCACGATTAATCAATCGACCCAAATGATCCGTAATGGTGGGTTTACACACACCAATCATTGTGTCCAATATCTGAACAGATCTCTGGTTGCAGTGAAATCATGGACACATAGTTCCATTTTGTGGCTGTGTACAAATGGTGCAAAATGTCCATGATTTCACTGCAACCAGAGATCTGTTCAGATATTGGACACAATGATTGGTGTGTGTAAACCCACCATAACAGTCCCGTCTATCTGATCAATAATTTTCAGACTAAGATGGGTAGGATCTTTATTGTGTACCAATGAGAAATGCTTGTACATGCTGTGCAATTCATTTTTTTTTTTTAAATCAGATAATTTTTTTATGAAACATTTTCAAAACATACAAATTTAATATACAAATTCACATCTTCATGCACCTCGATATAATTTTGTCCCCTTGTCTTTGGTCACCTGTAGTTCACCGATGGATGGGGGCATGCTTTTACTGCGGGCTTAAAGGGAACCAACCACCCCAAATGACCCCCCCGGACTATTAATATCGTTCCCTAGACCCAGCACATACATGTGCTGCAAGGTTTTTAGCTAAAAAAAACAGTTTTTTAAAAGTGAAGATAATGCTTTATAAAGATTATAAAGAAGGGACGGGTGGGCGTTACTTAGCTGTGGCTAAAGCCGAGATTCTGCTGCCAGTCATCCTCGTGTGCTCGTCACAGCAGTAACGGCCAGCCCTTTTTGCAGCGTCCCAGGCTGGTGCACGGGATTTCATGCCCGTGCACACGTCATCAGCTACAGCCGGGTAGCGAGCGCGCGCTCTGACTTCCACAGCCGAGCGCAGGAAGTCAGAGCGCGCGCTCGCTACCCGGCTGTAGCTGATGACGTGTGCACGGGCATGACATCCCGTGCACCAGCCTGGGACGCTGCAAAAAGGGCTGGCCGTTACTGCTGTGACGAGCACACGAGGATGACTGTCCGCAGAATCTCGGCTTTAGCCACAGCTAAGTAACGCCCACCCGTCCCTTCTTTATAATCTTTATAAAGCATTATCTTCACTTTTAAAAAACAGTTTTTTTAGCTAAAAACCTTGCAGCACATGTATGTGCTGGGTCTAGGGAACGATATTAATAGTCCGGGGGGGTCATTTGGGGTGGTTGGTTCCCTTTAAATGTCACCTCATTGGTGTTTGTCCATCCGTATCCAGACAAACATCACAAAAGCCATCTTCCCCAGGCCGTATGGAGAATGGCCTGCCTGGCTTCCTGATTAGAAGAAAGCTCTCGGGAGAACCTGACCATTACCAAGCCATCTGCTGCCCAGGAAAAGTGGCAGCAGTTGTGAAGTTGCCTTGGTTCCCTGTTTGTCTCTGCTTCTCCTCTTGTCTTCTTTATTGAAGTAGTTGGGACTAGTGTTCCCGCTGGTCATTCTCTATTGAGAGCTAACATCAGGGCCAGCGATGGCCTAGATATCCTGCTCAGCGATGAGTTGAAAGAACTCATATAAGGACGGTAGGGAGATCAGGGCACAGCCGCAGGTGAGTGCAGGAGGTCACCTGTCTCCCGTTTCCTATGAGCAGGACCCTCCACTGTATTTCCCCTCCCCGGTGTCTCCCCGTTCATTGTTTTGTGTAGTGTCTGGACATTGTTGGTTCATGCGTCACTGTCATGCACGGTACCTGGGCATCCTCCTTAGTCTCCTCTTCTTGCCTGCATCATCGCCGACATCTTCCTGTGTCTGTGCTCAGCATATGATCATGTGATCAGGGCACACAGAGATTACATCACTGTGATGTGTCGGTCACATGATCAGATGCCGAGCACAGTCACAGAAAGACGGCGGCGATGCTGCAGACAGGGAGCGACGGTGGTTAAGTTATCAGCCATTTATTATTTTAGTGTGCATGCCAGCAGAGGGGCATATAGAGTGATGGGAGACCATAACCAGGATGAGGAGTGCAGGCTCATATAATATGCGCCACTCCCCCTTCCCACATCTCAACACTGGGTTCAGCACTGAAGTGATGGACAGCGGGATGCAGTGCATGTTATATGAGCATAATGAGTGGGGGCACGTGACCACAGGCTGCCTCTGCAGTCCGCACCAGCCTCCTCCAGCCCCCGGACACCGCTCCAGAGTCGGCTTTCCCCATCCCCTACAGCACAGCATGAATTCGGATTATAAAACACTTTTTATAATCCGAAAAATTCAGTAGTTTGTTCATGAATGCTGTAATAAATTATCTCTCTGTAAGGCTTCAAGATCCACTCTGGCATGCACCCATGTTTATTTGTCTTGCTTTTCATGTACCCTGCAATCTTAAGTCAGTGTGATTGATTGATTGATTGATTAACAAGTTAAATTGACCCTGATCTAAGCACAAGCTTCCTTATAAATATAGACCCAGCCTGGGAAAGCATATGATGCAGGTTTAATAGGTGCAGATTTTAAAAAATGCAATACAGTTACACAGGGCAGTTAAACACGGCAGGAATCGGGTATGTCGTGCAAGACAACCAAACAGACATGTAACTTGTTCACTTGGGCTGCATAATGTGTTCACTACGAGTATCTCCATTATTTTTGTGCTAGCTGCTTCCTTGCCTCATATCTACCGCTCTTTCACGCACTCGGTGCACTCCATCCATATCTGTCCCTCTCTGCTCCCCTCTCCTATGTACAGCTCTCATGCTCTTTTTAGAATGTTAAAAAACCCAGATCTATTCACACCCTCCATACAACATAAGAGATGCCTGCACAAATACCTTAACCATCTACTCACTCTCTTTATTCTCCTCCTAGTCACAGCGGATATTGAACCTAATCCAGGCCCTTCTTATCATAGTAAGATTAACTCCTTCCCTGCTACACTCAGAAACTCCAGGAATGTAATTAATATTCCTTGCATGCCGTCTGTTGCCTTCAACTGTGCCTTTTGGAACACTCACTCAGCATGTAACAAATTGTCCTACATCCACAACTTTTTCCTTTCACATAACATTAACCTCCTTGCTCTTACAGAGACCTGGATTCAGCAGTTGGACACTATCGCTGCTGCTCTCTCATATGGTGGCCTCCAATTTTCTCATACACCTAGATTTGAGAACAGACCAGGTGGAGGTGTTGGTCTGCTGCTCTCAACAAATTGTGCTTTTCAGGTTATCCCACCTGTCCCCTCAGTTAACTTCCCTTCTTTTGAGGTCCTCACTGTAAGACTTTACAGGCCCTTCTCGCTGCACGTGGCAGTGGTTTATTGCCCCCCACGCCAATTCCTTGTTCACCTTGCCACCTGGCTTTCACACTTTCTAGCCTGCAGCATTCCCACTCTCATCATGAGGAACGTTAACATTCCTGTTGATAATCCCATCTCCTCACCTGCTTCTCATCTTTTATCCCTGACCTCCTCTCTCGGCCTTTCACAATTTATTAACTCTTCCACACATGAAGATGGGAATACATTGGACCTCATCTTCTCCCGGGTCTGCTCAGTGCATCATTTTGCTAATTCCCCTCTTCCAACCCCTGACTACAACCTTCTTTCTTTCTTAGTCAAGAATTGTCAACACTCAGAAACTTATAAAGAATTTACAGTCTTCACTGGCCCCAATCTTCTCCCTCTCATGTCCTGACTTTGCTACAAAAGTCCATAATGGGGGAAGAAAAGAGACCAGACAGTGCTCCTGGATCTGCGCTGCTGACACAATAGACAAGGTGGTAACACAGTTTAATGTGCAGTGATGGCTTTTATTTCATCCGATGCGTTTTGGAATTATATCCCTGCTCCTTCCTCAGGGAGCCATGTTGGCTCCCTGAGGAAGGAGTTTGGATATAACTCTGAAATGTGTCAGGTGAAATAAAAACCATCATTGCATTTTAAACTGTTTTACTATCTTTTCTATCGTGTGAGTCGCGCGGGTCCAGGAGCACTGTCCGGTCTATTTCCTGCCCACATTGGTTACCACAAATACAAGGGGAGTGTGGATCCTGTGGCAGCCATACCATACCTCTATTTCGATTGTGGGTCACACAATCCGATCCAGGTGAGCAGTGACAAATTTCTGCATGACACTATTGCTTAAAAAAATAAGACCCTATTGCGCTCTCTTTCCTCTTTCTAGCTCATTTGTAAAACTCCATAATAAAACACTGCAAAGTGCCCTAGATGAAGCTGCACTTCCTACACTTAGAACAACTCAGCACTGACAGTGGCAGCCCTAGAACACGCTGCAAACACGATTTCTCCAACGGGGCTCCAAGTGTGCAGAACATCTGTGGAGAAAATCCAACGTGGCCAAAGATTTCATCCATGGTAAATTTATGCTGAAAACATACAACACCACCCTTCACCTCTCCAAACAAGCTTTCTACAATACCCTTACCACATCACTAGCAAACAATCCTAGACGACTCTTTGACACTTTCCACTCCTTCCTCGGCCCCAACCAAGAGCCTCAGCGCTGACGATCTGGCCAACTATTTTAAAGGCAAAATTGACCACATACAACAGGAAATTTGCTCTCAACATAATGCATTTTCTTCCCTCCTGCACTTCATCCAACTCTCTTTTGGTGCTCGATCCAGTCATAGAGGAAGAAGTTACCTGGCTCCTTGCATCTTCTCGACCCACTACCTGCATTAGTGACCCTATTCCCTCTCCTTCAATCCATTTCCCCAGCTGTCACATCTCACCTAACTAAAATATGTAATCTTTCCCTCTCATTTGGTGTTTTCCCCTCCTCCTTCAAACAAGCCAGCATTTATCCATTACTAAAAAAACATCCCTCGATCAGAACTCTGCTGCTAGATATCGACCTGTCACTAATCACTTCATCTCTAAACTTTTGGAACAGTTGGTCCATTGCCGTCTAATCCGCTATCTCTCAGATAATTCACTTCTTGACCCTCTACAATCGAGTTTCTGCTTCTTACATTCTACTGAAACTGCCCTTACTAAAGTCTCTAATGATCTACTAACAACTAAATCTAATGGTCTCTACTCCCTGCTGATCCCCCTGAATCTCTCTGCTGCATTTGATACCATGGATCACCAGCTTTTTCTCTCTATGCTCCACTCAATTGGATTCAAGGACACCACTCTATCCTGGTTCTCCTCCTACCTCTTTGACCGCTCCTTCACTGTATCTTTTACCAGCTCCTCATCTTCTATTCCCCTCACAGTTGGGGTACTTTAGGGTTCAGTTCTAGGTCCCCTTCTCATCTCTCTATACACTGCCCCTATTGGACAAACCATCAGTAGATTGGTTTTCAGAACCATCTCTATGCTGACGACACCCAATTATACACCTCTTCTACTGACATCACCCCTACATTATTACAAAATACCAGTGATTATCTGCTGTCTCTAACATTATGTCCTCTCTGTACCTTAAACTGAATCTGTCAAAAAACTGAACTTCTCGTGTTTCCTCCCTCTCCTAATCTTCCGAAACGTAATATTGCCATTTCTGTATGTTGTTGTATCATTACTCCTCAGAGCACGCCCGCTGTCTTGGAATTATATGACTCAGATCTTTCCTTCTCCCTCCACATCCGGTCACTTGCTTGCTCATGTCACCTACACCTCAAAAACATCTCTAGAATTCGACCTTTTCATACTGTTGGCTCTGCAAAAACTCTAACTGTTGCCCTTATTCATTCTCATCTGGATTATTACAATTCTCTACTAATTGGTCTCCCTCTTATTAAACTCTCTCCTCTCCAATCCATCCTGAATGCAGCAACCAGGATCATATTCCTCTCCAACCGCTTCACTGATGCCTCTATTCTGTGCTAGTCATTGCACTGGTTGCCAATCCGCTGCAGAGCACAATATAAAATTATCACTGTCACCCACAAAGCCCTCCACAGTTCTGCACCGCCCTACATCTCCTCTCTTATCTCTGTCTATCGTCCTACACGTGCCCCCCGATCCGCAAGTGATCTAAGACTGACATCATCAACAATCAGAACCTGCCACTCCCGTCTCCAAGACATCTCACGATCTGCATCAATTGTCTGGTACGGATTACCAAGAACAATTCAATTAACTCCCACTACCCACAGCTTTAAACAAGCCTTTCGAATCTAACACATCTCTTTACATTAGCCTATCACCTCACCTCACTTGTCTAACTATTCCTATCTTCCCTTTTAAAAATCTGGCCTCTTGTACCATCTGTTTACACCCTCCATGCACTTAATAGCACTTTATCTGTACTTGTGAGATCCTGGCTGGTGACAGGTTCATGCAGCATTATGTGAATCCCCTATTTTTTATATTGATGGCTGGACCATATATTATGGCAGTTTTTACCATTTTTCTTTCGTGCCTCCCCTATCTCCTCATAGATTGTAGCTTGCGAGCAGGGACCTCACTCCTCATGGCTTCTGAATTTTTTTGTTATTCTGTATTGTTTCAAATGGTCTGTATATGTCCCCTCTAAATTGTAAAGTGCTGTGGAATATGTTAGCGATATATCAATACTATTATTATTATTATTATTATTATTATGATTAATGGAAGAACAAGCAAATTAAGCTAAACTGAAAGGCAAACTAATGTATAATCATGATTCAAGGCTGGTCCTATGACATTCTGTATTTGGTATACAGCAGAGACATATTATTCTATGGAAATATCATATCATTATTTTGCCCACCTTCCAGCTAATTTGCAATACAATGAATGAATATGAATACATTGTAAAGGCCTCTAAGTATTAACTGTGTTCTATTTAAAAACAGTATGAATACATTACTATGACGTGATCATATTCACATATATATAGACATAGTCTTATTAGTGATATTTATAAGATGACTGTAAAAGCTTTTCGGTGTATAACTCACGATTAGTGATGAGCGAGTACTAAAATGCTCGGGTGCTCGAAGCTCGGGCCAAGCATCCCGAGATACTCGTGTACTCGGCCCGAGTACCGAGCCCAATGTTATCCTATGGGAGACCCGAGTATTTTTATGAAATGCCTGCCGGCAGCATGTAGAAACCCTAAAAATGTCACAAAAGTCTCAGAATAGTGCTCAAATGACATGGCAACACCATGGGGAAGACCCCTGGAAGCATTTCTCACTCAAAAGTCACAGCTGTGAACAATCTTGTCTGAGTTTCACGCCAATTTTACGGAGTCACCAGAAAAGCTTCCAAAATGATACTAAAATGAATATTTAGGGTGGAAATGTTAAGGGCACATACCCAATAGTGAGATACAGCTGGTGTATGTTACTTTTTGTGATTACATGAAAGATTTTACGTGAAAACATTGTGCGGCACTCCGATGTCCCTGAGAAGAGACGAACATGAAGGCCTCTTGACATAATGTGCCCATTTTGAGGAACTGGGTCTATTGTAGTATTTTCCTTTGCCAAGGCAGTCCAAAATTTGGAGGTTCACCAATGCCCCTGGATAGAGACGTGCATGAGGGCCTGTAAACCTGAAGTGGGTGTATAGTAGTATAACCCTTTGGCCAGGGCATCCAAAAATTGGTAGGCTCCACATTGTCCCAGGATAGAGACGTGCAGGAGGGCCTGTAAACCTGAAGTGGGTGTATTGTAGTATAGCCCTTTGGCCAGAGCAGCCAAAAATTGGGAGGTTCAACAATGACCCATGCATACAGACATGCAGGAGGGCCTGTAAACCTCAAATGGGTGTATTGTAGTATAGCCCTTTGGCCAGGGCAGCCAAAGATTGGGAGGCTCCACATTGTCCCAGGATAGAGACATGCAGTAGGGCCTGTAAACCTCAAGTGGGTGTATTGTAGTATAGCCCTTTGGCAGGGCAGCCAAAAATTGGGAGGCTCCACATTGTCCCAGGATAGACACGTGCAGGAGGGCCTGTAAACCTTAAGTGGGTGTATTGTAGTATAGCCCTTTGGCCAGGGCAGCCAAAAATTGGGAGGTTCAACAATGACCCATGCATACAGACATGCAGTAGGGCCTGTAAACCTCAAGTGGGTGTATTGTAGTATAGCCCTTTGGCCAAGGCAGCCAAAAATTGGGAGGCTCCACATTGTCCCAGGATAGAGACATGCAGTAGGGCCTGTAAACCTCAAGTGGATGTATTGTAGTATAGCCCATTGGCAGGGCAGCCAAAAATTGGGAGGCTCCACATTGTCCCTGGATAGAGACGTGCATGAGGGCCTCAAAACATTTTTCCCAGTCAAAAGGAGCGGGTCTCCTGTCGTTGTAATGCCCATTCTAAAAGAATGGGCGAAAAAATGTACCACTGCGCGTATACCTCAAACAACAGCCTAACTATTGTAACGGTCATCATGGTGGCTCATGAGGAGAAGGAGGAGCTGTCCAGCGATTAGCCAAAGTCCAGAAGTGTGTACCCATGGGTGAGTGGAGGTACATGGCAAATTCCCATAACAAAATTTAAATTCAGTTGTCATTTGTTGGTGGTGTGGTGAAGTCTGGCCCAATCCAACCCTTGTTCATCTTGATCAGAGTCAGCCTGTCAGCATTTTCAGTTGACAGGCGGGTGCGTTTATCAGTAATGATTCCACCTGCGGCACTGAAAACACGCTCTGACAATACACTAGCGGCAGGGCAGGCCAGGACTTCCAAGGCGTAGAGAGCCAATTCATGCCACGTGTCCAGCTTGGAGACCCAATAATTGAAAGGCACAGAGGAATCTCGCAGTACAGTTGTTCGATCTGCAAGGTACTCCTTCAGCATCTGGCCAAACTTAGCATTTCTTGTGGCACTACCCCGCACCTCAGGGGCTGTGGTACGTGAGGGGCTGAGAAAACTGTCCCACATCGTAAAGAGTGTTCCCCTACCTCTGGCGGATTGGTCTTGTGCCCCTCTCGGCCGTACGCCTTGGTTGTCCACCGATTCCTGACCTATGCCGCTAGCGTTTTGTGAGGGGAATGATTTGCCTACTTCCGTGACTATGGCCTTCTGGAACTGCTGCATTTTGGCTGACCTCTAAGCCTCAGGAATGAGAGACATAAAGTTCTCCTTGTAGCGTGGGTCTAACAGTGTTGCCAACCAGTACTGATTGTCAGCCAAGATGTTCTGAACGCGAGGGTCACGAGCCAGGCAGCTTACCATAAAGTCAGCCATGTGCGCCAGACTCTTAACAGCCATCACTTCAGTATCCAGACCAACACGATGACTGAACATGCTGTCCTCCTCCGCCTCCTCATCTCCCCTGTCCTCTGGCCAGCCACGCTGAATCGAGGGTATGACTGGTGTGCATGTCATATCCTCAATTTGGCCAGAGAGTTGCTCCATGTCTTCATCCTCCTCCTCCTCGTCATAGTCCTCCACTGCACGTTGTGATGAGATGAGGCTGGGCTGTGTGTTTTCACCCACACCCACTACTGTTTCTTGCTCCAAGTCATCGCGCTCGGCCTGCAATGCATCCTCTTTGTTTTTCAGCAGAGACCGTTTTAGAAGGCAGAGTAGTGGTATGGTGACGCTAATAATGGCGTCATCGCCGCTCACCATCTTGGTGGAGTCCTCAAAGTTTTGGAGGACGGTACATAGGTCCGACATCCATCTCCACTCCTCAGGTGTTATGTGTGGAGTTTGACCCATTTCCCGACGGCTTAGGTGATGCAGGTAGTCCACAACTGCCCTCTTCTGCTCACATATCCTGACCAACATGTGCAGAGTTGAATTCCAACGCGTGGGGACATCACACACCAGTCTGTGGGCCGGAAGACGCAAATGGCGCTGAAAGCCGGCAAGGCCGGCTGAAGCAGCAGGTGACTTGCGAAAATGTGCAGACAGACGGCGAACTTTTACCAGCAGTTCAGATAGCTCTGGGTATGACTTTACAAACCTCTGAACCACCATGTTGAGCACATGGGCCACGCATGGAACATGTGTCAGCTGGCCTCGCCTCAAAGCTGCCACCAGGTTCCGGCCATTGTCACACACGACCTTTCCTGGCTTTAGGTTCAGAGGTGCGAGCCAGTGATCTGCCTGCTGTTTCAGAGCTGTCCACACCTCTTCTGCATTGTGGGGTTTGTCACCTATGCAGACTAACTTCAGCACAGCCTGTTGCCGTTTTGCAGAGGCAGTGCTGCAGTGCTTCCAGCTTGGGACTGGTGTGGAGGGTACAGTGGATGAGGATGCACAGGAGGAGGGGGCTGAGGAGCATGACATTCCGGAGCTGTAGAGTGTCGGTGAAACCCTGACAGAGGTAGGGCCTGCTATCCTTGGTGTGGGAAGGACGTGTTCCGTCCCTCGCTCAGACTGGGTCCCAGCCTCCACAATATTAATCCAGTGTGCCGTCAAGGAGATGTAGCGGCCTTGCCCACAAGCACTTGTCCACGTGTCTGTGGTTAGGTGGACTTTGGCTGAAACAGCGTTGTTCAGGGCACGTGTGATGCTGTTGGACATGTGGTTATGCAATGCAGGGACGGCACATCTGGAGAAATAGTGGTGGCTGGGGACCGAGTAACGGGGACAGCAGCCGCCATCAGGTCGCGGAATGCTTCCTTCTCCATCAGCCGGAAAGGCAACATTTCTAGCGCTATGAGTCGCGAAATGTGATAATTCAGGACTGTGGCATGTGGGGCGTTGGCAGCGTATTTGCGCCTGCGTTCAAATGTTTGCTGAATGGATAATTGAACGCTGCGCTTGGACAAGGACGTGCTTGATGCTGGTGTTATTTGTGCGTGGTCAACTTCAGGTGCAGGGCCGGAGGCTTGTTCGCGGCCAGCATGGACAGGGGATTGGCTCGCACGACGTAGCAGTGACATCAGCAAGCACCGCTCCTCGACTCTGTTGTACTTCCCACAAAGTCGGGTGCTTGGCTGACATGTGCCTGATCATGCTGGTGGTGGTCAGGCTGCTCGTTTTCGTACCCCTGCTGATACTGGCATGGCAGGTGTTGCAAATGGCCTTTTTAGAGTCTTCTGGAGCCAACTTAAAAAACTCCCAGACTCTGGAAGACCGAACATTTGCACAGGCACCTTGAGTCGTGTTGGTGTTCCGGGGAACGGTTGGCTGCCTTCTGCCTGCGGACACGACCCTGCTTCGTACTGCCTGTTGGGATGCTACGCCTTCCTCCCCCTGTGCACTGTTGGCCTCGCTCTGCATATCCTCCTGCCATGTTGGGTCAGCTACTGGATCATCCACCACGTCGTCTTCCTCTTCCGCACCCTGATCCTCCTCCTGACTTCCTGGCAATTGTGTCTCATCATCGTCCACCCCTTGTTGAGACATGTTGCCAACGTTCCGTTCGTGAGAACGTGGCTGCTCAAATATTTGGGCATCTGTACATACCATCTCCTCATCACCCACTTCAAGAGGAACTGGCGACAGGCCAGATTCTGCGAATGGATACGTGAACAGCTCTTCCGAGTGTCCTAGTGTGGGATCAGTAATGTCCGTGGACGTGTACTCGTCCTGGTGGTAGGAAGGAGGATCAGGTTGGGAAATGTGCGGTGCAGTATCACGGCTACTGACACTTGACCGTGTGGAAGACAGGTGTTTGTGGAGGTGCCCATCTGACTTGAAGCATTATCCGCTATCCAAGTAACAACCTGTTGACACTGGTCTTGGTTCAAGAGCGGTGTACTGCTGCGGGCCCCAAGAATTTGGCACAGGACGTGCGAGCGAGGAGATGTGCCCCTTTGTTGTTGCGAAATTAGTGCTTGCACACGACCTCGGCCTCTGCCTGCACCACCATCACGTCCACTTCCTTGTTCCTTTCCATCGCCCTTGCCAACGCCCTTGCGCATTTTGCCTGTATACAACGACAACTGTCTGGTGACTGTTGAGGTCACAGGAGATTAGGATTTTAGTCCCTAACCTGTATCAAGGTAGTAAGTACACCAGTCTGGTGACTGTAATAGTCACAGGAGAGTAGGATTTTAGTCCCTAACCTGTATCAAGGTAGTAAGTACACCAGTCTGGTGACTGTAATGGTCACAGGAGAGTAGGATTTTAGTCCCTAACCTGTATCAAGGTAGTAAGTACACCAGTCTGGTGACTGTAATGGTCACAGATTATTAGGATTTTAGTCACTAACCTGTATCAAGGTAGTAAGTATACCAGTCTTGTGACTGTAAAGGTCACAAATTATTAGGATTTTAGTCCCTAACCTGTATCAAGGTAGTAAGTACACCAGTCTGGTGACTGTAATAGTCACAGGAGAGTAGGATTTTAGTCCCTAACCTGTATCAAGGTAGTAAGTACACCAGTCTGGTGACTGTAATAGTCACAGGAGAGTAGGATTTTAGTCCCTAACCTGTATCAAGGTAGTAAGTACACCAGTCTGGTGACTGTAATAGTCACAGGAGAGTAGGACTTTTGTCCCTAACCTGTATCAAGGTAGTAAGTACACCAGTCTGGTGACTGTAATGGTCACAGATTATTAGGATTTTAGTCCCTAACCTGTATTAAGGTAGTAAGTACACCAGTCTGGTGACAGTTCAGATCACAGGAGATTAGGATATTAGTCTCTAACCTGTATTAAGGTAGTAAGTACACCAGTCTGGTGACTGTAATGGTCACAGATTATTAGGATTTTAGTCCCTAACCTGTATCAAGGTAGTAAGTACACCAGTCTGGTGACTGTAATGGTCACAGGAGAGTAGGATTTTAGTCCCTAACCTGTATCAAGGTAGTAAGTACACCAGTCTGGTGACTGTAATAGTCACAGGAGAGTAGGATTTTAGTCCCTAACCTGTATCAAGGTAGTAAGTACACCAGTCTGGTGACTGTAATGGTCACAGGAGAGTAGGATTTTAGTCCCTAACCTGTATCAAGGTAGTAAGTACACCAGTCTGGTGACTGTAATGGTCACAGATTATTAGGATTTTAGTCACTAACCTGTATCAAGGTAGTAAGTATACCAGTCTTGTGACTGTAAAGGTCACAAATTATTAGGATTTTAGTCCCTAACCTGTATCAAGGTAGTAAGTACACCAGTCTGGTGACTGTAATAGTCACAGGAGAGTAGGATTTTAGTCCCTAACCTGTATCAAGGTAGTAAGTACACCAGTCTGGTGACTGTAATAGTCACAGGAGAGTAGGATTTTAGTCCCTAACCTGTATCAAGGTAGTAAGTACACCAGTCTGGTGACTGTAATAGTCACAGGAGAGTAGGACTTTAGTCCCTAACCTGTATCAAGGTAGTAAGTACACCAGTCTGGTGACTGTAATGGTCACAGGAGAGTAGGATTTTAGTCCCTAACCTGTACCAAGGTAGTAAGTACACAAGTCTGGTGACTGTAATGGTCACAGATTATTAGGATTTTAGTCCCTAACCTGTATTAAGGTAGTAAGTACACCAGTCTGGTGACTGTTCAGATCACAGGAGATTAGGATTTTAGTCCCTAACCTGTATTAAGGTAGTAAGTACACCAGTCTGGTGACTGTAACGGTCACAGATTATTAGGATTTTAGTCCCTAACCTGTATCAAGGTAGTAAGTACACCAGTCTGGTGACTGTAACGGTCACAGGAGAGTAGGATTTTAGTCCCTAACCTGTATCAAGGTAGTAAGTACACCAGTCTGGTGACTGTAATGGTCACAGATTATTAGGATTTTAGTCCCTAACCTGTATTAAGGTAGTAAGTACACCAGTCTGGTGACAGTTCAGATCACAGGAGATTAGGATTTTAGTCCCTAACCTGTATTAAGGTAGTAAGTACACCAGTCTGGTGACTGTAATAGTCACAGGAGAGTAGGATTTTAGTCCCTAACCTGTATCAAGGTAGTAAGTACACCAGTCTGGTGACTGTAATGGTCACAGAAGAGTAGGATTTTAGTCCTAACCTGTATTAAGGTAGTAGGTACATCAGTCTGGTGACTGTAATGGTCACAGATTATTAGGATTTTAGTCCCTAACCTGTATCAAGGTAGTAAGTACACCAGGCTGGTGACTGTAATGGTCACAGAAGAGTAGGATTTTAGTCCCTAACCTGTATCAAGGTAGTAAGTACACCAGTCTGGTGACTGTAATGGTCACAGATTATTAGGATTTTAGACCCTAACCTGTATCAAGGTAGTAAGTACACCAGTCTGGTGACTGTAATGGTCACAGATTATTAGGATTTTAGACCCTAACCTGTATCAAGGTAGTAAGTACACCAGTCTGGTGACTGTAATGGCCACAGGAGAGTAGGATTTTTGTCCCTAAGCTGTATTAAGGTAGTAAGTACAACAGTCTGGTGACTGTAATGGTCACAGGAGAGTAGGATTTTAGTCCCTAACCTGTATTAAGGTAGTAAGTACAACAGTCTGGTGACTGTTATGGTCACAGAAAAGCTTGGATTCCGATCTGGATCACCCTGCCTATATCCTCGTAGATTAGTCCTGAGAAGGACTGTTGTGGTCAGCAGCAGCAGTTTGCAGCCCTGCTCCGGATCTACCTATGAGGGCCGCAAATCTGTCCCTAAGCAGTAGCAGACACTCTCCTTACACTCACTGTCTGGATGCCTATGTGCAGAGCACAGCGCGGCCGGGTCTTATAAAGGCTCGGTCACGCTGTGCAGGCCGGCCAATCACTGCAATACCACAACTAACAGGGCTGTGGCATTGCAGTGGTCTGCCAGCCAATCCCTACATGTGGGCTGGCTCTCAAAAGAGCGCCAACATGCAGGGATGAGGGCCACGAGCACAGCACGAGTATCGCGAGATTACTCGGTGCTCCGCCGAGTAGCCCGAGTACAGTGATACTTGTGCGAGTACCGAGCAGCGCAGAGCATACTCGCTCATCACTACTCACGATTAGTGATGAGCGAGCACTAAAATGCTCGGGTGCTCGGTGCTCTGGCCGAGCATCTCAAGATACTCGTGTACTCGGCCGAGCACCGAGCCCAATGTAAGTCAGTGAGTGACAGGCTCCGCCCACAGACTTCCCGTTATAAAACGAGTATTTCTGGGAAAGGGCGGGAGCGGGGGCTTTTTTAAATCACTGCAACATACAACACCTTGCTGTGGCCCCCAGAGGGATCCTAACAATGAATCTGCTCTCTGTGAGGTGCCAGCTCACTGTGTGCACTGAAGGGAGCTGTGTATGTGTGTCAGATCGCTTATTATAACCGGGGAAGTCCAAGCATCTCGGCGGTACTCGGTGCTCGCCGAGTAGCCCGAGTACAGTGATACTCGTGCAAGTACCGAGCAGCGCAGAGCATACTCGCTCATCACTACTCATGATTAGTGATGAACGAGCACTAAAATGCTCGGGTGCTCGGTGCTCTGGCCGAGCATCTCAAGATACTCGTGTACTCGGCCGAGCACATGAGTGACAGGCTCCGCCCACAGACTTCCGGTTATAAAACGAGTATTGCTGGGAAAGGGCGGGAGGGGGGGCTTTTTGAAATCGCTGCAACATACAACACCTTGCTGTGGCCCCCAGAGGGATCCTAACAATGAATCTGCTCTCTGTGAGGTGCCAGCTCACTGTGTGCACTGAAGGGAGCTGTGTACGTGTGTCAGATCGCTTATTATTACCGAGCAGTCCGAGCATCTCGGCGGTACTCGGTGCTCGCCGAGCATCCCGAGTACCGGGATACTCGTGCGAGTACCGAGCAGCGCAGAGCATACTCGCTCATCACTACTCACGATTCCTCAACTCAGTGTGTCAAGAATGCAATGAACGACTGCTAGAATTATGGAATCAGGGTGTGCTGAGCTATCTGTTTGGTGAGTGACAGTTTAGTTGTCCAATCTAATCTTGAGGGGTGCTGGGTTATTCAGGAATTCCCTGTTCACAGTGATAAACCGCTCAACTAAGTACTGGTTAATCTCAGAACTCTGTCCTAGCTTTCTGTTCTGTGATGCTTGTTGTCCTGTATTCCTGTGCCCTGCTTGATTGATCTATTGCTGCCTGACCTTGGACCTCCTTCTAACCATACATTTGTCTATCCCCTTTGCGCTTATCTGCTACCCTCCAGGTATTCTGATTCTAGGCCAGGGTGGGGAAAATAAGGTTCCAGGGCCGCATGCGGCCCCCAATGAGCTTTTCTGCTGTCCTCGGACAGATTCCTGGGGACTGGAGAACTCAGGCTGGCAGACACATTTTGCCAACTGCCTACCTATGAAATCCAGTTCCTCAGTGATTTCTATCCCCCAGCCTCAGTCTCTTTAGTGATGTATATTCTCCCAGCCTATCCTGTAATGTCTAAAGCCCTAGCAAACTTGGAAAAGCAGAGAAGTAACATGAGCAATATCACCTATTATCACAGCCACGCCAAAGAGAAGCGAAC
The DNA here is from genome assembly GCA_033576535.1 of Allobates femoralis. NCBI lineage: Eukaryota > Metazoa > Chordata > Amphibia > Anura > Aromobatidae > Allobates > Allobates femoralis. Next base: position 103,920,099 of record JARQOC010000006.1, read on the forward strand.
CTAGCCACCACAGTAGGGGTGAGTTTAACCAAACATAGCCCCGTAATTTTAAGTTGATACTTTTGTGCTGCCCCGAAGGATGGTAGAAATCTCCAAATGGCCCCCGGCAGAAAAAAGTTCCCCACCCCTGTTCTAGGTTGTAACCTGACTATGCATCTGTTAATCACTTTAATCCTTGATGTGCTCTCCAAGTACCTGACCCCGGAACACTTGACTACTCTGCCTCCCGACTTGTGATTAGTGACTAGCGTCACAATAACAACTATATGGAATTAGGTAGATGTAAGGAGGTCTAGGCTTAGCTCTCCAACACATACATATACACACAGAGTTTTCCCAAGCAGGGGTAAAGTGTTATGCATTTATGTGTACAGTTAATAAGTGTAATTATATGTTTGTGGCCATCTAGTAGCCAAGGTGAAGAATGCTTCGTGGCCCCCTCAAGCTATGGATGTTAATAATAATTATTGGTATTCCTTAAAGTGTAACAGCCGTTTAAATTTTTATTTAATAGTCATGTAGAGCAAGTGGTTATAATCAACTTTCACATATAACTTTGTTAATGAAATCAGGAAGGAAACACCTTAAAAGAAATTTCCACAAGATGTCCTTAGCAGGCTAATTCTGAACCACACATATGCTCATTGTCAGGTAGCTCAGTTTTCAGGAGGCTGGGCCTACACTGCATTCACAATACAGCTGCTAAGACTCTCAAATTACCTCATGCCGCACCTCAATTCACATGGCTCTGCTAGGTGTTATCACAGAGCAAAGGCCATGTGAACCAAAGATTCAGATAAAATCTCACAGGAGCTGTTTGAGCTCAGCAGGGTTTTTGCATGAGGTAATTTGAGAGTCTTATCAGCTGTATTGTGAACGAAGTGTAGACCACACCCCCTAAAGATGGAGCTGTCTAACAACGAGCATATGTGTTATTCTAAATAGCTGCTGTGGACATCTTTTTTTAAAGGCGTTATCTTCATGATTTCATTAAGAAAGAATATTTGAAAGTTGATTATATTCACTTGCTTTACATTATTAAAAATAAATCAAAATTTAAAAGGCATTTACGCTATAGGGTACCTTTACACGCCGCAACCGCAGCGAGAAATATTGACAGCGATATGTCGCCCTGGAACCATCGCCGTCAAATTGCCTCCCAACTGCAGCGTGTAATTGGGGAATTTGGCGGCGATTTGTCGCCTCGCCGCGGTCGCCTGATTTCAGTGCAGCGTAGTCCCCCCTACGACCGTTTCGCAAGGCTTTTTCATCCTCTGTGGTCACAAGTAAGGTGCAGTCCGTGGATGGAGGGGTGCAGCTGGAGATGAGATGGTGGAGCCGGAGATGAGGTGGTGGAGCTGGAGATGAGGTGGTGGAGCCGGAGATGAGATTATGGAGCCGGAGATGAGATGATGGGGCCGGAGCCGGGTGGTGCTGTCGGATGATGAGGTGGTGCCGTCGGATGATGGAATGGTGCAGCTGGGGATCGGATGATGCAGCCGTGGGCTGGGTGGTGGAGCCAGGGGGTCCAGGGTAGCAGGAGAGATTGACAGCAGGCAGGCGGTCGGAGGCAGTCAGGAGCCAGGCGTAGCCGGGAGGGTCAAGCGTAGCCAGGAGGGTCAAGCGTAGCCAGGAGGGTCAAGCGTAGCCAGGAGGGTAAAGCGCAGCCAGGAGGGTCAAGCACAGCCAGGAGGGTCAAGCGCAGCCAGGAGGGGGTCGGGCCCAGCTTGGGGGGTCAGACACGGCCAGGAGGGTAGGTTGTAGCCGCAGGGCTGGGTGCAGACTGGAGCCAGATAGAGTCAGGGCCTGGATAGAGACAGGCCAAAAGCAGCCGGGGCCAGGACAGCAGTCAAGGGCCCGGGTGCAGTGGACAGGGACCAGGAGCGGGGGCCAGGGGTAGCCTGGGGTCCCTTTTGTATCTGGGGGCTGGTGCAGTCAGTGGATGGTCGGTGCTTGCAGGGCGATCGTCCGCCAAGGGCGTCAGGCGCCGTACAGCCGCTGCGGGCCGGGAGTGTGGGGCCCACCGGCAGAGCGCGCAGCCACCGCTGAGCTCGTGTGAGGTCCCCGGAGCGGTGCGGATGTCCCGCCGGGGTGGTGGGCAGGAGGGACAAGCCGCCGGCTGGGTGGCCACGGGGTCTCCGGTTCAGAGTGGCGCCGGGCGCTACTGGAGGAGGCCTGCACCTACAGTGATGGTGCCTCCTGGTGGAGCGGGTCCCGCCGGGTAAGGAGAGCGGGGGCTCCGGGGGGGAGCGGTGCCAGTGTGAGCACTTAGATGCTGGTGCAGCTGGGGCTGCAGGCCAGAGTGGAGGGTCGCAGGCCTGGGTGGGGGCCGCAGGGCACGGCCGGCCACAGGATGGAGTGCATGGCCCAGATGGTCGGTGGGGTGCTCAGGGGTGACGGCAGTGGGGTTGATAATGTGTAGGGAGGACAGGCGAGCTTGGATGCGGTGGATTGTGTCCAAGTGCCTGGAGCCTCTTTACATGCGTCCATCACCCCTGGTGGCCATCTTGCTGAAAACATTAGATATTGCATGAAAACCTAAGCGTGATCTACTGTGAAGAGATTTGTGGCTGATTCTGAGCACAAACGTGTTTGTGCAGATAAAGGCAGAATGAGGAAGGTTTCTGCCAGGCAAGTTCATCGGATTAAGAGAGCAGCTGCTAAAAAGGCCTTACAAACCAGCAAACAGATATGTGAAGCTGCTGGTGCTGTGGCACCCCAAGGTCAATGTGCCACAGTAACACCACCAAGGGTTACCTCCCCACACAATCCACAACATTACACTAGCGCCTCCAGGCCAGAAGGGGGAGCTAAAGCTGCTTCCCTATATATTCTGGTGTGGAGAGGAAATGAGCAGTTAGTTCAGTGAGGAGCAGCACTGAAGTAGAAGGATCTGGGTGTAAAAGAGCTGCATTAGGCTCACCCCACGGTCCGCTGTCCAGTTCCAGGCCAAGCCAGGGTCTGAGGAAAAGGAGAAGCAGAGGAACACACCTGGGAGACCGAGTTACCCTAAACTCACCCCAGAGGAGCGCACAGAATGGATATCGGATCCGATGCTGTGCCTGACACAAACAGCACAGTGAACACCGGATTAGTGAAGGTCCCACATCTTTGCTGTACCACAGCAAAGCAACATGGCGGGGTTAGGAACACGGAATAAGACTCAAGTTGCCTAGCTAGCTGGTACCCGTGAGGGGAGAAAGGGCCGGCAGTTTAGCTAAAGCGGCAGCAGAGCCACACACACAGCGCAGGAACAGGGAGCCAAAGGACCCGGCCAGGGTTGAAGCAACCCGGCCCCTGCACAGACTCCGTGGACAGTACTCAGCTGATGTACCATCTTCAGTAAAAGATTTGGAAAACTACAAAACCGTGAGTCTGTGTAATCCTTGCAAACCCTGTTCTCCCTCACAAACTGTTTTCATCACTACTGCCCCGGGGACCAAGTTCTGCCTGTGGAGAGCCGTCACATCACAGGCTGCCATCCATCATCCCTGGAGGTTCTGCAGCAGCGGTGGTCACCCTGACCACATACCATGGGTGGCGTCATGACTTTATCCCCTGTAAATAACCCCTTTTATTTGTGGGCTCGGGAAACGGTCCTGACCAAGACTGCCGTGATAACCCCCCCGTAATACCCCGGTCCGGTACCGAGTACCCCTTCCCAGTGGGCTCCACAGTGCCTCTGGAGTCCATTGAATCTCAAGGTGTAGGATCCTTCAAAGGCTTGCTGTGGTGCATAAACTTACTATTTGGCCACCCATAAACATTGCTCACAAGCAGAAACGGTTACAGTGGGCCCAGACATACATAAAGACTAATTTTCAAACAGTCTTGTTTACTGATGAGTGCCAAGGAACCCTGGATGGTCCAGATGGATGTAGTGGATGATAGGTGGATGGCCACCATGTCCGAACAAGTCTGTGATGTCAGCAAGGAGGTGGAGGAGTCATGTTTTGGGCCCAAATTATTGGGAACCAGCTGGTAGGTTCTGAAGGTTCTTTAAGGTGTGAAAATGACCTCTGCAAAGTATATAGAGTTTCTGACTGAAAACATTCGTCCATGGTACAAAAAGCAAAAACATGAATCCAGGAGCAAAATCATCTTCATGCATGACAATGCACCATCTCATGCTGCAAAGAATACCTCTGTCATTGGCTGCTAAAGCATTAAGGAGATAAACTCATGGTGTGACCACCATCTTCCCCTGACCTCAACCCTATAGAGAACTTTTGGAGTATAATCCAGCAAAAGATCTATGAGGGTGGGAGGCAGTTCACATCAAAACAGCAGCTCTGGGAGGCTATTCTGACATCATACAAAGATATACAAGCAGAAACTCTCCAGAAACTCACAAGTTCAATGGATGCAAGAATTGTGAAGGTGATATCAAAGAAGGATTCCTATGTTAAATGTAACTTGGCCTGTTAGGATGTTTTGGAATTAAATAGCTTTTTATTTCAGTGAATGTGACCTCCTAATGCTGCAAATTCAACAAATGAGCATTTTCAGTTCTTTCAAACATATCAAATGTTTAGAAACCCTACTGGGCCTAATAATTTGGAACAGTGCATTTTGATTTTTTTTTTATAATTTTGAAGATTATACTGTTATCATTGGGAGGTTTCTTCAATAAAATTCGATGTATACTCTAATGGTACCTTTACACACCGCTACCGAAGGTTAGAAACCACCGGGTGTCGGAGACAATTGTAACTTGTACCTTCAAAACACCGCGAGGTAGCGGCGTGTAATTCAGGTTGTTGCCACCGGTCACTTTGGATACCTGTTTCCCAGCCGTGCTCAAAAACAAGTAGGTATAAACCCTATGGTAGCGGCGTGTAATCGAGGAACAGGAAGGTATTTGAGTTACCTGGGGCGTGCTTCAGCATCATGTGTATACCACGCCCCATCAGCTATCATTGGTGGGGAGTACTGTGTACCCATTGGCTGTCCCTGTACAGGGCGGCATATTTAACGATCTGACCAGTCACTACACATTTGCTATAGCGTCATGTATTAGCCAGCCTCCCTGCGCTGGCTGGCCAATCATGATGTTATTGCTTTGTCCAATCACCGTACGAGCGGCTCGTAATCCACAACTCTGGCACGCCTGTGTGTTGTCCCTGCTGCCCCAGGTCCTCCCATATTCCCTTGTGGTAGCGGCGTGTAAATGAGGGAAGGTGCTCTACAGAAGGTAACCTGCGGCACCCGTCGGCACTTCCGGGGAACGAAAAAACCTTCTGTGGAGCACCTTGTAGCGGCGTGTAATTGCGGTATCAGGTATCGTTAGGAACCGTTGGTGGTTTCTAACCTTCGGTAGCGGCGTGAAAAGGTACCATTATGGGTGATGACTTTTAAGGTAACTTTACACGCCGCCACTGTGGCTAGCAACAGGTATCCACCGCACGTGCACGCGCATGTTTTTAACTGTGGATACCGATCGCTGATGCCGCATATACACGCCGCCATTACGTTTTCCACTGAAGGTATCTTTGTTCCCCGGAAGTGCCGACAGGTGCCACGGCTAACTTCCTGTTGAATACTTTCCCTGCTTTACACGCCGCTACCACAAAGGAATATGGGCGTACATATTTTGAGCCGTAAGTACATAGGTGTGACAGAGTTGTGTATTCCGTGATGCACATGCGTTGATTGGACAACGCAATAGCGTCATGATTGGCCAGCCTGCGCAGGAAGGCTGGCTAATATATGACGCCATTGCAATTGTGGACTGTGAATGGATAGCTCTTTAAATATGGCGCCCTGTGAAGGGACAGCCAATAGTTACACAGTAGCCCCCACCAATGATCGCTGATGGGGCGTGGTATCCATGACGCCGTGGCACACCCCAGGGAGTTCACTAGGCGACGCAACATCCATGCCTGTGCCCCGTTTAGACCCCACTACCATGGCAATTGTGCCTTTCTGTTGTCTTCTGTTTTTGAGCACGGCTCAGCAACAGGTATCTGAGTCAACTGCAGGACATCGGGAGGAACTGCCCTATTTACACGCCGCCATTTCGTAGCAACTTCATGGCAACAGGCACTATTATCCCCAGTGCCCGGCAGTTGCTACCTTCCTGTGGTGGCGTGTAAAGGGGCACTTATTACACTGACTGTCATTTGCACCGACCATTTAGGAAAATCAGAGAAAAAGAACATTTGCATAATAATTTGGAACATGGCGTAAGTGAGTGCGTCCCCTACCCATGTGAGTGCTCATCGTATGCCTCAGAGGGACCTCTGGGCAGTGGCTGATTCCTCCTATACCGGTTTAGTGGACTCCAGCACGGACTCGGGCGAACTGGGCACCACGGTGCATGGAATGAAGAAATTCCTATCTAATGGTGGCCCTGATTGTTCCTTTGGATGGATCCCTATGGGTGGGAGAGGGCTACCGCCAAAAGAGACTATATCAATATACATTGGGCTATTGGGGTGTTGAGGAGAGAGGATGAGAGTCTAGAGGTACTGGGACAAAGGGAGCGAATGTAACGTTTAAGTTGAGTGCACGTTTTTCATGAGATTGTTTAAATAAATCTTCATTGAAAGACTTAATTTACTCTTCGTGTTCTTCTGGCCCTCACTGAGGGCAACTCTGGAGTTGACTGGTGCACTGATCACCCATCCGGGGCGCTTGCTGCAAAACCTGGGCTGCTTTGAAGTCGAGGCCCTGCCTCCCCTGTTACTATGAAGGTCCTGTGTGGGTGGTCCCTCAACATAGAGACAAAGTGGCACTCACCAATGAGTAGAAAATCTGTTACTTTACAAAATTTTAAAATACATCTAAGAGTCATGTGGAATCCTGAACAAAGGGAGAACAATTGTTTTATGCTAAACATGTGCTTCTTCCTCATCCTTAATTCCTCCCTGCTTACACACTTCTATATGAGATTGAAGTGTAATACCCACCTCCACCATTACAAACAGAGCGGTATAAAAAAATCAAGGCATCTTGTAATATGTAGCATGTATTATATTTATACAACATAAAAGAAACCTGGCATCTACAACATATTTCACATAACATCTTGGAAAAAATTGATCTACCGGTATGTAAATTAACTCAAGTCATTGTGTTGATTGCTTTGGCAATCCTGTCAGCAGATCTGGTCAACGTAGCAATCGCGTCATGTGACCAGGCTGATCTGGTCACCTGACTTTGTTACTATGTTGACCATATCAGCTGACTGCGCACATTACTCTAGCGAGCCCCAGTAGAGATGTGTGGTGACTCGCTGAGGTCACCTGAGGTCACTGTTCAGGTAAGCATGGTGGCCACTATGATTAACAGCTACCATGCTTACTTGAACAGTGACTTCAGGTGACCTCAGTGAGTAACCGCACATCCTGACCGAATCTCGCAGCTGGTTTAGTAACTGGAGGTTGTGATGAGGATGATGTATACTTCATCACAGCCTCCATTCAACTAAACTTTGCATAGGATTGTGGAGGGTATGAGGGTCGAGGGGTTAAAAAAAATTGAGTTGCTAAATCTCTTTGAGATTTTATTTCTAATAAAAAAATTTGACTATATGTATTGTGTATTCATTATTTGAAATTCTTAATGGCCGCATCTAATTTGTCCTGACATTAAGAATTTCAGGCTTAATGCCAGCTGGCAATACAAAGCTGGCGTTAATTCCTTATTACCCAGTGTGCCACCGCCACCAGGGCCACTGGATGATCTAGGTAAAGCACCTGGAAATGGCGCTATGATGAGTGCTCCATTTGAAGAGGCAGATGCCGTCTGCTATTTTTTAGCATGGGGGCCCCTAAAATGATTGGCCCTAATCCTGCTGAGACTACCAATTCTCAGCTGACTAGTTTTACCTTGGCTGGCAATTAAAAATATGGCAGAGCCCTACCATTTTTTTGCCAACCAAGGTAAAAATATGCAGCTGAGGATGGCAGCTCACAGCTGTCCGCTTTATTTGTGCTGATACGGAAAAATACAGTGAAGTAATATGCATTTTTTCCCGTTATTTATTTATTTTACACCCTATGTTGTCAGGTTGGTTGCCATACACTAATGTGTATGACCACTTCAGGACATCAGACGTTGTAGTCACAAGATGGCGCCACCGGACCAGAGCAACATCGATAAATGGTGAAAAAGCCTGAGGGTGAGCATAAGATTAGGTGCAGGAACCTTAGATTAAAAGCACAACTCCAGCAGTGAAAGAAAAACAAAAAACGCTGCAGTGGTGTTTTAAAAGTATAAATCGAAATGAGATTTGGGTCTGAACTTTGACTGCACTATTCACATACATGAATATACTTTGATCTAATCCATTTCATTTTGTCTCTGGCAGTATGTTTAGATTCGTTTTCCTGCTGGATGGTGAACTTGCACCCCATTCTCAAGTCTCTTGTAGTCTCGAACATGTTTTCATTCAGGATTGCCCTGCTTTTAGCTCCGTCTCCCTATCAACTCAGACCAGCATCCACACAGCTGCTGCCACCATGTCTGACGGTTAGGATTGTGTTTTCTGTGTGGTGTGCAGTGTTAGTTTTCTGCCACATATAGCAATTTCCATTGAGCTCATAGTTCTACTTTGGTCTTCTCTGACCAAAGCATCTTTTTCAACATGCTAGTTATGTTGTCTACATGGCTTTTTTCAAACTGTAAATGGGATTTCTTATAGGTTGGTTTCATGTATAACTTTCATCTTGCCACTCTTCCATGAAGGCCATATTGTGGAGTATACCACCATTATTGTCCTGTGGACAGATGTTCCCACCTGAGTTGAGGATTTCTGCAGCTACTCCAGAGTGACCATCAGCTTCTTGGCTGCTTCTTTAAGTACTATTCTTCTTACTTGGGATGTCAGTTTAGGTGGAAGGCCAAGTCTAAGCAGGTTTGTAGTTGTGCCTTATTCATTCAAGTTTTGGATAATGGATTGAACAGTGCTCTGTGAGATGTTCAGAGCTTGAGCTATTTTTTATAACCTAATCCTGCTTTACTCTTCTTCACAAGTTTATCCCTGATCTGTCTGGTGTGTACCTTGATTTTTATCTTTGTATGATCCCTAATGTTCTCAAACAAACATCTGAGGTCTTCACAGAACATTTGTAGTTATACTGAGAATAAATTACTTCCTAATTAGATGACTTTTGAAGGCAATTAGTTACTCAAGATTTTATTTAGGGGTATCAAACTACAGGGCGCTGAATACAAATGCATGTCACAATTTTCAGACTTATGGTTTAAAAATATTTAGAAAACTATGTATCATTTCCATTACATTTCAGAAATACCTGCAATTTTGTGTTGGTATATTACATAAAATCTCAATAAAATACTGTATATTTAATTTTATGGGTGCAACTTAAAAAAATGTGGAAAAGTTCATAGGTTATGAATACTTTTTCAAGTCACTGTATATGCAGTGCTAGTATTCACTCTGACAGTCCTCTTAGGCTTTTTATTTCAATACACACTATCTCATTTATAACTACAGATAAGAGAACCATTTAAAGTTTCAACGAACTTCCGAACCCCATTCAAATCAACGGGAGGCAAAATCAAGGGCCTAGAAAACACCTTCAAGAGGGCCCAAAAGCTGCCAAACACAACTCAAACCATTTTACAGTGGAGCTCCACTGTTTTCACAAAGCCATTAGATTGCTACACCATTGCTTACCAAGCTTCAGCGCCGCTGTCACTCTGCTTCCTGTATCACTCATGAATGTCATTGCTTCCCCCCTTGATTGGTTAAAATCAGACTTAGCCCTTCCCATCACCCTCTCTGCTCGCATCTGTGATTGCTTGGCAGTATGTAAATAAATAATTGAAAAAAATTGTGTCTGATACCAGCTAAGATAAAGGGGATTGTTATTCTTAGCCTGGTGAGGCAAATACTTATTGCCCCCAAAAGGGTAAGAATAGTAGCCCACAGCTGCTCCAGAATATGGTGCATTCATTAGAATGCTGGGCGGCATTATCCTGTGTCCTCTCTGCCCCCACCATTTGGAATCTCCCGCCCTCTGTGTCCTTCTATGCACCGGCCGGACGTCAAATCCGGCGCGGTGCATTATGGGGCCGGTCACGTGATCGGCCCTAGTGCATTATGGGGCCCATCATGTGATCGGCCCCAGTGCATTATGGGCTTGATCACGTGATCGGCCCGACTCCGCGCATGCGCAATGCGCTTCTTGAAGCCGGGCCGATCACGTGATCAAGCCCATAATGCACTAGGGCCAATCAGGTGACCGGCCCCATAATGCACCGCAACGGATGTGATGTCCGGCCGGTGCATAGAAGGACACAAAGGGTGGGAGATTCCAAATAGTGGGGGCAGAGAGGACACAGAATAATGCCGCCCAGCGGGGCGTGCACTACACCACAGAGGAGTGGTGAATGAAGCGTGGCCACGCCTTCCCAGTCCCCCAACCACGGGGACTACAGTAAGTTTAAACTTCTTTTTCACATGTTTAATAGGGACACTTTAGATGAGAAAGATAGATAGGGAGCAGCTAGGAAGGTGTAGGGACAGCTAGTGATAGTGTAGGGCCTTAGATTCAGGTGACAGGTTCCCTTTAAACAATATTTCAAAGCTCTATCATATTGAAACAAACCAATAGACCTGATCACTGGGAGCACTCCTAACCTTAGGTGAGGTGTTGTTCCCAGCCGTCAGGTCTTCTAGCAAGTGTTTTGGCCCCAAGAATTCAGGGAAAGTTTTAGGGCCATGTTAAATTTAACTTTTCACCTGAACAAAGTCACAGTCGCCAATTCTTAGTAAATTACTCATGTTTCCAATCACGAACTGAATCTGCAATGTTCATGTTGAATTAGAAATTGGCGAACATGATTGGGGAAAGTTTGCTCATCTCTATTTATAACCACAAGTTTTGATAAAATTACTGTTTTGTTTGATAAGGTAAAGAATAATTATACCGTGTTAGCCAGTAGATAGAAAAGTAGATATATTGCAATCTGAGAGTCCTCAGTGGTTGATACCTTTTAATGGCTAACTGAAAAGATGCTAAGCATACAGTGCATTGTGAAAGTATATGGCCCCCTTGAACTTTTTAACCTTTTGCCACATTTCAGGCTTCAAACATAAAGATATAAATTCTAATCTTTTTGTGAAGAATCAACAACAAGTGGGACACAATAGTGATGTGGAACAATTTTTTTTTATATTTTAAACTTTTTTAACAAATAAAAAAATGAAAAGTGGGGCGTGCAATATTATTCGGCCCCTTAACTTTTGTGGGAGCCGGGAACTCTAAAGTAACCAGAGTAAGATTGATTAATAAGAGAAATTAAAAGGATTGACACTGGTATACCATATCTTGGAGACACTCAAGAAAGACGCAGCAGTCAGAGTCTTTCAGAAAGAGAATCACATCATTTATTCAAGGGTAAAGTTTTTATATCATTTTGAAGGTTCTTAATATGTAATAAAAAGTAATACCAAGCAAAATGGTAAAGAAATAAAATATGCAAAATATGCTCCATAATCAGTGTGAAATCATCCAATGCCGTTACTAATCTATATGATAAACAATACTAAATTAATTAGTGAGACTAACATACGGGATGTCTGCTAGACGTCCACATGTCTATGGTCCACTGACATTAGGACCATTTGTATGATAAAGACAAGGACGGAACCTTTTTATCAGTCTTCTAACCTTCAACTATGTTCACATAATATTCAGCTTTAGGGCTTCAGTCTATTCAAAGTTCAGAGCGAATAGATATGATAAACTAGGAATGGTTCATAGTGAAAAAGAAAGAACAAGATGGCTGACAATGATAGTACATGATAACTTCTTTAACACTTTCAGTGCAGCAAACTCGCTCCAGACGTTCAGTGAGGATCTCTGAATGATCCAATGTTGTCCTAAATGACTGGTAATGATAAATAGAATCCACCTGTGTGTAGTCAAGTCTCCGTATAAATGCACCTGCTCTGTGATAGTCTCAGGGTTCTGTTTCAAGTGCAGAGAGCATCATGAAGACCAAGGAACACACCAGGCATGTCCGAGATACTGTTGTGGCGAAGTTTAAAGCCAGATTTGGATAAAAAAAGATTTCCCAAGTTTTAAACATCTCAAGGAGCACTGTGCAAGCAATCATATTGAAATGGAAGGAGTATCAGACCTCTGCAAATCTACCAAGACTCAGCCTTCATTCTAAACTTTTATCTTGAACAAGGAGGAGACTGATCAGAGATAGAGCCAAAAGGCCCATGATCACTCTGGATGAACTGCAGAGATCTACAGCTGCGGTGGGAGAGTCTGTCCATAGGACAACAATCAATGGTACACTGCACAAATCTGGCCTTTATGGAAGAGTGGAAAGAAGAAAGCCATTTCTCAAAGATATCCATATAAAGTCTAGTTTGAAGTTTGCCACAAGCCACCTGGGAGACACCAAACATGTGGAATAAGCTGCTCTGGTCAGATGAAACCAAAATCTAACTTTTTGGCCACAATGCAAAACGATCTGTTTGGCATAAAAGCAACACAGCTCATCACCCATAAAACACCATCCCCACAGTCAAACATGGTGGTGGCAGTATCATGGTTGGGGCCTGCTTTTCTTCAGCAGGGACAGGGAAGATGGTTAAAATTGATGTGAAGATGGACGGAGTCAAATACAGGACCATTCTGGAAGAAAACCTCTTGGAGTCCGCAAAAGACCTGAGACTGGGACAGATAATTGTCTTTCAACAAGACAATGATTCCAAATGTAAAACAAAACGTACAATGGAATGGTTCAAAAATAAATGTATTCAGGTGTTAGAATGGCCAAGTCACAGTCCAGACCTGAATCCAATCGAGAATCAGTGGTAAGAGCTGAAAACTGCTGTTCACAAACGCTCTCCATCCAATCTCACTGAGCTCCAGCTGTTTTGCAAGCAAGAATGGGCAATAATTTCAGCCTCTCGATGTGCAAAACTGATAGAGACATACCCCAAGCAACTTGCAGCTGGAATCGCAGCAAAAGGTGGCGCTACAATGTATTAACTCAAGGGGGCCAAATAATATTGCACACCCCACTTTTCAGTTATTTATTTATTAAAAAAGTTCTAAATATCCAAAAAAATTCGTTCCACTTCACGATTGTGTCCCACTTGTTGATTCTTCACAAAAAAATTTAATTTATATCTTTATGTTTGAAGCCTGAAATGTGGCAAAAGGTTGAAAAGTTCAAGGGGACCAAATACTTTCACAAGGCACTGTAACAAGCTTTTGGGACACTATGGCCCCTTCGTCAGGCTGATAATGACATAGAGACCGAAGGCACATACATATATAGTATACTTTACTGCTCCATCTCATCCTGTTTAAGTATAGTATATATGTATGTGTCTTCAGTATCTGTGTCATTATCAGCCTGACAAAGGAGCCATAGTGTCCCGAAAGCTTGCTATGTTTACCATCTTTTTAGTTAGCCATTAAAAGGTATCAACCACTGAGGACTCAGATAGCAATATATTTTGTTTTATTTGATGCAGATCAATCAGTTCTCTGAATGCTGAGATCGGTATAAACCCACTAACACCAATGATTAACAACTTTCTGTGTACAATGTGCATAGGCAGAATGCTGCCAGTCAGTGGTGGGAGATATGTTATATAGAACTCATGAATATGGGGGAATGCATGACAGTAGTTCACTAGTAATATTTTCCTTATGATAAAACTGAAATTTATAAAAAAATTACAGTAAGCAGCTCAGTAAGTAACAGGGTCTCCTTACATCATGTTAGTATCAGATTAGTGGGCAAAAACCTAGTGGTAGATTCGCTTGAAAAGAGGCTTTCCGATTAACCCAAATTTTGTTGAAAAAGGTTTCATTTTTTAAAATAATTTTCAATGTTAATGCAAAAACATCTGTAATAGCCAACTTTACTGAACTGTACTCTGCTTCCTATTATGCATGCTGGGTTGCATTAATAAACTTTTATATACTCAGTTGGCCCTAAGGAAACATTAATAAATCAATGAACTAGGCAGCTGCAAATACTGGCAAGTGCTGCTTATGGAACTTGTATGTACCATGAGCTACCGGCATCTGCAACCAAGAGGAAGACAGAATCCCTGCTTTGCACAGCTTCCTGAAGACTGAAAATGAGCTACATGTATATCAAAATTGAAATTTTTAATTGAAGTACAACATAGTTTTGTTCTTTTAAGAAGGTACAATGGCATTACAGATTGTAGGAATACCGCTCTATTTTTTCAGTAAAATGGTAGACACTAGTGGAAATGGGATAGACTCCATTACAGTCAATAGGGTAATTTGGTGCCTCTTGCATCCCATGTGTAACAGATCCATTCAATTAATGAATTCCGCTTCTCTTTTCTTAACCCCTTCATGACATCCACCATACATGTAAGAAATTATTACTAAGTAGGATACTTGGCTGGGTAGCTCAGCAAGCAGCCTAGGGCAGGGCAATTGGGAGTAAATAATAGGTTTAGCCTCTCTGGGAGGAGGTAAAAGAGTGGGGTTTCATGGGACAGAAAAAAGGAAGTCAAAGAAGAGAGACGTCTGTGAAGCAGTAGAGAGGTCATCACATCCTGGGCTTCACTTGGAATGGACTGGTCCTCTGTAGGGAGACTCCCTTGAATGTCTGGGGCATAGAACTTGTGTAGCATGGCCCAGGAGAGATACCTGAAAAACTTTGAATAAAAGGGCTTACAGACATGGGGCTGTTGGAAGGTGAGAGAGATGGGACCCTGGAGGTAGTGGAGACCTTGAGCTGGGAACCCTGGGAACTGAAGGAAACAGTTAAGGCTACACCAGTCTGGTAAGAGGGGAATAGACTCGAAGAATAACGCAAATGAAAACCGAACCTGAGAAGTGTATGTGTCCATTGTAAATGTGTAAACGTGTGAATAAGGAAGTTTTATCAATGAAGAGTTCCTTTTTATAAAGCAATGTGGTTGTGTGCATGGGGGAATCTTACAGGGTTTTTGGTGGCTGTGGGAGCATTATAATATGTGAATGGTGCTGTGGGGGAATCATATAGTGTGTGGAGCTTGTGTTGGGATCCTTCTGTCAGGAGGTCTATTGGGACCATCATACTGCTATGGCGGGTATCAAATTGTTTGGGAACACTTTTCAGTCATCTATGTTGGGGTTTCTGTGGGGAACTATAAACTGTGTTTGAGGCAGGGCATTGTGGGGACATCATACACTGTTACAGGCACAGAAGAGGCATCATACTGTGTATTTTGGAGATAGTGTGAGGGTAAATTGTGCAGGCGAATTCACTGTGGAAGGTATCCTACTGGGTATGGTGGCATTATGGCGGGTTTCATATATCAGAGCTATGGAAGTGTGTGAGAGCACCAAGGGTAGTGGGTACAATTTCTGCGGACGTGCCACAATACATGTCCCTCTCTATGTGATTAAAAGTACGGAGTCATGCACCTCTGTGACTGTGCCTATGTGCCTCCCTCACACACACTCTGACAAATATTACTATGATTATATTCTTCATATTCCTGGGGGGGATTGGAACGTCCACGACGAGGCCGTTTGATTTCTATGTACACCTCTGTTCACCTGCCTCAATTGTAATCATGATTTTAAATCTTCAATCAAACCAAATTTAGCATTTTTTCCACAAATTTAACTATAGTATGCACAGACGTATGAGTAAGCCAAACTAAAATATATTTCAAATAGGGATAACAAGAAACATGCTGTCATTTCTTCACTGCTTTATAATAGATGACAAATTTAGGTCTCCATTTTTTGCAAATGGTAAACTTATCCAAATTGGATGTTTTGTGATTGCTATGTGCACCTTTTTAAATTGTTTTATTGTGTACAAACTCTTTACAATTTTATTATAAAAAAAGGTAAATACACATTAATTAGTATAATCAATAGCCATCCAGCCTCCTGGATAGCATCATTCCTACCTTAACCCCATAACGACGGCCTAACGCCCAGAGACGTCGGAAAAAATGGGTACTTATGCCTGGCTGACGTCTGTAGACGTCAGCCAGGGAAAGTGCTCTAGCGCCCCCCAGTGGTCAAAAATCTCCGGGGTTTCAGCTACCGGGGGTAGCTGAGACCCCCAAGATTATGAATCGGGGGCTTTTTTAACATCACCGGTAATGTGATGACCGGTAAGCACCGTTTACCGGTCATCACATTACAAAAAATGAGACTGCCGGTAAAAAATGCTTTCACTTTCATCCGACGTGAAAACACACGTCGGATGACAGTGAAGCATTAACCCCTAAGTGTCCTAAGACCCCCGGTACCGGGGATCTTCCTCCCACCCCCACCCCTCCCCCGATCTGTCTCAAAATAGCGGCGGCGGGCGCTAAAACCCGCCACCGCTGCTGCATCTCCATGCGATCTGACATGTCATACATGTCAGATCGCATGGAAATGTCAGTGCTGGTGCCCGACAGCCTCCTCCTGTGCCCATCAGCCTCATTCTGTGTCCAATGCCCATCAGCCCCCTCCGGTTCCCCCCACGTTCCTCCTGCCCAGCTCGCTCCTTCGTCCTCCCTCCTCCTCCTCCCCCTCTCTAAAACAGCGCCGCAGCGCTCAGGAACCGCCGGCTGCCCCCTCCTGCACAATCCTCTCCCGATGTGACATGTCACACATGTCACATCGGGGAGAGATCTAATGCACCCTGGCCCCCTGCCCCCTGTTTCTAACAGCCCCCTCCCCCCCCCCGGTCAATCCCCGATCTCACCTGTCTTCATCTCCCTGGAGCGGCTCCTTCTTCTCCTGGCTCCCTGTGCTGTCTGCCGGCTTCATGCGCAGACAGAGCAGATAATGCTCTGTCTGCTAATAGACAGTTCATGACCTCAGTGAGGTCATGGCTGGTCAGGATCCTTTGTTCACAAAGGGTCAATTGTGATCCCATGATGGGATCACAATTGACCCTTTGTGAACAAAGGATCCTGACCTAACATGACCTCATTGAGATCATGAGCTGTCAGTCTAATCACAGACAGTGCAGTCTCTGCATAGACTGACAGCTCATGATCTCAATGAGGTCATGTTAGGTCAGGATCCTTTGTTCACAAAGGGTCAATTGTGATCCCATCATGGGATCACAATTGACCCTTTGTGAACAAAGGATCCTGACCTGACATGACCTCACTGTGATCATGAGCTGTCAGTCTAATCACAGACAGTGCAGTCTCTGCATAGACTGACAGCTCATGATCTCAATGAGGTCATGTTAGGTCAGGATCCTTTGTTCACAAAGGGTCAATTTTGATCCCATGATGGGATCACAATTGACCCTTTGTGAAATAAGGATCCTGACCTGACATGACCTCACTGTGATCATGAGCTGTCAGTCTAATGACAGACAGTGCAGTCTCTGCATAGACTGACAGCTCATGATCGCAGTGAGGTCATGTCAGGTCAGGATCCTTTGTTCACAAAGGGTCAATTGTGATTTCATGATGGGATCACAATTGACCCTTTGTGAACAAAGGATCCTGACCTGACATGACCTCACTGCGATCATGAGCTGTCAGTCTATGCAGAGACTGCACTGTCTGTGATTAGACTGACAGCTCATGATCGCAGTGAGGTCATGTCAGGTCAGAATCCTTATTTCACAAAGGGTCAATTGTGATCCCATGATGGGATCACAATTGACCCCTGTGTGAACCAAAGATCCTGACCTGCCATGACCTCACTGAGGTCATGAACTGTCAGTCTGTTAGCAGACAGAGCAGTCTCTGCATAGACTGACAGCTCATGATCTCAGTGAGGTCATGTTAGGTCAGGATCCTTGGTTCACAAAGGGTCAATTGTGATCCCATGATGGGATTACAATTGACGCTTTGTGAACCAAGGATCCTGACCTGATATCATCCTACTGAGGTCATGACCTGTCATTCTCCTGGAAGAATGCCAGATTTTATAGCATATGGGGGACGCCCCCATATGCTGTAAAAGACTGAAAATCATCGAGGGACCTCCCACTGGACTACGTCGGACCTTCCTGCTGGACTACGTCGGACCTTCCTACTGGACTACGTCGGATGCCAAAGAATAATAAAGATGGGGTCTAAATAGTGTCTGTGTGTTTTTTCTAATAAAAATATTTTTTTCTGTCTTGTGTCTTCTTTACAATTTACTAGGGATTCTTAATGGCCCGGTCTAATATTGGCCAGACATTAAGAATCTCGGGCTTAGTACCAGCTGCAAAAAAAGCTGGCATTAACCCCTTATTACCCAGTCTGCCACCGCTACACGGCAGCTGGAAGAGCTGGATACAGCGCCAGAAAATGGCGCTTCTATGAATGCGCCATTTTCTGGGGCGGCTGCGGACTGCAATTCGCAGCGGGGGGGGCCCAGAAAGCTTGGGCCTCCCTACGCTGAGGATTCCAGCCCCCAGCTGCCTAGTTGTACCTGGCTGGCCCAAAAATGTGGCGAAGCCCACGCCATTTTTTTTTTTATTATTTCAAGAAATAATTAAAAAAACAATAGGGCTTCCCTATATTTTTGGTTTCCAGCCAGGTAAAACTAGGCAGAAGGGGTTGGTGGCAGCCCGTAGCTGCCTGCTGTACCTGGCTGGACCAAAAATATGGCGAAGCCCCACGTCGTTTTTTTTTTAAAATTTAATAAAGAAATACTAAAAAAAAAGCAGGAGAGGAGACGACCAGGACACGGTGTCTCCGTATCTTGTGCACATGCTCTAAAAGTGAGAAATTGTGTGAAAAAAAGAAAATGTTCAATATGACTTTATCAAATTTTGTGAAGTAGCTGTAAGTTCAAAATGCTCACTATACTCCTAGATATAATCCTTGAGGCGTCTAGTTTCCAAAATGGGGTGACTTGTGCGGAAGCTCCAATGTTTAGGCACATAGGAGCCCCCCCATATGCGACATGGTGTCCGCTAACTATTGGAGCTAATTTTCCATACAAATTGTTAGCAGACACCATGCCGCATATGGAGAGCCCCTGTGTGCCTAAACATTGGAGCTCCCCCACAAGTGACCCCATTTTGGAAACTAGACCCACCAAGGAACATATCTAGATGCATAATGAGCACTTTCAACCCCCAGGTGCTTCACAAATTAGTCCGTAAAAAGGAAAAAAAGAAGATTTTGTGGAAAAAAGTACTTTTTCATTTTTACGGATCAGTTTGTGAAGCACCTGGGGGTTCAAAATGCTCACTATGCATCTAGATAAGTTCCTTGGGGCGTCTAGTTTACAAAATGGGGTCACTTGTGGGGGAGCCCCAATGTTTAGGCACATAGAGTCTCTTCATACGTGACATGGTGTCAACTAACAATTGGAATTGTAAGCGCATACCATGTCATGTATGGAGAGCCCCTGTGTGCCTAAACATTGGAGCTCCCGCACAAGTGACCCCATTTTGGAAACTAGACCCCCCAAGGAACTTATTTAGATGCATAGTGAGCGCTTTGAAACCCCAGGTGCTTCACAAATTGATCCGTAAAAATGAAAAAGTACTTTTTTTTTTTCACAAAAATCTTTTTTTCCTTTTTACGGACTAATTTGTGAAGCACCAGGGGGTTGAAAGTGCTCACTGTGCATCTAGATATGTTCCTTGGGGGGTCTAGTTTCCAAAATGGGGTCACTTGTGGGGGAGCTCCAATGTTTAGGCACGCAGGGGCTCTCCATATGTGACTTGGTGTCCGCTAACAATTGGAGCTAATTTTCCATTCAAATTGTTAGTGGACACCATGTCGCTTATGGAGAGCCCATGTGTGCCTAACCATTGGAGCTCCCCCACAAGTGACCCCATTTTGGAAATTAGACCCCCCAAGGAACGTATCTAGATGCATAGTGAGCACGTTGATCCCTCTGGTGCTTTACAAATTGATCCGTAAAATTTAAAAAGTACTTTCTACTCTACAAAAATGTTCTTTTTTCATTTTTACGGATTCATTTGTGAAGCACCTTGGGGTTCAAAGTGCTCACCACCCATCTAGATAAGTTCCTTGAGGGGTCTAGTTTCCAAAATGGGGTCACTTGTGGGGGAGCTCCAATGTTTAGGCACGCAGGGGCTCTCCATACGTGACTTGGTGTCCGCTAACAATTGGAGCTAATTTTCCATTCAAATTGTTAGCGGACACCATGTCGCGTTTGGAGAGCCCCTGTGTGCCTAAACATTGGAGCTCCCCCACAAGTGACCCCATTTTGGAAACTAGACCCCCCAAGGAACGTATCTAGATGCATAGTGAGCACATTGAACCTTCTGGTGCTTTACAAATTGATCCATAAAATTTAAAAAGTACTTTCTATTCCACAAAAATGTTCTTTTTTCATTTTTACGGATTCATTTGTGAAGCACCTTGGGGTTCAAAGTGCTCACCACCCATCTAGATAAGTTCCTTGAGGGGTCTAGTTTCCAAAATGGGGTCACTTGTGGGGAAGCTCCAATGTTTAGGCACACAGGGGCTCTCCATACGTGACTTGGTGTCCGCTAACAATTGGAGCTAATTTTCCATTCAAATTGTTAGCGGACACCATGTCGCGTTTTGAGAGCCCCTGTGTGCCCAAACTTTGGAGCTCCCCCACAAGTGACCCCATTTTGGAAACTAGACCCCCCAAGGAACGTATCTAGATGCATAGTGAGCACGTTGAACCTTCTGGTGCTTTACAAATTGATCCGTAAAATTTAAAAAGTACTTTCTATTCCACAAAAATTTTCTTTTGTCCTCAATTTTTTCATTTTCACATGAGCAACAGGATAAATTTCATCCTAAAATTTGTTGGGCAATTTCTCCTGAGTACACCGATACCTCATATGCAGTCATAAACCACTGTTTGGGCGCACGGCAGGGCTCAGAAGGGAAGGAGCGCCATTTGACTTTTTGAATGGTAAATTAGCTCCAAAAGTTAAACTGCGCTCCCTCCCTTCTGAGCCCTGCCGTGCGCCCAAACAGTGGTTTATGACCACATATGATGTATCGGTGTACTCAGGAGAAATTGCCCAACAAATTTTAGGATCCATTTTATCCTGTTGCCCATGTGAAAATGAAAAAATTTAGGCTAAAGGGACATTTTTGTTGGAAAAATTAAAATGTCCATTTTTTATTTCCACTTTGCTTTAGCTGCTGTGAAGCACCTGAAGGGTTAATAATCTTCTTGAATGTAGTTTTGAGTAGCTTGAGGGGTGCAGTTTTTGGAATGGTGTCACTTTTGGGTGTTTTCTGTCATGTACACCCCTCAAAGTGACTTCAAATGTGATGTGGTCACAAAAAAAATGGTTTTGTAAATTTTGCTTGAAAAATGAAAAATTGCTGATGAACTTTGAACCCTTATAACTTCCTAACAAATTTTTTTTTTTTTTCCAAAATTGTGCTAATGTAAAGTAGACATGTGGGAAATGTTATTTATTAACTATTTTGTGTCATATAACTCTCTGGTTTACCAGAATAAAAATTCAAAATTTGAAAATTGCTAAATTTTCAAAATTTTCGCCAAATTTTTTATTTTTTCACAAATAAACGCAAAAATTATTAACCTAAATTTACCACTAACATGAAGCCCAATATGTCACGAAAAAACAATCTCAGAATCGCTAGGATCCGTTGAAAAGTTCCAGAGATATAACCTCATAAAGGGACAATGGTAAGAATTACAAAAAACGGTCTGGTCATTAAGGTGGAAATTGGCTCAGTCACTAAGGGGTTAAGGAAAAGAAAAGAAAACATAATCGTACTTGCTATCTTCCAAAACTTGCTAGTAAAACAATTCTCTTCACTTTCTACAGATAGGTTAGAGATGAACTTTGATCAGCAGGCAAGATACTATGAGTCCTTGGGGTTTACAGTAGGAGAGTGCAAAGTTCCTATTCTGACATTTAAAGACCACCGTGTTCTAGCTCTCTATTATTAGAGAGAAGCTGCAGGTCAATGCCTTTCATTCAAGCCTCACACATACAATCCAAGTACCAACCAAGCGGCACATTACCTCTTTTCTGGGGACCTAGTCAAACATACGGCACAGTTGAATCCTGCTTTTTGTTTTATTTACTTTGTGCACAATACGTGTAAAATATCAGTCTCATGGGTTAACTAATCAAATATTACAGAAAATGACCTATTTGTATTATTAATGTGAGATACATGCCTTCAATTACGATTACTTGTTGCGCTACCAAAGCTGGATATGATATTACACTCAACATTGAAGTTGTTATACCAAAAAGGAAAAGTGGTGGAATTATAGAAATCATAGGATTGATAGACTGATATATAAATGATGAAAAAATTGGAAGCCAAATTTTTGGAACATCTTAATTTATTTAGTAGTGAGTATACACTTAAATCCCGGCACTTACACGTCTTCACTGCCTAGTAATGGTTATCTGAGGAATGTTCTGCCATACTGAATGCACTAGGACAGTTCATCAAGGTCTGCTGCTGCTGTCAGATCCCATTGCAATTGTTGACTAATGATGTCCGAGATGTGCTCAATGGGAGACAAGTTTAGAGACGCTTCAGGTAATGGTAGCACGTTTTAGCTATGCTCAAAAATAGTATGAGCAACATACAGCCTTGCATTGTCTTGTTGACAAATGGCTGTACCACTGGTTCCACCACCAAATCAATGTAAAACAGAGCTCTTACTGTACCTGGAATGATGACCACGGGGATTTCGCTTTTATATTTTACTAGCTGTAGTATGTGCATTGGCTGCACATAGGGATGAGTGTATGTATGCAGGGGTGGGATTCAAATTTTTAACAACAGGTTCTCTGTTTTTATTTGTAAGGCATGCCCAATTTAAGACCATGCTCATTTGGATAACTCACCCATATTTAGCCACACCCACTTTTTTCAACCACAAAATACAAGTAAGGCTACGTTCACAAGGTGCGTAATTGCAGCGCTTTTTTGCAGTTGCACTTTTTTGCTGCACTTTGCGCAAAAAAGGCCAACTGTATTCACACATTGCGCTTTTTGGCTCTGCTTTTCCCAAGCCCATGTGGGCAAAAATGTGCAAAGAATTGACATGGTCATTCTTTTTGTGGATGTGCATCGCCCACCAGGGCCATGGGTTACTTGGGACTGGTCCCTGCTTTTCTGGTCACAGGGGTAACTCACGGTAGTGGCCGTGGACCGTCTCGGTTGCCCTGGAGGGACTGCAATTAAAAGGGGAAACATGTAAAAATGGGTAAAAATAAAATAAAATTTTGTTTGTCACTGTGACACCACCCGTGGTATGCGGCCAAATGTGACCGCCACTGCTTGTCTCAGCTCTGGGGGATGGTGGTGTGGTGCAGCAAGGTGATCAGCCCTCCACGGGCAGGGCTGGTTTATTTCCTGGGCCAGTAATAATAGTCTATTGTGAGGTGACCGTGGGGGAGCAACTTACTTGTCACAGCTGTGCTTCGGATCTTTCAGCTTTGCAATATCTCAGATGCTGGTGTCTGTAACCATGGATGCGCAATAAAAACTCTCACACAAGTTTCGAGTTCAACCGGGTACTTTACTCACTGCTTTTGCTCTTATTTTGCACAGTCTCAGTTTTTCTGCAGTGAGCGGTACCAGTGGCCTGTCAGCAACTGAGATGGATCACCAAGCACCCCTTTTCTTAATTCCTTCTGGGTCTCTTAAGTACTGCTCACTACCTCAGGGCTAGCAGTCGTGGACATTCCTGGGCATCCTCCCCTTGGATCCCTAGTCCTATGTGAGGCCTTTCCTTCAGTGTGACAGTCTGTTCGATTCCGGGCATAATGACCCTTCACCTCACCGGTTAATCTGTGGCCGGGGCGTAAAACAGCCAACCACTTTTGCAGCGCCGGTACCTTGTCAGTCGATGCAGTCACTCCTGTCCTCCGCTCCAACTCCAACTGTCAACCTCCTTCTCTGAGATCACTACTCAAGCTCCTCCCCCTTTCACAGGAGTCTCCTCTAAGCTCCATCCACCCCTCAGTCTTCCCCACCTCTCTCCTGCCTGGCATAAAGTCCTAGGTCTGAGGATTCGGGAGCGTGTTGGGTGTTTGGTTTCGAGTGGATGGCTCACCATCCCAGCTGCTGTACTATTCTGTGGCCACCAGTCCTCAGGTGTGCCACATACCCCACTAGCAAAGCTTGACATGTCCTCGTGCCAAGACCCGACACGGGTGACATAAGAACTCAAAATTTTTTATGCATTAAACATTAAACACTTTACCATTTTTCTTCACTTCTGAGAGGCACATAGCTTGAACGTTTCTAAACAAAAAACGTTTCCTATATAAATAAAAAAACTTTTCTTTCCTGCTATCTAACTATACAACCGACCTAATGGGCCGGATCAACACATGCAGTTCCGTTGGTAATCTTCTTGCACTGGTTCTTTGGTGTCCGTGTGCAACTTTCCATTTAAGTGCTAAAAATTCAAATATACATGGTAATATTTAAATTATAAAAGCATCCTATAAAACTAACAGGAAGCGCACCGGAGTGAGCAATTTATATCTTCAGTCTTGATCAGCACAATTCATGATCAAATATTCATTGTTCAAACAAAGGGACACACTCTTGGGAAAACCTGGGGGTAAACTAAGGGAAGCAAATGTTCAAAACACAAAGTCTACAAGTCTGCCCCAGTCCCTCTGCGTTCCCGCTAATTCGAGCACACCTAGGACTTCTTCTGTCTCTCACTACGGTTTGCAGCCTGGGACCCGGACAAGCCTCATGGTGGCACAGGCTGCCGGGTCCATGTCCTTTCAGTCTTATTTGTTGTTTTTCTGGCCTCTTCTCCTGACTGAACTTGACTCCTGGACTTTATTTGGCTGATTGGCTAACTGAACTTGATGTTTTCTTTTTGTTTCCTCCTCTAACCGTGTCCTGTCCTAACGGCTCGGCACAGGGCAGGCCGGCCATGTCGACACCTAAGTCGCAGGTGTATGACAGTGATATCATATGTCTGCGATGTGCGCACTGACATCAGCTGTCGGTCTCTCATAGGTTTCCGGCACCACCATACAGTTCAATTGAATGTGCGTCCTCAGATGCACATTCAGTTGAAACTGTCCGCTGACCAGAAGTGGATTTGGGGCTCTGCTTCTTGCCAGATTAGAGAGAACTGGCTGAATGCCACCCCTGTATGTATGTACGTATGTGTGTGTGTATGTATGTCCACACATATCCCTACCTCTTCATAGCTCTGCCCCTTCAAGAATGCATATGGCTCCGCCCCGCTCTGTTTTTATGTGCAAAATATTCACTCTATTCTATTTTGTTATAATTAAGTTAGTTATAACAGTTAATTACTTGCCCTTGCAACACCGGGCTCTACAGCTATATAATATAATGCAGTCTCCATTTATATGTGTGTGAGTATGTATGTATGTTCACACATTGCGCTGCCCCTTCATAGCTCCACTACTACACATAGACACACCTCTTTTTGTGGATATTCCTCTCTGCTGAGGACTTCCCTACATACTTCAAAAATAAGATTGACCAAACAAGGCAAACCATTATTGTTCCACCACCACAACCACTCCATATACCAGACCTCTGCCCTACCCTAATAACCTCCCTATCCAACATCACTGAGGGAGAGCTTACTCGTCTCCTATCCAAATCACACCTCACCACCTGTGCACTTGACCCCATCCCTTCCCATCTCCTCCCCAATCTCACTAACATGCTCATCCCAACCCTAATCCACCTCTTCAATCTACCACTTTCTTCTGGGACCTTCCCCTCTGCTTTCAAGCATGCCACCATCACGCCCATCCTCAAAAAGCCAAACCTAGACCCGACTGCTAAGACGAGCTACCGCCCCATATCGCTGCTCCCGTTTGCTTCCAAACTCCTTGAGCAACACGTCCATGCTCAGCTTTCCTCTCACCTAACTCGCTCCTTGACCATCTACAATCTGGTTTCCAGCCCCACCACTCCACCGAAACTGCCCTAACCAAAATTACCAACGACTTACTCACAGCCAAAGCTAACAGACAATTCTCCTTCTCGACCTGTCCTCTGCCTTTGACACAGTTGATCACTCCCTCCTACTTCAGATTATTTCTTCCCTTGGCATCAAAGACCTTGCCCTGTCCTGGGTTGCCTCATAAATTGCCAACCGCACATTTTGCATTTCCCACTCCCACACTTCCTCCTCATCCCACCCTCTCTCTGTTGGAGTCCCACAAGGCTCTGTCCTGGGGCCTCTACTTTTCTCCATCTATCCCCTTGGCCTAGGACAACTCATACAGTCCCATAGTTTCCAGTATCACCTATCAAATCTACCTCTTTGGCCCAGATGTCAACTCTCTGCTGTCCAGAATGCTGGAGTGTCTGTCAGCCATATCCTTCTTCTTCTCCTCTCGCTACCTAAAACTCAACGTAGACAAAACCGAACTCATTATCTTTCCTCCATCCCATCTTTCATCTTCACCACCTGATCTATCTATTATGGTAAATGACATCATGCTCTCTCCCACCCCTCAAATTCGCTGCCTTGGAGTAACTCTTGACTCTGCCCTATCCTTCAAACCACACATCAAAACTCTCGTCACCTCCTGTCGCCTCCAGCTCAAGAATATTTCCAGAATCCGTCCTTTCCTCAGCCCTCAATCTACTAAAATTCTTGTACATGCCCTCATCATCTCCCGCCTTGACTACTGCAATATTCTCCTCTGCGGCCTCCCTGCTAACACTCTTGCACCTCTACAGTCTGTCCTCAACTCTGCTGCCCGACTAATCCAACTCTCTCCTCGCTACTCCCCTGTTTCTCCCCTCTGCAAATCCCTCCACTGGCTCCCAATTCCCCAACGAATCCAGTTCAAGCTACTAACACTGACCTACAAAGCCATCCATAAATTGTCTCCTCCCTATATATCAGAACTAATCTCCCACTATCTTCCCTCACGTTCCCTCACCTTCAATCCTCCCAAGACCTCCTCCTTTCCTCCACACTTATCCGTTCCTCACACAACCGCCTCCCGAATATCCCCAATCCTCTGGAATTCTGTGCCCCAACATGTCAGATTATCCACCACACTCGGATCTTTCTGATGGAACTTGAAAACCTATCTCTTCAGGAAAGCTTACAACCCGCAATGAACGAGCCTCCACCCCACCGCCTCCGGAGCTGCTGCCCCACCGCCACCGGAGCTACCACCTTTCCACCACCAGATCTGCTGCCACCAGGACCTATTGTTTCCTCCCCATTGCCCTGTAGAATGTAAGCCCGCAAGGGCAGCTTCCTCTCCCCTCTGTATCAGTCTGTCATTGTTAATTTGTTTACTGTAAACCAGATCTTTAATTTTGTATGTAACACTTTCTCATGTACAGCACATGGAATTAATGGTGCTATATAAATAATAATAAATAATAATATATATACCATGGACACAATTTGCACTGTTTATTTTACTATCAGGTTGCAGGACAACGCTGGCCTTCACACGTTAAACCTTATACAGGGATGTAGACTTACACAGGGGCCATGAGTTGAGTCTTTGGAGTAGCCGTTGGCTGACAAGAAAAGTCAGGTCTCTAGGTCAGAACCAGGAAGGCATATACAGTACAAAATCAAAAGACAGATGAATAGTCAGGAAACGTGCCAAGGTCAGGAGAGGAATGGTTGATCAAGAGCTAAACAAGGCGACCAGAGCTAAAATTCAATGTGAAGGAGTGCTTACATGCAAGGTTAAATTATATTGGAATAGTCACAAACTTTGGAGTAAAATATGAAATTTTAAAACGTCATAATAACTGTATACCGTATATACTCGCGTATAAGCCGAGTTTTTCAGCCCAAAAATTGGGCTGAAAAGTCCCCCCCTCGGCTTATACGCGAGTCAATACGGCCCCCCTCATAATTTGGCGCCCCCACCTCACTTGCTGGGCCCCCCCGCATGCAGCGCTGCGCATATACATTACCTGTCTAGCAGCTGTCACCCTCCGATGGCGGATCGCGGCTCCCGGCTCCGGCTTCCATCTTCCTCTGTGTCTTCCTTGTCATGTGACCGGCCGGCGTCGCGATGACGTCATCGCGATGAGCCCCGGTCACATGACAAGGAAGACAGAGAGGAAGATGGAAGCCGGAGCCGGGAGCCGCGATCCGCCATCGGAGGGTGACAGCTGCTAGACAGGTAATGTATATGCGCAGCGCAGCATGCGAGGGGGCCCAGCAAGTGAGGTGGGGGCGCCAAATTATGAGGGGGGCCCTGCTGGGGCCCCGTATACTACCACTGGGGCTGTATATACCACTGGGGCTGCTGGATACTACCACTGGGGCTGTATACTACCACTGGGGCTGTATACTACCACTGGGGCTGAATATACCACTGGGGCTGCTACATACTACCACTGGGGCTGTATACTACCACTGGGGCTGTATACTACCACTGGGGCTGAATATACCACTGGGGCTGCTGTATACTACCACTGGGGCTGTATACTACTACTGGGGCTGTATGTATACTACCACTGGGGCTGCTGTATACTACCACTGGGGCTGTATACTACCACTGGGGCTGTATACTACCACTGGGGCTGTATACTACCACTGGGGCTGCTGTATACTACCACTGGGGCTGTATACTACCACTGGGGCTGTATACTACCACTGGGGCTGTATACTACCACTGGGGCTGTATGTATACTACCACTGGGGCTGTATATACCACTGGGGCTGCTGTATACTACCACTGGGGCTGTATACTACCACTGGGGCTGTATATACCACTGGGGCTGCTGTATGCTACCACTGGGGCTGAATATACCACTGGGGCTGCTGTATACTACCACTGGGGCTGTATACTACCACTGGTGCTGTATACTACCACTGGGGCTGTATACTACTACTGGGGCTGTATGTATACTACCACTGGGGCTGTATATACCACTGGGGCTGCTGTATACTACCACTGGGGCTGTATACTACCACTGGGGCTGTATATACCACTGGGGCTGCTGTATGCTACCACTGGGGCTGAATATACCACTGGGGCTGCTGTATACTACCACTGGGGCTGTATACTACCACTGGGGCTGTATACTACCACTGGGGCTGCATACTACTACTGGGGCTGTATACTACTACTGGGGCTGTATGTATACTACCACTGGGGCTGTATATACCACTGGGGCTGCTGTATACTACCACTGGGGCTGTATACTACCACTGGGCTGCTGTATGCTACCACTGGGGCTGAATATACCACTGGGGCTGCTGTATACTACCACTGGGGCTGTATACTACCACTGGGGCTGTATACTACTACTGGGGCTGTATACTACTACTGGGGCTGTATGTATACTACCACTGGGGCTGTATATACCACTGGGGCTGCTGTATACTACCACTGGGGCTGTATACTACCACTGGGGCTGTATATACCACTGGGGCTGCTGTATACTACCACTGGGGCTGTATACTACCACTGGGGCTGTATACTACTACTGGGGCTGTATGTATACTACCACTGGGGCTGTATATACCTCTGGGGCTGCTGTATATACCTCTGGGGCTGCGTGTATATTACCACTGGGTCTGTATATACCTCTGGGGCTGCTGTATATACCTCTGGGGCTGCGTGTATACTACCACTGGGGCTGCTGCTGTATACTACCACTGGGGCTGCTGTATATACCTCTGGGGCTGCTGTATACTACCACTGGGGCTGCCGCTGTATATACCACTAGGGCTGCTGCTGTAACACTGCTGGGGCCTGTATATACCACTGGGGAGGCTGCTGTATACCACACTGCTGGGGGCTGTATACCTGTGCTGGGGTCCACCCTCGGCTTATACACGAGTCAATAGATTTTCTCAGGTTTTGGGGGCAATAGTAGGGGGGTCGGCTTATACACGGGTCGGCTTATACACGAGTATATACGGTATTTATTCTCTCCTGCTAATGGCATAAAAATGTAAATGACAAAATTGACTGTTTTTGGTCACCTTCCCTGGAAATGGAATATAAAGTGGTGAAAAAAGTCATAATATTCCAATAGAACTACAGTTTGTCCCCCCCCATAAAAAACACAAAGCCACAGAACAAAGCTCGA
Organism: Allobates femoralis; assembly: GCA_033576535.1. Classification (NCBI taxonomy): domain Eukaryota; kingdom Metazoa; phylum Chordata; class Amphibia; order Anura; family Aromobatidae; genus Allobates; species Allobates femoralis. The sequence continues at coordinate 103,950,055 of JARQOC010000006.1, forward strand.
TCAACGAAAAAAATAACATATCTCAGGTTATTATTATTTATTTATATAGCGCCATTAGATTCCATGGCGCTTTACATATGGAAAGGGTAGACAAGGACAAGTACAGTATACATGGACAATCAAGGCGTATTGAGATCCAGGCCAAAATTATATTTTTAATAAGCATAAGAAACCTGTATTAATTAGGTAGTTGTACTGACCCTCAGAATAAAATTACTTTGCCCTTATTGCTGCACAGTGAAAGTGTATTCCAAGGAGTCCTAGATTAAATGTATTTTTTCTTCTTTCTACCCTATGAGATTTTTTTTTCACATTTTCAGTACATTTGTACAGTGTGTGGAGAGTAAATTAAAACAGTCATTCACTTCTACTATTCTCATCCATGTTTCAAAAACCAAGCTGTAGGCGGCTGTATTGACCATTGGGTGAGAACTCCAGACAACTACAGTTGTGGCCAGAAGAATGTTCTCTGGTCAGATGAGACAAAAGTAGAGGTTTTTGGGCAAAGGCATCAACATAGAGTTTACAGGAGAAAAAAAGAGGCATTCAAAGAAAAGAACACGGTCCCTACAGTCAAACATGGCAGAGGTTCCCTGAAGTTTTGGGGTTGCTTTGCTGCCTCTGGCACTGGACTGCTTGACCATGTGCATGGCATTATGAAGTCTGAACACTACGAACAAATTTTGCAGCATAATGTAGGGCCCAGTGTGAGAAAGCTGGGTCTCCCTCAGAGGTCATGGGTCTTCCAGCAGGACAATGACCCAAAACACACTTCAAAAAGCACTAGAAAATGGTTTGAGAGAAAGCACTGGAGACTTCTAAGGTGGCCAGCAATGAGTCCAGACCTGAATCCCATAGAACACCTGTGGAGAGATCTAAAAATGGCAGTTTGGAGAAGGCACCCTTCAAATATCAGGGACCTGGAGCAGCTTGCCAAAGAAGAATGGTCTAAAATTCCAGAAGAGCATTGTAAGAAACTCCTTGATGGTTACCGGAAGCGGTTGATCGCAATTATTTTGGCTAAAGGTTGTGCAACCAAGTATTAGGCTGAGGGTGCCAATACTTTTGTCTGGCCCATTTTTGGAGTTTTGTGTGAAATGATCAATGTTTTGCTTTTTGCTTCATTCTCTTTTGTGTTTTTTCATTGAAGACAAATTAAATGAAGATAATAATACCAAAGAATTTGTGATTGCAATCATTTTCAGGAAGAAACTGAGTATTATCTGACAGAATTGCAGGGGTGTCAATACTTTTGGCCACAACTGTATGCTGCTGGAAGGTTTACTCTACAGCGACAGTTTAGAGGAGAGAGATATCAAGGTTTATTCTAGTCAAAAAAATAAGGGGTGCAAAAACAAAAATTAGCTGTAATGGGTGACCCACGGAGCACTTAGAGGAGGGGTCACATGGGATCACATCCACCCCCTATACACACCTTTGTCTTCTGCTGTCAGTCAGCTGTGAGAAGAGCTGAAGACGTCACATGCCCACCCTCCCTGTATTGGATCCTTCGGAATTTGATGGACCTCGTCGTGAGGTTAACTTGTGGGAAAAGCTGCCCATTAAAATAGGGCATTTTATGCTATTATTATTATTTATTTATATAGCGCTATTAGGTTCCATGGCGCTTTACATGAGGATAAGGGAGACAAGAACAAGTACATTAAATCTAGGCGATCAGGACGTACAGGTACAGGAGGGTCAGGGACCCTGTCCACGAGGGCTCACAGTCTACGAGGGGCGGGTTGGGATACAGTAGGATGGGGGAATGTCAGGTATGGGGCGGTCGCCTGGGTCTCACGGCAGGTTGTAGGCTTGATGGAATAGGTGAGTCTTCAGGTGACATTTGAAGCTTTTCATGGTCGGAGAGTGTCTGACGTGTTCGGGCAGGGAGTTCCAGAGTAAGGCAGATGCCCGGGAGAAGTCCTGGACTCTGTTATGCGAAGAGGTGATGAGGGGGGAGCAGAGGAGGAGTTCTTGGGAGGAGCGGCGGTTGCGTGAGGGTAGGTATCGGGAGACCAGGTCGGAGGTTGTATGGTGGGGCCAGGTTGTGTATGGCTTTGTACACCATGGTTAGTGTTTTGAATTGGGATCTCTTGGAGGCGGGGAGCCAGTGAAGGGGAGACAGGGGAGTAGCGGGAGGACAGGTAGATTAGTCGGGCAGCGAAATTGAGGATAGACTGCAGAGGTGTGAGGGAGTTAACCGGGAGGCCATTGAGAAGAAGGTTGCAGTAGTCAAGGCGGGAGATGATAAGAGCATGAATGAGTGTTTTAGCGGTGTCGTGGGTGAGGAAGGAGCAGATCCGTGAGATGTTCTTGAGCTGGAGCCGGAGGGATTTGGTGAGGGCCTCTATGTGGGGCTTGAAAGATAGGGAGGAGTCAAGGATTACCCCGAGGCACTTGGCTTGGGGGACTGAGGAGAGGGTGCAGTCGTTGACGCAGATGGATAGGTTGGGAAGTGGGGGGGAATTTCTTGGGGGGAAGACTATGAATTCAGTTTTGTCCATGTTGAGTTTAAGGAATCGAGCAGAGAAGAAGGATGAGATGGCGGAAAGGCATTGTGGGAGTTTGGAGAGTAGGGAGGTGATGTCAGGGCCGGACAGGTAGATTTGGGTGTCGTCGGCGTAGAGCTGGTACTGGAGGCCGTGGGACTCAATGAGTTGCCCTAGGCCAAGAGTGTATATGGGGAAAAGCAGGGGTCCCAGGACCGAACCTTGGGGGACTCCGACAGAAAGGGGGTAGGGTGAGGAGGAGGTGTGGGAGTGGGAGACGCTGAAGGTCCGGTCCGCTAGGTATGAGGAGATCCAAGAGAGGGCAAGGTGGGCGATGCCGAGGGATTCCAGGATCCAGAGAAGAAGGGAGTGGTCAACCGTGTCGAAGGCGGCAGACCGGTCAAGGAGGAGGAGGATGGAGTAGTGGTGTTAGTTCTTGGCGGTCAGTAGGTCGTTGGTGACTTTGGCCAGGGCTGTTTCGGTGGAATGGAGTGGTTGGAAGCTGGACTGTAGGCGGTTGAAGTGGGATCATGAGGTGAGGTGAGAGGACAGTTCGGAGTGGACGTGCTGTTCAAGTAGCTTAGAGGCGAATGGGAGAAGAGATATGGGGCGATAGTTAGAGACAGAGGTAGGGTCAAGTGAGGTTTTTTTAGGATGGGCGTGATTAGGGCGTGTTTGAAAACCTTTAGTACTTTAATGTTTGACGGATTGATGTTTTCCCATCAAAGTGTTCAGCAAGAGTTTTTAATATGGATATTTATTTGCATGTATTTATTCAAACCCTAAGTAAAACCTCACGGCCATCTTTTAGCCATATAGTCTTTGTTTGTATATTATTTTAATGGTGTTGGGTTGGGATGGGGGTTTTGTACTCCCATGTGGATTCCAGTTATGTTCCTGTGAGAACTGGGTAGCTGGGTGGTGTTTTCCTGCATCTAAATGATCATCATATGATCAATGATCTAAAGTGCCCACAATCAGGAGACGCTGCATTTTGGACATAGCGTGTTTTCTCAGTCAATGCCCATGATCAGGATTCTAGGCGCAGCATATTTTTGCTGTGATATAACACTGACAACACTCTTGTCTCTGCAAGCATAAATTGACATGTTGTGGTACGGGAAGCCGTGCAGCATGTCAGTTTAAATGGCGTATAACGTACAGTTGGCATGGGATTTCTATAAATACCTTCCGCTGTGCTTGTACTGTACAACATGGCATTTTGGACACAGGGAAAACACACAGAATCAAAAATGCTGCTAATCCTAATTGTGAGCACTTACCCTTATTCCTTTTAACTTGAATAAGTATTGCTATCTCTCATCTATAAACTGTCCCCAGTAATGGGCGAATCTGCCATTGTTTGGGTTCGGCGCATCTGTCTTGACTTTTTTTAAAGTCTGTGATTGGGTCCAGACTTGATCGAACTTGAGTGCGAAATCTGAACCCAAACTTAAAAAAGTTACTAAATGGTGGCTGGAGGGGCTTGGGGGCTGTAAAATGAAACCATACAGTGATTATACATCAGCTCATACTTACCGGGTTCTACGCGCCTGTACTTCCGGGGCCACTAATTAACTGGCTGATTATTTACTGGTGAGGGTCGCAACAGCCAATCACAAACGTTGTCACAGAGAGTGTGTATCTGTGATTGGTTGTTGGAGCCATAGCAGTAGCCTGCAAACAACCCATACATTCTAACATCTACCCTGCACATAGAGTGACACTCAAGGTACCATTACAAGGCATGATGTTGAAACAATGTCGGCAACGATCTCGTGGGCGCGCTGTCGTTTCTGACATCGTTTTGACATCGTTGGTGAGTTGTCACACGTGTAGATATCATGGACGACTCACCAACGATGTAGTGAGCAGGTATCGTTCGCACAACCCAGTGAACGATACCTAGTCACTGATGTGAATGGGCGAAGTCGTCAATGACGTCGTTATCGAGGTGTCAAACACAACGATATTGCAGGTTGGCTGATCATTGATCATGTGATTTGAGAACATGTTCTCAAACCTGTTATCACCAATCCAACGACTTATTGTAGTTGAATCTCAGATTTACATGCAACGACGTCCCGACGATGTCGCTTGAACGACTCCAAACCCGTGACGTTTAAGCGATATCGTTCAGGATGACGGGGCCTATAGTGTGACTGTAGATGTAGACCAGATAAAACTCTTTAAACTATAATCCACTAGCAAAGTTCTGTTGTGAGCCATATTGGTTATTATCACAGCTTTCCCAGATATAGATTAATTCGAACAATTGAATTTGGGTGTAGGGGTACAATTAGGTACACTGATGATGGTGCTTGGCGTTTGACTCAAATGCCTATTCTCCAATTCTTACCAACCATAGTTGTAGACATTATTTAGGTTACAAGGTTACTCAGATGACTTTTGCACACCCCTGTGCTGAACCATTAGCTACAACTTTGGCTCTCAGCTTTTAAAAAACAGAAACTGCATAGATAATATCAGCCCTACTTTATCAGTACAGTTTCCAGGGTTGAAATGCGCATAATCACCTTTGATGATATTATAGTCAAGTGACCAAAATGTGTTTACTATATACTGATGTGTGTGGTATATACTCGTGTATGTTATATACTTATTTTTTTGTGTGTGTGTGTATATGCCACATGTTTTGTGTGTGTTTAATATGAAATGTTTGTGTGCTTGTAACATTCATTGTGTGTGCAGTATCCACACTTATAAATACAGACTAGAAATAGGCCCAATGCTATAGCATCTGGAGTGTGGTGAAATAAACAGGTGCCATAGAAATAGCTGCTGAATAGTACAGTCCTCTCTCCAGAAAGTATGCTGTTGTTGTGCTATTTATATGGTGTATATGGTGGCTCAGTGGTTAGCAAAGTATGGTGGGTGAGTGGTTAGCATTGTATATGGTGGCTCAGTGGTTAGCACTGTATACGGTGGCTCAGTGGTTAGCACTGTATACAGTAGCTCAGTGGTTAGCACTGTGTATGGTGGCTCCGTGGTTAGCACTGTATACGGTGGCTCAGTGGTTAGTCCTGTATGGTGGCTCAGTGGTTAGCCCTATACGGTGACTCAGTGGTTAGCACTGTTCAGTGACTCAGTGGTTAGCACTGTATGGTGGCTCAGTGGTTAGCACTGTATGGTAGCTCAGTGGTTAGCACTGTACAGTGGGTAAGTTGTTAGCACTGTATACAGTGGCTCAGTGGTTAGCACTGTATGGTGGGTCAGTGGTTAGCACAGTACGGTGGGTCAGTTGTTAGCACTGTATACAGTGGCTCAGTGGTGAGTACTGTATGGTGGCTCAGTCGTTAACACTGTACGGTGGCTCAGTGGGTGCCTCTTTTTCCTCATTCTCATCCTCTGGACTCTCTTTCCTCAGCCTCGTCCTCTGGCCTGTCTTTCCTCAGCCTCCTCCTCTGGCCTGTCTTTCCTCAGCGTCCTTCTCTGGCCTCTCTTTCCCCTCCTGTGGCCTCCCCTCTGGCCTCCTCTTCTCCCTGGCCTCCCTTTTTCTCCTCCTATTTCTCTGGCATCTCCTCACATTCAGCAGCTCCCTCAGCGTCCCATCCTGTCTTCCCTGGTCGCCTCCTCTATGGCCTCCCTTTGCTCTCCTCCCTGGACTATCCTCCTCCTGTCTTCTGTGGCCTCCATTCCCTCTGTGGTGCCCCTGTGACCAGGGTGGCCACATAGGGAACTGCAGCCAGGCAGGAAGATAGACAGTTTGTGCACCAAACACCCTCACAGCACACACACTCACAAGAGCACAGCACCCAACCCGGAGACTCTAGGCGGGCAAGGGGTGGTGGGGTTTAGAGGAAAGTGGGTGGGAAGGAAGGAAGATCAGGTGACAGATAGCACAAATAGAGGAAAAGAGGAGTTAGTAGGCCAGAGTGAGCTGAGCAGACAAGAGCAGACAGAAAGTGACACATCCCAGTGTGGTTGAGTTCACTGGAGACGCAGAATCCACAGAGTCTCAGAACCATGGAGAGAAAGCTCATCCATAGCCGGCATCCCAGGGGAGAGTGAGGAAAGAGACTGGACCGGTATCACCGGGTCCGGGGAACACGGCAGCACCGACCAAATACCGGCGTAGTAGTTTTCCCTGATTGTACTGGAATCACACGGGTTAGGAGCCTGGTAATCCCTTTGGAGACAGGGTTACTGCAGGCTAGGCAAACACCAGAGTGTCGGCACTGAGGCGGACTGAAGTTTCATACCGGCTTCCCAGACAAACCGACCGGGAGCTTTAATTCCAACTTGGAGTTCCTACTACCAGGGTTGGAGGCACAGCAGCAACTACGAGGACCTGGCTTACCGCCCGCACACACTTAGGGGGAAGCTACATACAAGGGGCTGAGCTGCCACCATACAACCCGCAGAGAGGACAGAGAGAGGGAGAGAACAGCCTGAAAAGACACATAGAAGGAGTGAGGGGTCTCAGAGCGACAGCCTGGCTGCAAAGGGTTGAGTGTTCCCGGAGTTAACTGAACTGTGAACTGTGTTGAGAACTGTACCGTGACTTGTGTGACTTTAAAGAACTTGAAACTAAACCCGGTGAACCCTGCTTCAGTTTCCGCGTCTGATTCCAGGTATACAGAACTGTTATTGTACTTCTTACCCTACCAGGAGCAGCCCGACCGTCAGTGGGCTCATCCATCTAGCTGCAGCCCATCCATCCCTCCATCCTCCTGGCAGAGCTGCGCTGCAGCGGTGGTCCCATTACTGACCACCACCCGTGGGTGGCGTCACGACAAACTAATCCTTGTAAATACCCCTTTACTTGTGAGAACCCGGGACATGGACCGGACCAGGACCTCCGTGACATCCCCAGCAGTACCCCAGTCCGGTACTGAGTACTCCGTCCCAGTGGGCTCCACACCTCAGCCTCTCTTTCCTTTCCTGTGGCCTCCCATTTGGGCTCCTGTCCTCCCTGGGCTTCTCTTCTCCATGTCCTCCTGTCTTCCATGGCCTCCTGTCTTCCATGGCTTCCTGTCCTCCCTGGCCTCCCTTTCCTCTCCTTCTCTGGCCTCTCCTCACCTGCGGCAGCTCCCTCAGCCTTCCATCGTCTCTTCCCTGGCCGCCTTCTCTCTGTGTTTCCTTTCCTCTCCTCCCTGCCTCTCCTCCTACTCTCTTCTCTGGCTTCCATTCCCTCAGCCTCTCCTTCCTCTTGTGTGGCCTCCTCTCAGGCCTCCTCTCCTCCCTGGGCTCCCTTTGCTCTCCTCCTCTGGCCCCTCCTCACCTGCATCAGCCTCCCGTCCTCTCTTCCCTGGCCTCTTCCTCTCTGGCCTCCCTTTCCTCTCCTCACTGGGCTCTCCTCCTTCTGTCCTCTCTGGCCTCCATTTCTTGAGCCTCTCTTTCCTCTCATGTAGCCTCCACTCTGGCCTCCTGTTCTCCCTGGCCTCCCTTTCCTGTCCTCCCTGGCTGTTCCTCCCTGGCCTCCCTTCCCTGGCCTCCTGCGCTCCTCTCCTCCCTGGGCCTCCCCTCCTCCTTGGGCTCTCCTCACCTTGTGCAGCTCCCTGAGCTGTTAGAAGTCAAGGAGCAGCTCCTCCATGCCGCGGTTCTGGTCGGGCACGATGTGCAGGGGGCGGTTCCAGCAGGATGGACTGCAGCATGGAGCCGTCAGCCCCGGTCATCGCACACAGGCACCGGAGGGGTGAGGAGAGCACAGAGAGGACGGAGCGGCAGGGAGGACGGGGTCTTGTGCAGGCTTCTTGTGTGGAGCAGTGCGGGCGGCGGAGGGAGGGCGGGGGTGTAACGCGAGTGGTGTGTGGGGTCTGTGGCATCGGGAGAGGTGCGGTGGGAGGCTGGAGGGGGTCTGCAGGAGGTGTGGTGGGCATGTGTAGCTTGTGCCGCCGCCAGCCTGCACCATATTAGGATACCTATCACTTGGGTGTGCTAATATGGCACGGCTTCCGGGGCGGCGCAGTGGTGCATTGTGGGATATCGACATAAGCCCGGAAGTCTGTGACAACATTATTCGTGATTATATAGTAGATACTTCAGACGAGAGTTTCTTGGCAATTATTAAACAGGAAACGTTGCACAGGAAACGTTGCAGACGCTGTTGTAAAGCGCACTCTCAGCAGCTTTGTGTGTGGCTGGTTGGGAAGGTAAACATCAGGTAACTAGAGGCTTCATTCTCCCAGCTTCTGGGAAAAGTGACTCACCGTTGCCGGATTCTCACGTCTTAGGCGATGCTTCACTTGTCACGGTTCCGCGCCTGAGGCTGTGGGGCCCGGTGGTCAAATAAAAAGGGGAATAAGGGATTGGGATTTAGTCTTGATTGTCGTGACGCCACCTGTGGGTGTCCGGTGATGGCACCAGCACTGCTTGGGCCCTTGGGGGATGTGCGACAGCTAGATGGGATGCTCCCCACAGGATGAGCAGTAGTCCCCGGGGCCAGGAGCTGTACTGGATGGAATACGGCAGCTCTGTAGCTTGATGAGCAAGGTTAATAACAGTTCAGGATGAAATGCACTGACACAATGCTCCTCTGTAACGGGTCTTTACTGTAAGTTCAGTGCGGTACACAGTATACAGTTTGTCAGGTAACGGTCCCAGTGATGAACAGCCTCAGTCCAGAGCTCCACGGTGTTCCTCCTTACTAACTGTCTTATGTTTGTTGCCGTTGTGGCCTTAGTGCACCAGTTCAGGGTACTAGGGAAACTTCTATTGGAATCCTTAGCTGGGACGCGAACAGCTGTGAAGGTTCTGTGTCCCAATGGTTGGTACTCTGCTGGAAAGACTGCTAGGTTGCAGCTGCAGTGAGGCACTCCTAAGAAGCTACTCCTTCACTCCAGTTTTTGCAGAACAGCGGTGAACGACTGTTTGCCTCGGACCCGGTGTCCGGTGACTTTGGGCATGGGTGTCTTTTAACCCGTTGCTTAGTTGCTTTTGTTGCCCGTGTTCCGGTCTGGGTCACCACTTGATGGTGCCCTGCCGGTTAAGTTGTCCTTTTCAGGGCTGCACGGCACTGTGCAGATCCCTGCTCCTTCTCTCCTTCGCCTGTTCTCTCTTCTCCCCCCAACTCCTCTTCGTAACTTCCCCCACACTACACCTTGCACTCCTCCCACCAGGACCTGATTGGCCCTCTACCTCTGAGTGGTGCATGTGGTGTATGGAGCTCTGGATTTAACTGCTTCAACACTGAAATGGAAGATATTACATCTTCAGTCAGGGATGCAATACCTTCCTGTGACGCACTCATTGCGGGGTGCCACAAAAGTACTAAGTTTTAAGCGCAATCTGTTAGGCTAAGGTCACAAAGCAAGTATGACCCTAGCCTTAGTGAGCATTCTACCCCATCATTCTTCATCAGCAACAAGTGCCAAACAACTTAAATATAGTTAAAGGGCACTAGTCTAAGGGTCTGAAATCATCTTGTGTCAATACACCATAAATGTTTCTGCATGATGATAGGAGATGCGCCCCAGGGACGTGGGATACTCATAACTTGGTTGCAGTGTTTCTGGGAACTCACAGGGTCGAGACCCGTCTCCATGACCCTGGGTTCAGTGTTAAAGAGCTCTTGGGGAAAATTATAAAGATTGTGACGCCACCTGTGGTTTGTGGCTATGGGTAGCCACTGCTGTTGCAGAACCTCTGGGGACGGTGAACGGGCAGCTGAGATGGATTGGCTCTCCACAGGTGGAGAGGATCCCCAGGGCAGTGGATGTTGCAAGGTGTGGGGTGCAGGATGGAGGGTGCGCATTTACAGACAGACTCACGTTTTGTTGGTTCCTCAAATCCTTTACTGGCAATACTGATTCAGCCACAGGTAATGTTTCCGTGAGTCCGTGTAACCTGGGAGCAACTCGAGGTTTTCCTCACCCAGCAAGTTCTGAGGCCTCCCTGCTGCTCTTTCTCCTGCGGGTACCTGCTGCTGCTTAAAACTGAGTTGCAGCCCTCTCTTTATCTCTCCTGTATGTGCCAGTATGACAGGCAGATTGAGTCCTTCATTAGCTCCACTTCACGGGCTCCTGGGCTCTTAAAGCTGCTTTGCCTCCAGGCACTTGGTGTGTATGGGGAACTTGGAATTCCCCACCCTACCGTATTGGCTGCCAGGTTGTTAGACCCTGCACAGCCTTGGACTCTAGTGTCCGTTTCTTGGCGCTCGTTCTTCTGGAGTGAGCTTGACATTGCTATGCTCCCCAGGCTTTCCTCGAATTCCTCAGACCTTTGCCTTAGGTCCCTCGGCTAGGCTTAGCTATCCTGGGATGAGCTTAGCACTGCTCAAGTCCACAGGATGTCTTCCTCAGTACTGCTCATTACTGAACTGACTAACTCCACCCCAGACCAGAATTTATAGGGGAACCTCCCCTGAATCCGGGTTTAGATCTCCCCCTTCAGGCCTGGAGGCAGAAAGGTGTTGTATATTTTGGATTTGCCTGGAGTGATTATTCTCTGTTGCTCTCAGGTATGACATCACCCACGAGGGAGATAATCACATAGTGTCATCCGAACTCTGGGGTGCCACAGTAGGCTTGTGTTAGCATGTGAGTCCCCACTACTGCTGTCCTGAAACCTACTTACAATGAGGACTTAATTTCTATGTCAACCTCTATAGTCAGCAAATAAATTTATATTCTAAAATAAATTAAGACCCCAGAATAAATCCAGAATTCAGAACAAATCCCATAAACTTTCCCTTCTTATTTTTGACACTAAATCCATTAAAAATTTCAGACTCCAGAGAAGATCCAGATATATACCAGACAACTTCTGAATTAATTCTTACTTTAGTATTTAACAGGTTGTCTAAATGTTGCTGAGAAAACAGCAAAAACAAAAGTGATCAGTTTGTGGTCATTAAAATTCTGCATGAAAACCTTATCAGGTTTTTTTTTTATTTTTAAAAAAGCAGCACAAACATATTGCATTTTTGCTACGTTTTTGCTGCATTTGTGAACATTCCAAATGCAGCACAAATGAGGGGACACATACAGACAGACACACACATAGACAGACAACACACACACAGACAGACATGCACACTCTATTACTCTCCCTGGTGGCCCCTCAGTGAGTTCCGGTGATTTATTCCTTTTGGGCATGGGTATGGTACTTCCAGGACCTTGCACCATGTGACTCAGTCTGAATCATGTGGCACAGGTCCTGTAAGTCACTTCATGCTGGTGTTGCCAGTTCCTGGAAGAAAGAAATGATCAGAGCTCACTGTGGGCTTGCCAGGGAGGGTGAGTATTGGAGCGTTTTTGCTCCAAAACCGGATCACTTATATGAAAACAAAACCTGATCAGGAATAAACCCAAACATTGGCACAGCATTTCAGAAATCTCATAGACTTTGCTAGCATGACAAAAATTGATACTTTTTTTGTGCAAAAACGCAGCACAAAAAACGAATCAAAAATGCAGTGTGGGGCACATAGCCTAAATGTGCAATGGAGTCTTGCAATGGAGAGCATCCATACAGGCCATGGTAGTTAGGTTGAGTGCATTACTTCTTATTATCTGACAAACAATTGTACGAGCTGATTCCAAGTCTTTTGTAGCTCTCCACAGGTAGTTTTTGGCTCTTGGACAACTATTTTGACAATTGTTTTCACTCCTCTGTCTGAAATAATTCGGGGAGAACCTTCTCATGGCCGGTTTATGGTGAAATTATTTTCTTTCCAATTCAGTATTATGGCCCCAGCAGTGCTCACTGGGACCTTAATGTAGTTAAGAAATTATTCTGCAACCAATGCCATCAGTATGTTTTGCAACAGTAAAGCTGTGAATGTCTTGAGACAGCTCACTAGTTTTACCCATCATGTGATGTTTCTTTTGTAGAACCTTGGTAATGAGATACCCTTTTATAGTTCATCAGTCAAACCAGCTGATATTATTGTTCATATATACCAAGATGGGGGACATTGTGTAAACACAAGGAGACAAAGCGAGGCGCAGAATAGTGCCCTATCAATGATGACACTTTGTTGGAAAAAGGTGATGTGTACTGTCCACTCACCTTACTGGGTTGTGTAAACCCACAACCGGCTGGAGCGCGAGAAATGTAGCTGCTGCTGGACCTCCACCTACCACAGGACGTGGAAACACTGGTATCAGATGTAAGGAAAAGGTGTGTGATGGTCCGCGCTGCTGTGTCACAAAGTCACGGAGAAGACAGTGCTTCAGTAAAACATCCTTTATTCTTCCTGTCCTACGCGTTTCGAAGCCACCTCTGAGCTCCTTCCTTAGGGACATCCCTGAGGAAGGAGCTCAGAGGTGGCTTCGAAACGTGTAAGATGGGGGACATGTAAACCTGGAAGGGGCCCAGGATGGGGACATTAGTACAAAAGTTGGGGACATTACCTCATAACAGTGTGAGCAGCAGATCCAATAACAGTTGGTCATGACCTTGTTTTTTGCTTTAAATTTATTTCCTCTATTTTTTCTCAGCAGCTATTGCTTAATAATCATTTACAGGGACATTTTACAGTGTTCTGAGCTACAGAATGACAATGTATCAATTAAAAAAACGGATGGCAGTAGGACGGTCCGTGTGCTGTTCGTGATTTTGTCGCACCCATTGACTCGCATTGGCAAGTCTCAGCTGTGAATTGCATAATGTCGCAGCATGTTGCAACTTTTTTATCATCCAGATTCTACATGAGAAAAAAGTGGCCAACACACGTTAATGTGTTCTCTGTCATTCTGTAACATTGGTCCAAGTGCAATGCGAGATTTTCTCGCATTGCACTTGTCCGATTTTCACGCCAGTGTGTCCGCACCCTTAGGGGTACGGATGTCACAAGGACAGCGCCGGGATGTTGTCTGAGAAAAAATCACACACTCGCATAGCAGTTGCATGTCACACGGATGAAAAAACGGATGTCACTCGTCCGACTCTCCTGGATGAGAAACGGACCGATTTGTTTAATGCAACTGTGTTTCCACCCTTAGGCTACGTTCACACATTTGCGTATTTTGCTGCGCTTTTTTGCGCGCGCTTTTTGCCGCGTTTTTCGGCCCGCGCAAAAAAGCGCAGCAAAATACGCAGGGGCTTTCACACACTGCGCTTTCTTTCCCCAGAAAGCGCAGTGATGTCACAGAGGGGAGGAAGAATCCAGCTTCCTCCTCCCCTCTGTGACATGTGTGACCGCCCCATTAGACTTCACAGTGTTAATAAACACTGTGAAATCTAAATTAAACAAAAGCAAGTGTGTGAAAAATAAAAAAGAATCAATACTTCACCTCTCCGACGCCTTCTCCCGATGTCTGGTGCCTTCTGCCGCTCTCCGGTGTCCGATTCTAAGTGAGATGTCTGTTCTCACAGGACCTGTGGTGATGTCAGAGGGGGGCGTTCCCGGGGCGGTCCCATCGCTGATTGGCTGCTCGCGGTCATGTGGTATCACATGACCGCGAGTGCCCGGGAACGCCCCCCCTCTGACGTCACCACAGGTCTTATCAGAAGAGATCTGACTTAGAATCGGACACCGGAGAGCGGCAGAAGGCACCAGACACCGGGAGAAGGCATCGGAAGGTAAGTATTCATTCTTTTTTATTTTTCACACACTTGCTTTTGTTTAATTTAGACTTCACAGTGTGTATTAACACTGTGAAGTCTAATGGGCGGCCACAGCTGTCACAGAGGGGAGGAGGAAGCTGGATTCTTCCTCCCCTCTGGGAGAATACGCAGTAGTAGCTGCGTAAACAATTGACATATCAATTGTTTACGGAGCTGCGTTTTCTCCCGGAAAACGCACTGCGTATTTTTACGCAATGTCTGCACTGCAAAGTGAATTTCACATTCACTTTGCAGGCAGACAAAAGGCACATTGCGTATTTTGAAAAGCGCGCGTAAAAAAACGCGGCAAAATACGCAATGTGTGAACGCAGCCTTAGACCTGGCATTGCAATCCATATATTGACCTGGAAATAAGATTGTGTTAATCCTTCTAATTATTATCAAACATTCAATTAAATTACAAAAAAAACTCCAAAAGCAAATAATCAGAACAGTCATCTAAGGGTATTCCTTCCGCCACACCAAAATATATACTCGGACATTTGCCTATTGTTAAAGGAGATGAGTGCCAGTCATATTTTCAATGATTGCAATGAGAGATATTGCAAATGATGAGCAATCGAAACTAAAAATATATTAACGAATTAAATAACTTTCCATTATACAATTATCATTACCTAAAAAAATTACTGAAAATTCAGTATGTGAAAATTTAATACTATTGACGTCTGCAACTAAAATGATGTATGGGTGTTTTCACATCTAAGGATGGTGTGCGTTTTGCTTAATTTGCGTTTCTAGGCGTTTTTACCGCTAAAAACGCATAAAAACGCTAGTGTTTTTGGCCCCATTGATTTAAATGGAAACGCATGCAAAAACGCATGAGCGTTTTCAAAAAGCAAAATGCATGCGTTTTTGCAAACGCCGCGCTAGATGCCTTTCCCGATGTTTTGTGCAGTGTTGGCAAAAACGCATGCGTTTTGCGTTTTTTTAAACGCTCATGCGTTTTTGCATGCGTTTTTATATGCATTTCCATTCAAATCAATGGGGCCAAAAACGCTAGCGTTTTTATGCGTTTTTAGTGGTAAAAATGCCTAGAAGCGCAAATGAAGCAAAACGCACAACACCCTTAGATATGAAACAGGCCTATATGTTCTGAGTGCAGCTGGAAACCTTAGCTATACATGTAACAGAGAAGATGATGAATCTGATTCTTTTCCATCATTACTAACTGAAAACCACTTAGACTGCAGAGGAAAGAGCCCAGAGTCGACCTTAGCTGCTTCTATTTCCATTTTTAGTTTGGAAAATTGAAGCAAGAAAACATTAAATATATGAATTGAAAAAATATAAACTTAAAGCACTGAATAAGCCAAGGACATAATGTACTGTCCACGAATTCAAAGGATGTAAACCGAGAAGTTATGCCCTGAAATAATATATGAATAAAAAAATTACTGTATTTTTCGGACTATAAGACGCCCTTTTTGCCCCCAATATTTGTGGGGGGTGCGTCTTATAGTACAGATGTACAGTATGGATTTCTGGCTGAGGCTGTGGAGCGGGGTGGTGGCAGTAGATCAGGTCATCAAGGCTGTAGCAGGCTGTTGGAGGGACTGCTGGTGACAACGTGGGCCTGTTGTTTAAGGTAATTTTTTATTCACCTCCCCTCACCCATCACTGAAGACGGAGCGGAGAGGTGGGTGGGATGATGGGCAGGGAAAGTGGGGGGAGAGATGAATATTAAATTAAGTAATACAGCCTGCACAAGTCGTAGACGCCAGATTTGACGCACCCAGGGCAGGGTACTCAGCTCTCAGGCTCGGTCTGGGATGTCATGGGTGGCTGCCCAAGGCTGTGGCCCTGGTGATCAATGTTTAAAGTAAAAGAAAATAAAAATATAAGTTCGTAACGCCACCTGCAGTACCTGTTGATGCTCACCAGCGCCGCTACAGTCCTCCGGTGGTCAATGGTATTGCGGCAATGATGGTGCAGTCCCCTGCAGGCAGGACTGGACCGCTGGGGCAGCGATTCTGTGAGAGAAACAGTTCATACAAGAAAGGATGCAGCAGAGTCAGCAATTCACTTCACCGGGAACTTTACTGGAAAACTTTCAGTCATCATTACAGTCTTTCAGTGCAGTAGATGATATAACGACAAATGCTATGGGTGCTGCAAGCGGAATTTCCAGCTGATAGATGGATCCCTCACTGTGTGCCATTCCTGTTCCTTTCTTCCCTTGCCTCCCAGTGGCCGTGAAGTCTGATTTCATGAAGACTAATCTGACCTCCTGCTGTTCCTTGTTCTCTCCCTTGTACCCGTCGGGTAAACCTTCCCTGGTCACTGCAGCATCCTGCTGTTCCTGGCTCCCCTCTTTCTGGGCTCTTTGGGAGTTGGGGCTGTATCTGGAGACCTCCCCGGTCATCGGATTTCTGTGAGCCTTATCGGAACTCACAGGTGCGGGCTCCTGGAGCAAACTCTCTGGTTACTTCTTGCTCCCCACGTTGAGTGAACTCCCCGGTGATTTTCTTTCTCCTTTCCTTCCTTACTGGGATATATTCTTGTTGTCCTGGGTCCCTCAGCCAAGGAGACCCTCCTTTCTCCCTCCAGGCCGACTGCCTGGCTCTCTCTCTAACTTCTCTCTCACTAACTAACTAACTACTCACTAGTTCCCCCTGGAGGTCACTATGTTCCCTCCCGGGTCCCTCCCACCTACTGACTAGTGTGGGCTGCGAGTTCTAGGGTTCCACCTACTGGCCATAGTTCCACTTGCAGTGGGGTGACTACACTGTTTTTATGGGTGTAGTACCCCTTTTGTGGCACCTACATAGTGGGGCGCCACACTTCAGCAATGTAAGAAATGGTGTTGGGTAAGTTTGTTTATTTTACAAACCCTGAATACATTCTCAAAATATTTATTCATTTGAAACTGTAAATTTTAAGAAGTTTGACCAGAACTTGATCCTGCACAAATCATCTCTAGTTGGAGTTTTTGGATATACAAATCAGGACCTCAGAAAAGGGAGATTTGATCACTGATATATACCGAAAGCCGACCTCAACCAACTCTCTTTTGCATGCCGCTTCATGTCACCCTTCCTCAACCATCAGAGGAATACCAATAGGGCAATTTATGAGGGCGAAACGTATCTGCTCAAACGATCAACTTTTTGAAGAACAGGCAGCGGATTTGCAACAGAGATTTGGTGAACGGGGTTATAGCAAGCGTGTAATTAGACAAGGGTACATGAAGGTGAAGAAGCTATCCCGTAATGAGGTACTCTATAAACCCCCTGTGAAAAGTGATGATACAGAAGATATAGTTCGCTTTATAACCGCTTATAGTACACAATGGCCGGAACTTAGGGAAATAGTGAGAAGACATTGGGTGGTGTTGATCACAGACCCCGTTTTAAAGAAATGCCTGCCATCTGCACCAAAAATGACAGCTAGGAGGACAAAAAATTTGCGCGATTTTCTGGTAAGAAGTCACTTCGAGCCAGGAAAACGACCAATATCATAGACCTGGTTGGACCTTAAAGGGTGTTACCCATGCGGAAAGTGTAAAGGATGTTTGAATATAGTAAAATCTAAAACCTTTTCTAATTTTGATGGATCTAGGAATTTTGACATCCGACACTTTCTTTCATGTGGGTCAAAAGGGGTGGTATATCAGGCGGAATGCCCATGCGGAAAATTCTATGTTGGGATGACCACCAGAGAGCTTAGGGTAAGAACCCGTGAACACGTGAGGGACATAGAGAAAGCACTGACCGAGGAGGATCCAAAACAGCTGAAAACGCTTCCACGACATTTTAAACGTTTCCACCAATGTGACGCTAGACAGTTAAAGGTGAAGGCCATAGACTGGGTATCCATGGGAGTGAGAGGAGGCAATTTGGCAAAGAGATTGGCGCAGGTGGAAAGCAGATGGATCTTTCGTTTGGGGACCCTTAAGGTACCTTTACACGCCGCGACGGCAGGCTGGATACATCCCGCTACAGGCTACAAATGTAGCTTGTAGCGCCAATGTAGCCCGTCGTAGCGGCGTCTGAAGACGTGACGATACAGCCGGCAACAGATACATCTGTTTCCTAGCTCTGCTCGAAAACTGATGGCTACAACGCCGATGGTAGCGAGCTGTATCGGCGTGTAAAGAAGCAACGGAAGGGAACTCGGGACAGCCTGCGATGTAGCTGCAATAATCAATATAATGCAAAGTATGTTTTATTAGAGGTTAAAACCAGAGGAACCAGGGAAGGGGGCAGAGGGACCTGGGTCAACAAACCTCAGGTGGGAGGTAACCTCACTGCTGAACTAGTTGCCAGCTGAGACATGCAAACAGATGTAAATTTACAAAATGGTGACAACAGATTACTGTGGGTGCACACAGCCACAGGATACAAGGCACAGAAAAATGATTATGGTATACCAAGGTATAAGGCAGATAATAATATAATAATTTTTTAAAATTTTATCAGAGTTTACATAAACAATGATCATTGTACCTACATTGATAGCAATGGCAGAGATCTACAGTGCACATAGTAAGACAAGAGCAGTTTTGTGATAACTCGTATAGTTATGAGCCTAAACTGGCTCTTACTATAATTGTGGCCCGATGACGAGACGCGTCCGCGTCGTCTCCATGGTGCTGTGACGCGGGTAGGCGATGCCGCACTCTGATTCGCTCTCGCAGGTCATGTGACCGCGAGCGCGATGACGCGGCACGCTTCCTGCGTCGCAGCGTCCGGGTGATGACGCGCACGCGATGGTGCACACCGGATCGCAATTCCCCTGGCTGGCCAGCCTTTTTAAACCCGCTCCTCCAGATTCAGGTGACCCCCTGATGAAGGTCGCCCGAAACGGCTGTTGGGGTCGGTACCCTCCTCCTGGAAGCTACTGCCACTAGGTATGAGACATTGGAGCAATAGCTCCACTGTTTAAGCTGCCAGAGACTGCTCTTGTCTTACTATGTGCACTGTAGATCTCTGCCATTGCTATCAATGTAGGTACAATGATCATTGTTTATGTAAACTCTGATAAAATTTTAAAAAATTATTATATTATTATCTGCCTTATACCTTGGTATACCATAATCATTTTTCTGTGCCTTGTATCCTGTGGCTGTGTGCACCCACAGTAATCTGTTGTCACCATTTTGTAAATTTACATCTGTTTGCATGTCTCAGCTGGCAACTAGTTCAGCAGTGAGGTTACCTCCCACCTGAGGTTTGTTGACCCCGGTCCCTCTGCCCCCTTCCCTGGTTCCTCTATTTTTAACCTCTAATAAAACATACTTTGCATTATATTGATTGTCGCATATTTTCTCTTGTTTGCTATCTGTTACCTTAAGGTGCGATTTCTTTTCCTAGTGTGAGCTCCTCATTATAGGGGTAATAGACATGCTTTTTGATGAAGTCTGCTAACTAGATGTAGCTGCAATGTAGCTAAGGCGTCACCTATGCTCCGTTTTACCGCGCCCCATGTGCGATCATTGGTGGAAGATGGTGCGGTCCGATTGATTGTCGGCGCACAGGGCGGCATATTTAAGGAGCTGACGAGTCACACTACACAATTGCTCGAGCGTCAAATATTAATCAGCCTCCTGCGATGCCTGGCCAATCATGGTATTATTGATTTGTCCTATCAGCGTACGGACGTCTCGTAATCCACAATTGTAGCACGCCTATGTGCTGTCCCTGCTGCACCAGGTACGCCCATAGTAGCTGGTTGTAGTGGTGTGTAAATGAGCTACAGCTGGCTACTTGAGACACCCGGCGATGTAGCTAGCTATAGATGTAGCGTGGCGTAGCGCATCTTGTCGCGGCGTGTAAAGGTGATGCGTTGACCGTTTGTAACCGTTTGAGCGTGCTCGTGCACGTGAAGTAGCGGGATGTATCCAGCCTGCCGTCGCGGCGTGTAAAGGTACCTTTACACCACAGGGACTCAATGAGAATTTAGGGTTTAGTGCTTTCCTTTAATTTAGGTGTACTCAGATGTATAGTTGGAGGTTTTATTTGGACTTATATCTTTGATATTAATTATTCTGTTTTTTAGCTTTGTTCTAGTTTAATGTGTCCGGTTCGACATCATTTGTGCCTAATTCCTGTCAAGAACTTTGGTGACATGCATGAAGAACTGTGGAGAAAATTTTTTTACAGATGATTTCATCTTGAGAATTGAACACAACAACCTGAAATTATATGCGGATTAGTGTTTACGGTCATGGGTTCATTCATATATAGATTATGGGTTGAAAGTATAATGTGTTTAATATATGGTTACAAAAAATTATTTTCATACAGTGTGAAGGGAGGGGGGTGGGGTGGGGGGATGAGTCAGGGTACCTTTAACTATAGATTAATATATGAATGCCCGAATAGAATTATCAATATTTTATGGATGGGGTATTATTAAGTAGCAAACAGAGCACTTTAATTATGTATACTTCAATATATTAGCACAGTACGTGTGTCTTGTAACACTTAATCTTTGCACTTTTGTACTTTTGCACTTTAAATGTCACTATTGTTTGCAGTTTTTGTATATTCAGCATTATTTATGCATTTTGCACTTTTCTCTTGTTTAATTATGCACTGTCACTTTAAATCGCCTACTAGATAGGTATTGGCACTTTTAAACCCTTGCAGTAAGATTATATTATCATATTATGGGTAAAAGGGGTATCTACAACCCCTTAATTGAATATTGGTAGTTTGAGCACCTCCTATTCCTATTAATATTATTTGTGCCCCCTTGTCTTTATAGCGTCATCGCCCGGGCAATGCGGGCGCTCGTTACATCTTACTGATGAAGCGCCAGCCCGGGTTACTATGGGGATGCACGGCGCGGTCACGCCATACCAACGTATAGCGTATGCGCACTCCGGGAGACGCTGAATCGCACACACGCAGCTTGTATCCTTCCGACGTGGAAGCGCCGGCCTGTGTCACCATGGAGACGCGTGGCGCGGTCGCGTCATGAGGACGCACGGCACGTGCGCATTCAGGGCAGACGCTGGATTGATGACGATTTTGTGAGGACGCCTAGCGTCGCCCTGGTAACAAAGTTCACATGAAATAATCATGTGACTTCGTTCTAACCCGGAAATGATGCGGTCCTTGGCAGGGACATGTCACTAACGTGGATAGAGACGGGGGGAAGAAATGGAAAGAGGCTCAGTAACCTGGAAATGGTTAAACAAAGGGGGAGACTTGACTGTGACGGACAGGGGGATTAGATCTGACAGGTGTTGCCCCTAATGAGGTAGTGGATACTATATAAGATAGGAAACCTCCACATAACACAATGCACGCCCTGAGGAAAACATTAACGTTGAAACGTACGTCGGCTGTGGGATTGAGACAGGAGCACTGTGGCAGTCAGGGGTCCATAGGAGTTCATTCAGGCACCAGGTAATTTGAACATTCTAGTATTCAATATATGATCATTTAATGACCGTTTTAACACAAGTGTGATGGTGCTGTAAATATATTATTTCTGTTCCCCTGTTAGTAATTGCTGCTACTTTTGTGCTTTTTTGTAGCCCACCCTAGTACTTTGTGCATGATAGGGACTGTGTTCCCGCTTAGGACATGTTGTGTATAATAAATAATTTTTATATGAATTAATTTTAATCAATAAAGTAACTTTTTGCCATAAAATATTGGATGTGCTGATTCACTATAAAAATATCAACACAGTTTAATCTGTGGCGATATTTTGTAAGGTAAAACAAATCTCTAGTTGAGAGTACTTTGTTTTTTTTTGTAAGTCACAGCTAGTGGTGAGGAGGTTATGGATTCCTCTGAATTAGGTGTTTGGGTTCCATTGGAGGCATAGTCACCCCTCCTTCTTAATGGGGTGCGGTTCCCGGCAGAACAGGTCAAAGAAAATGAGGAGGCAGTACCTTGAGGAGTGAGGAGAGAGCTGTTGAGAGGGAGTGCATAATTACATGACAGTTTATACAGCACAGGACTAATTGTCTCTGCTTATAATGGGACAGGACTAATGCAGCAGATCTCTGCAGGGTGTGACAATAGTGATAACATGTAAACTACAAACAGTACAATAATGATTTTACATGTTTTTAAAAGGGCTGCCCAGGTACTATTCAAAGGTAATATTAGTATCATACTGAAAAATTACCTGACAGTGTCCCTTTAAGTTACTTATCAAGGCAGCCTGTTGCAACTTGGGGCCAAGGTATTCTTTATGGTACTGAGAGTAATGGTGCCATTCTGGACCTTTTCAGTTTGATACCACTTCTCGATGATTGTGAATGATTTTTTTATATTCATAATTAGGGATGAGCGAGTATACTTGTTACTATTCGGAACTCGCCGAATAGTACGGTATTCAGGCTACTCGTTACTTGTACGAGTACAATGTAAGTCAATGGGAAATGCGAGTATTTCCTCTGCTGCCAGACGTCTTTAAAGACGTCTGGCAGCAGAGGAAAAGGCTTCAATGGCCACCTGATTGTTTAAAAGCCGGTGGTAAAAAGCCGCCGGGTTTTAAACAATGATGTAGCCCCTACTCGCTTCCCCGCAGCCTCCCATACCGATGCTCCTCTCCTCCCGCCGCCTCCCACCCGATCCTAAGTTAGGACCGGGCGGGGAGTGCAGCACAAGTGAGCGGGGAGCGCAGGAGCCGGGTGGGGAAGCTGGCGGTGAGAAAATTTCACCGCCGGCCTTCCCTGTCTGTGCTGCGCTCCCCGCTCACTGATGACCCCGCTCCGCTGCCTGGTGCTTCGCTCCCCAACCTTTCCTAACTTAGGATCAGCTGGGGAGGGGGAATCAGTGAGCGGGGAGGGGGCATCAGTGAGCGGGGAGCGCAGCTCAGACCGGGAAAGCCGGCGATGAAGTCTCACTGCTGGCTTTCCCGCCCGTAGTTTCAAATGCTGATTCAGGTCAGCTGTTCATTTGAAGTAGCTCTGCTGTCAGGGTTCATGTGAGTTCATGCTTGCCTGCATGAACTCACATGAACTTTCCCACGGGTGGACAGCGCTGCTACATCTCTGGTAGAGGTTCTCTACCTTCTCTACTAGAGATGTAGCAGAGCTAAAGAAGAATGCTGGATTGGACTACGTTGGACGGAAGAGGATTTATAATAAAGATGGAGTCTCTAAGTGTCTTTTTTGTTTTATTTCTAATAAAAAAAAATTTCTCCGTGTTGTTTTTTTTGTAAAAAAATTTCATGAAATTCATGAAATAATAAAAAAAAGGGGTTCCCCTATATTGATGTGTCCAGCCAGGTACAAATAGGCACCTGGGGGTTGGTGGCAGCCCATCGCTGCCTGCTGTATCAGGCTGGATACAAAAATACGGCGAAGCCCACGTCAAATTTTTCTCTGAAAAATCGAAAAAATAATATGAATGATAGGGACTGCATCTTTATTAACCCCTTGACCATGGTCAATGGGTTAATAAAGATGCAGTCCCTTTCTATAGGATTGTTTAATGGATTTTTCAGAAAACTTTTGACGTGGGTTTTGCTGTCTTTTTGTATGCCAGCCGGATACAGCAGGCAGCAACGGTCTGCCCCCAACCCCCAGCTGACTATTTGTACCTGCCTGGACACAGAAATATCGTGAAGGCCTTATTTTTTATTACTTCATGAATTTCATGAAATAATTTTAAAAAAAATGCGTGGGGATCCTCGCTATTTCTATGTCCAGCCAGGTACAGCTAGGAAGCTGGGGGCTGGAATCCGCAGCGCAGGGAGGCCCAAGCCTTCTGGGCACCCCCCGCTGAGAATGGAAGATCGCAGCCGCCCTAGAAGATGGCGCGTTCATTGAAGCGCCTAGTTCTGGCACTGAACCCAACTCTTCCAGGGCCCTGGTGCGGTGGCTCACTGGGCAATAAAGGGGTTATGGCCAGCTTTTTGTTATCAGCTGGCCCTAAGCCTGAAATTCATGGGGTCACGCCAATAGTAGACATGACCGACATGAATTTCTAGTGAATTTTTTACAAAGAAAACAACACAGAGCAAAAAATATTTTATTAGAAATAAAACAAAAAAGACCCTTAGAGACTCCATCTTTATTAAAGATCCTCTTCCGTCTGACGTACTCCAATCCAGGGTTCTTATTTAGCTCTGCTACATCTCTGGTAGAGAACCTCTACCAGAGATGTAGCAGAGCTGTGCACCCGTGGGAAAGTTCATGTGAGCTCATGCAGGCAAGCATGAACTCACATGAACCCTGAAAGCAGAGCTACTTCAAATGAACAGCTGACCAGAATCAGCTGTTCATTTGAAACTACAGGTGGGAAAGCTGGCAGTGAGACTTCACCGCCAGCTTTCCCGGTCTGTGCTGCGCTCCCCGCTCACTGATGCCCCCTCCCCGCTCACTGATGCCCCCTCCCCACCTGATCCTAAGGTAGGACCGGGTGGGGAGCGAAGCACCAGGCAGCGGGGAGGGGGCATTAGTGAGCGAGGAGCGCAGCACAGACAGGGAAAGCCGGCAGTGAAGTTTTCTCACTGCCAGCTTCCCCGCCCGGCTCCTGCGCTCCCCGCTCGCTTGTGCTGCACTCCCCGCCCGGTCCTAACTTAGGATCGAGTGGGGAGGCGGCAGAGGGAGCTGAGCATCGGTATGGGAGGCTGCGGGGAAGCGAGTAGGGGGCTACATCATTGTTTAAAACCCAGCGGCTTTTGATCGCCGGCTTTTAAACAATCATGTGGCCATTGCAGCCTCTTCTTCTGCTGCCAGACCTCTTTATAGGGTCTGGCAGCAGAGGAATTACTCGCATTACTCGCTTCCCCATTGACTTACATTATACTCGCTATACTCATAACGAGTACCAAGTATAGGGACCTACTCGTTACGAGTATAGCGAGTCCGAGTATTTCAGTACTCGCTCATCCCTATTCATAATGTTATTTATAGTGTTATTTGCAGTCATGTCTGAAAGTATTGGCCCCGCTTAAATTGTTACAGAAAATGAAATATTCTCCAAGAAAATTATTGAAATTTTAACTTTTTTGGTTAAAAATGTTTATTTCCTTTTGTGCATGGGAACAACACAAACAAATGAGAAAAAAATGCAAATTGGACATAATTTCCCACAAAGTTCCCAAAATAGGTCAGACAAAATTGTTGGCACTTTTCCAAGATTGTTGGTAAACAACTTTGTATCAAATGTGATGCTTATTTAAACTCACCTGTGGCAAATGACAGGTGTGGGGAATATGAAAGTCACACTTAAAACTAGATAAAAAGGGGAGAAGATGACTAAATTTTTACATTGTGTTTCTGTGTCTGCCACACTGAGCATGGAGAACAAAGAGGAGAAGAGAACTGTCTGAGGACTTGAGAACTAAAATTGTTGAATAATAACAATCTCAAGTCCATCTACAGAGATCCTGATGTTCCTTTGTCCACAGTCCACAACATAATCAAGAATGTTTCAACCCATGGCACTGTAGCTAATCTCCCTGGACAGTGAATGGCAGAGAAAAAATGATGAAAAATTGCAATGCAGGATATTTAAGATGGTGGCTAAGCAGCCCCAATCAAGTTTCAAAGAAATTCAAACTGTCCTGCTGGCTCAGGGTGCATCAGTTTCAGAGCAAACTATCCATCAACATTTGAATGAAATTAAATGAAATGCCTATGGCAGGAGACCCAGGATGACCCCACTGCTGACGAGAACATAAAGGATGACTGCACTTTTCCAATATGTATGTACATATGCTATATCCTCCTGGGAAAGTGTCTTGTTGACAGATGATACATAGATCCGGCTGAAACTTAGAAATTTCCTGCCTCAGAACATAGCGCTACCAGCAGGTAATGCTATGCGTTACCAGGCAATAGATCTCTATGGCAACCGGACGCTTAGTGTGCCGCAAGTGCGGCCATTAGGCGACAAATGCAACAGATGCGGTCTTCTGTCCGGATCTGCAGGATCTGGACAGAAATGCTGGTGTGAAAGGCCCCTAAGTCAGCTTTAGTTATACTCATTGGAATTTTATAATTTGCTGCAAGTGAACCTTGATCATTTTTCCGCAATATCACTCAACCACCCACTGTATTATCTTCATACTGAATGGCTCAACACTCCACCTGTGAGTCCCCCCTCAACCAATTTAGTATAATGTCATAAAACTATTAACTGACTGTGATATTACTACTGTCTATCTTTTATCTCTATGACTAGTAAAAAGGCCCGATGCAATTGCATCGGGAGCGCGGTGAAATGAATTGTGTGTGAACAGGCGGGTGAATGGGGAGCAGAGTATAGAGGCGGCTCTGTGGGTGGCAGAGTATAGAGGCGGCTCTGTGGGTGGCAGAGTATAGAGGCGGCTCTGTGGGTGGCAGAGTATAGAGGCGGCTCTGTGGGTGGCAGAGTATAGAGGCGGCTCTGTGGGTGGCAGAGTATAGAGGCGGCTCTGTGGGTGGCAGAGTATAGAGGGGCCTCTGTGGGTGGCAGAGTATAGAGGGGCCTCTGTGGATAGCAGAGTATGACGTGGCGGGTGGCTTGAGGGGTGAGGCGAGCAGAGGGTGGAGGGGTGAAGGGAGGTGGTAGTGGAGGGGTGAGGAGAGCTGCGGCTGGAGGGGTGAGGAGAGCTGCGGCTGGAGGGGTGAGGAGAGCTGCGGCTGGAGGGGCGAGGAGAGCTGCGGCTGGAGGGGCGAAGGGAGGTGGTAGTGGAGGGGCGAGGAGAGGTGGTAGTGGAGGGGCGAGGAGAGGTGCGGCTGGAGGGGCGAGGAGAGGTGCGGCTGGAGCGGGGACATCACCGCTCGGCGGCAGGACGTGGCTGCGTGCTGGGGCAGATCACAGCCCCAGTTACACGCCATTGTCCTCAGCGGCGGGTTGAGTGCTGCAGAGAGGGATCAGTCCCTCCTCTCAGGTCACACATGTGGCCTGAGGGGAAGGAGGGGATTGGGCGGTGTGGGGTAAACAGAGGACGGGCATCGGATTGGTCCAGGACGGCGAGTCCTGGCCAATGGGATGGGCGTCATGTGTGTACAACAGCGCCCAATCCGCTTGCAGGGGCGGCGGCGGGCAATGGGAGTGAGCGGAGCCTGCAAAGCCTGAGACGGTCTGCTGACTCCCATTGGCGGCCGCCGCCCACAGGACGACGTCACTGGCTTCCGGCACCCGCATACAGCCCCTACACCACTACTCCACCAGCATGGGGACACTGAGGCCCCAGTGGTGAGAGAGCGTCGAGGGGCGGAAGCCACCGGCGGCATCCCGGCTGCGTGGACCTGGCGGAGGCGGCGAGGCCGGTGGCGATGAAGCGGGGCCGACTGTTTGCAGGATGGCAGCGGTGTCAGGTAGTGCGGCTGAGGACGGAGGAGGCTGTGAGGACGGAGGAGGCTGTGAGGACGGAGGAGGCTGTGAGGACGGAGGAGGCTGTGAGGATGGAGGAGGCTGCTCAATTCTTATACTTACAATCCGGCGAGCGCTCGCTGCAGGGAGGAGTAGCAGTCATTGTTGTGATAGGACCTTGCATGTCAGAATGACATCAGCGTTCGGCGCAGTGATTGGTGCGTTCGCGGTCATGTGATATCACATGGCCGCAAGCGGGGCAATCACAGCGCTGAACGCAGATGTCATTGTGACATCATGCAAGGTGCTATCAGCAGAATGGGTGCTTTGTTAGCTCTGGGCGCCGCTGTCATGGAATGTGGCAGTGAGCGTTGGGTGAGCGGCGGGCTGTGCGTGGAGCGGGCAGTGGTTGGGGTGTGGGGGTAAGGAGCAGCAGTGTGGGTGAGTGGGGGCAGTGTTGGTGAGTAGGGGGTAAGGAGGGGCAGTGTGGGGAGTGAGGGCATAGGGGGGTAAGAGGAGTGAGCAGGGGCAGTGTGGGTCAATGGGGGGGGTAAGCAGGGGCAGTGTGGGTGAGTGTGGGTTAAAGGGGGGCAGTGTGGGTGGTAGGCATGGGCAGTGTGGGGAGTGAGGAGATAGGGGGGGGTAAGAGTAGTGAGGAGGGGCAGTGTGGGGAGTGAGGAGATAGGGGGGGTAAAAGTAGTGAGGAGGGGCAGTGTGGGGAGTGAGGAGATAGGGGGGGGTAAGAGTAGTGAGGAGGGGCAGTGTGGGGAGTGAGGAGCTGGGGGGGGGGGTAAGAGGAGTGAGGAGATAGGGGGGGTAAGAGGAGTGAGGAGATAAGGGGGGGGGGGTTAAGCAGGAGCAGTGGGGGTGGAGATGTGCGGGGCGGCGCCCCTGTAACGATTACTTGAGGAGCGGTGGGGGGAATGGGGGCGGGTGGTTAGAGTGTGCAGGGCCGGCGGTGCTGTAGGCTATAATGGAAGTGCAGGGCGGGCGCCATCTTACCGTGGTCCGCGTCATTGAGGCAGGCGTCGGGTGATGGTAGCGGCGGTGTCTTTAGTACTGGCGCTCCCCCCGTGGCTGCTGGCGATAGGGCCTGAGGGCTCGCACTGTCCGATGGACGGTGCGGCCCTGGCGGCGGGGGTGATCGGGAGCATGGGTTGAGGGAGTAGGAGAGCGGCGGGCGGGCTGTGGAGCGGGGGCGCCATCTTCCCGTGGTCCGCTACGGCGGGCCGCGTCATTGAGGCAGACGTTGGGTGATGGTGGTCCGAGTGCCTGCAGAGCTGTTCTAGTGCAGTTCAGGACCTGCGGTGATGTCACAGTCACGTGACACCAGGTTACCATGGAGTAACCTGGTGTCACGTGACTGTGACATCACCACAGGTCCTTGAACTGCAGTAGAAGAGCTCTGCAGACACTCGGAGCCTGCGGGAGCCACCGGAAGCTTAGAGGAAGACGGCGGGGGCTCGGGGAGAGGTGAGCATTAACTTTTTTTTAATTTTTTTTACAGTAGTGCGGGTCTGCGGCTCGTGATGACGCTGCGCGTCATCACTCGCAGTCCCGCAAAGCATGTTGGGATTCGGCGACAACGCCCGAATTCCCAACTGCGGATTATATAAGTAGATGTGATTAGGTGTATGACTAGGATATTGTAGGTGTTTCCAGCTTAATGCCCAAAGGGGCATTATTTACCTGATTTTTACTATTTTTCTAACTAATGATGTACTAATGTAGGAAGAATTTTTTATTTTTGAGTTACAATTCTTTTTATGGCTTCAATGTTATACCATCTACACTTTAATTAAAGCCATTCTTGTTTTAAGACATTCCAACTTCTGTCAGTGCGCTGTGCATGACATCAGGGCTCACTTTAAAAACATAACCTGCTGCGTGACAGCGCGTTTCACAGTTTTCACCTTATCCAGATAATGTAGTAAATTGAAAGGAAATGCATTTCTGCATATTACTGCATTCACATAGTGGAGTGCATAGCCTTAGTGACATGTCTGAAAAACCCATTTTCAGTCCATCATGACACAACAGAGATCCTATTTTTAAGTCTATGGATTTTTAAGCCGCACACGATACGCCTTACCCCGGTAAATGTTAATCTGCAAGTGCTAAAGTAAAATAAATAAATTGCATTTTAAATAATCTGTGCCGTGGGATTTACTGCTCATTTATTGCTGATAGTTTAATCAATGCCGTATCTTACTTTAAAGACGTTTTTCAAAAGCCATATAAATTATTTATGAAGTCTAACATCTTGACGAGCATAAATATTGGCAAGAAGTGACATAAATAAAAGATTCATTAATAGGGAAGGATGCTGTTGATTTAGTATTTGATTTAAGCATTGTACATAGGAAAATACAGCCAAAGAATTACAAAATCATATTCTTGATGTTGGTTTAGATGCTAATTAAACTCAGAACTGGAAGATTTAGTTAAATCAAATATCTTACACCTCTGTTTTATGTTTATACTTTTCAAAGCTGAGATAGGATGTTCAAGTGACATGTGGCAAGGCTTAAGGCTTAAAACCAGACATTGGCTTATAAGGAAGCTACCTCCAATAGGTGACACTAGCTAGAGTCAATCAAAAAAGCTTCAAAAAGCTTACCAAAAGTCTGATATCCATTACACTCAGGGGTGTCTGTCTTGTATAGTGCATTATTATTATTTATTTATATAGCGCCATTGGGTTCCATAGCACTTTACATGAAGAAGGGGTAGAACGAGGACAGTTTCAATATATGCATGGAGTCCAGACAAACAGGAACAGGAGGGGATGGGACCCTGACCGCGAGGGCTCACAATCTATGATTATAGTGCTGGGCAGCCCCCCAGATCTAATAGTATGGGATTGACCAATACAAACACTCTGCATCAAACTTCCATGTGACTGATGCTCTATGGAAATCTCATCAGTGTGCATAAAAATACCACCAATCACCTCCCCCATGTAGTGGCAGGTTGAGAGTGATCATTGGGCCTACTGAACCTGCTGAGTGCAATGGATAGCAGGCTTTTGGTAAGCTTTTTGAATTCTTGAATGTATGTCCTTGTAGGGTTTTTCTGAATATAGTGTTAAGGACTCGTGAGCATGAGGATCCTTGATGCTGGGTCACAAGCTTACGTATTTTGGCTAAAATATCCACCAATATCTCACATTATCTTTTATCAGGTTCTTTTTGCACTTTTTTATCTGTATGCAGGATGCAGTGAGACCTCTATGGGCGTTTATCCTGAATAGAGCATGAATATAGTGCTGGGCAGTCTGCCTAATCTAATACTATGGGCGTGACCAAGAGGCTGCATACAGACACTCTGCATCGTACTTCCATGCGTCTGACGCTCTATGGAAACCTCATCAATGTGCATAAAAATACCACCAATCACCTCCCCCATGTGGCAGGTTGAGAGTCATTGCTGCACTGGTATGCACTTGTTTTTCCTCTGTCATTGGGCCTGCTGTGTCCTGCTGAGTCCAAAGGTTATTAGACATTTGGTAAACTTTTTGAAGCTTCTTTGATTGAGTTTTTGAGTTTACGTCCTTGCATGGTTTTCTTCTGACACTAGAGAGTCAAATTACTTATTCCTAGATAATAATAATAATAATAATAATAATAATAATAATCTTTATTTATATGGCACCAACATATTCTACAGCGCTTTACAATTCAGTGGTTCATGTAAACGGTTATAAGTAACAATTATAAAAGAAAATACAATAATTAAAATAGAAAATCAATGTAAAAAATACACTACAATAATTAAAGCAGGGAATCAATGTCAATAATACAATACAATAATTAAGCAGAGAAACAATGTAAAAAATACAATACAATAATTAAAACAGGGAAACAGTGTAAGAAATACAAACAACTAAAGGGCCGAGAGCACCACTTGTATTAATCACTTAGGATCTGCCTCAGCATGTCTGGTGAATATATGCCAATTGAAGAAAAAAGGAGACATGAAAAACACGGGCGATCACAAAATTAGAAAAAAATACCACAAAATTTTATTGGGGTTAAGCAATAAACAGAGTACAAAACAAGGTTAAAATCAATTAAATGGGGCGAAACAGCCCACATGTGTGGGTCCCCACAAGATGTTGCAGAGAACAACTAGAGTATTAATACAATGGGGTAACAAATTCCAGTAATAATCACTAATTCAAGTAGTCACATCTGCAAATGTATAAAGGAGCAATCAAATCAGCCTTGCATTAAGGCTGAAGACACTGTGCGAGTGACTCGCGCGAGTACGATACGAGGGAAACTTGAATTGTACTTGGACCAGTGTTGCCATATCAGGCAGGGCACACCTGAACTCCGTTAACGTTCAGGAGCCTGGAGAGCCCCTGAACTGCAGTCGCCAGTGATTTCAGCTCAGCACAGAAGTGCTGGAATTGCCGGCTTTTAACTAAATAAATAATTAACAGCTTCGGACACATTCTGTCCTGTCAGTTTGTGTCCAGGGAGTCTGGACAAAACCGGACACAACTTGGCAGGACAGAAGCATGGGGTTAAGCCAACATAACCGGCTTATTAACCGCATCTTCCGGCTGCCGGCTGACATGCAGCACAGAAGCTGCAGGTGCGGTTAATATGCCGGTTATCCCCAGGAAATGTAAAAAATGCTGCTGTCAAAGCAGCAGAAAGCCCGAAATAGCTATTATATCTACAGATCTTTATCTTTATTTAGCTATCGGGCTTTACTGTGTCGGGTGTTTCACCCGCGTGAGAAAGCCCATGTTACACTCGCACCACACTCGCACTACCACACGAAATGCACTTGCATGACTATCATGCATCAAAAATGCTCCATTTTTGATGCATGACAGTGTGCCTCCACCCTAAAGTGCATTTTTTTTAATATCTTTTTTTTTGTACATTCTTTTATCATTACTCTATTTTAACCCAGGATCCTGGTAGAACAATAGGCGGCTAATTTGCCGCCTTTGTCTTAAAAAAATATGGTGTTATTAATATATTCTTACTCTATATTCATGTTTATCTACATATCTAATATTATTGAGTGTTACTTTTAAAACTCAGACGGTACTATATACCAATATGCTTTCCAATTTCTTGACAACTTCGCCAAATCACCTTGCCTGCATTGCTTTCATTCACTTGATTGAACTTACTCAATATTCTCCCCAAGTTTTGGTCTCCCTATCTTGTTACACCAACAACCACTGAGCATTATCTGAGAATTGTATCTGATTAAGTCTTTATTTTAACATCGTTCCCACAGAGGCTTTGCATGTCTTGTAACGCCCCTTACTTTGAGACATTCCAGTTTGCATAATAACAACTTAATACCCTCCTAATCAATACATTATGCACCCTTACAGGGTCCCTTTCTACAGACCTTGTGTGTGTTTTGCTAAAATTCCTGACACTTAATTTATCCCGGCCTCCAATCTCTGTCCTGTCATACCAGCGGGTGCAACTACTAATCATGCATTCGCCGCCATCTTACTACTCTATTGATGCCGGCTACTCCTCCTACGCATGCATATTGGTGTTAGCGCCTGCATAACGCTTTTCCACTTAGTCCCTTCCAGTTGTGGGCCCCAGATGCTCCTCAACTGCAAATGCCACAGGATCACATCCTCATGCACAGGTGAATATTATTAATAGCTATTGCATAACTGTATGTGGGCTTTCACACATAACATTGGACACTTGCCTGAAGAAGTCACCCCCGTGACAGAACGCGTGGGGTCGGGTCTGGGTACCCTTGAGACAGCTACCTTGTCCCTTCACACTGCTATGACGGTTTGACTTTAAAAACTCTTCCTCCTACAGGGCAAATTGTGCTTAAGGCCCCGTTACACGGCTCAACATCGTGCTAAACATCGCTCAAAAGTGACGTGTGAAACAATGTTGAAACAACATCGTTAGTGCATCGTTGCGTCTAACCAAACGACTCAACTACGATAATTAGTCAAGTTGGATTTGACAGGTTTATGAACATGTTCAAAAACCTGACAACTTCAACTCCAGCAACCTGCTGCATCGTTCTGTGTGACACCGCGATAACAATGTCATGGACGACTTCGCCCATTCACAGCAATGAGCAGGGATTGTTTGCGGGGTTTGTGAATGATCCCTGCTCACAACATCGTTGGTGAATTGTCCACGATATCTAGATCTGTGACATCTCACCAGCGATGTTGAAATGATCTAAAAAATGACTGCGCATCCACGAGATCGCCGCCAACATCTTTACAACATCGTGCCATGTAACAGGGCCTTTATACGCATACAGGCATCTACCTGGCTAGTATAAGCCACTTGATTGCAGCTATAGCATTTTGTGCACATTGATGCCCTGAAGCTAGGGATCATAAAGATCTTCAAACACCTATCTGTCTGGCTAAAAGGGCTTTGGTTCATTAGGGGTATTATACATAATTAGAGATGTGGCTACTTGAACTTGTGAATGATATTGGAATATTGTCACTTCAATGCTAGGCTGATTTGGTTGCTCCTTTATACATTTGTAGATGTGACTACTTGAACTAGTGACTGATACTGGACTCTGTTACCCCATTGTATTAATACTTTAGTTGTTCTCTGTAAATCTTGTGGGGACCCACACATGTGGGCTGTTTCACCCCTTTTAATTGATTTCAACCTTGTTTTGTTCTCTGTTTATTGCTTAACCCTGATAAAATTTTGTGGTATTTTTTCTAAATTTGTGATCGCCCCTGTTTTTCATGTCTGCTTT
Organism: Allobates femoralis; assembly: GCA_033576535.1. Taxonomy (NCBI): domain Eukaryota; kingdom Metazoa; phylum Chordata; class Amphibia; order Anura; family Aromobatidae; genus Allobates; species Allobates femoralis. The sequence goes on from JARQOC010000006.1 coordinate 103,984,049, forward strand.
TTTCTTCAATTGGCAGTATAAAAAATGCAATACAATAATTAAAGCAAAAATAAAGGCGACCCTGCTCAAAAGAGGTTACAATCTACAGCGAGAGAGGGTTTACACAAAGTACAGGTGCTTATTACAATAATGGTCCTGGCATTTTGAGGAAGTGGGGGATAGAAAAAAATTACATGAATGGTCACCAGCCAATCTGCATAGAGCTTTTTGGTTTGGTGGAGTTTGAAGGAGAGTTATGTCCAGATAAATTGTGAATGGGCTATATACAGTATAGAGGACTTCTATTAGGGAGCATAATAGGCCGCCTTAAATAGATGCGTTTTTAGGGAGCGCCTGAAGCTATATGAGTTGTGGATAGTCCTAATTTCTAGGGGTAGAGCATTCCAGAGAATTGGTGCAGCTCGGGAGAAGTCTTGGAGTCGCGAGTGGGAGTATCGGATTAATGCAGATGTTAGTCATTTGTAGAATGTAGAGAACGGGTAGGGTGATAGACAGAGTTGAGGGAGGAGATGTAGGGAGGTGCTGCCTTGTGAATAGCTTTGTGGGTGAGAACAAGCAATTTGAATTGGATCCTGTAGTGTATAGGAAGCCAGTGCAGTGACTGGGACAGAGCAGTAACACCTCATCTGAGTAACGATTGGCCAGATAGGTGATCCTGGCTGCTGCATTTGTGGGACCCTGCGGATCCAGTCACCACAGAGGTACTGCCTCCCTGTTAGGGTGTAGAATTCCACTCCCTGGTAAGGCTGGTTTCACACTACGATTTTGTGAAATCCGATGCTGTCCGATAGAAATCGGACAGCATCGGATCAGAATTTGCCCCCATGTCACCCTATGGAGATCGGACCGATTTGGATGTGCACTAATTGCCATCCGAATCGCGTCCGATCCAATTTTGTCCGATTTCTTTCTGAGGCAAAAATCGGAGACTGCTCCGATTTTTGCATCCGAATCAAAAACTGGATAGAATTGGATCTGACAAATCCGATGGCAATTATGCCATATCCGATCCGATTCCATTAACATGGGTCCCTATGGAGCAGGGTCTGAGGAAACATCTGATGTCTCCTCGGACCCAATTTTAGTGTACTGAGCATGCTCAGTACACTAAAATTGCTGCAACCCTTCTAATTACACTTCTGCAATGTATAATATACATTGCAGAAGTGAAATATAAGAAAGAGTTATAAATAAAAAATTATTATGCTCACCTATCCTCTATCCACCGCTGCCTCCCACAGCAAGGTCCGCTGTGCTTACAGGACCTGTGATGATGTCAGAGAGCATCATCGGGTCACATGACCGCAGTTACCGTGGTAACTGCGGTCATGTGACCCGATGATGCTTTCTGACATCATCACAGGTCCTGTAAGCACATGGACCTTGTTGTGGGAGGCAACGCTGGATAGAGGATAGGTGAGCATAATAATTTTTTATTTTTAACTCTTTCTTTTATTTCACTTCTGCAATGTATATTATACATTGCAGAAGTGAAAGTGCCCCGCTGCGTCCGGATCCGTGATAATCACGGACCCGGACACAGAAAAAGCATCTGGAGGTCACCTCCGATGCTTTCCTTTCCTGTATGAGGGATCCTGCAAAAAGTAGGATCCCACGGACAGGGAAAAATCGTAATGTGAAAGTAGCCTAAGAGGGGTACAGACCGGTAGCGAGACACCCAGATCACACTATGAACGATTGTAGTGGGGTTGTGTGGTGAAAGAAGTAGTTAGAGGGAGTACTTTGGGAGGAGTGAGGTCAGAAAGAACACATATAGAAGACGTGAGACACGTGGCAAGGGGTATAAAAAGAGCGAGAAACATCTAGAACATAGGAGACAAAAGTGAGGAGATGACAGTGAGAAGAAAGACAGTTGAATAGCTGTGGAGAGGGGGTCGAGCAGCTGAGGAAAGGCCATTGAACACCAAGGTCGAGTTGAAGGGAAGCTAGAGAACATGCGCCTGAGAAGTGTCTAGAGGACTGGAGCAAGTGGGAGCTCATCCTACAACTGAACATTAGGGCAGAACATCACCCAAGTGGCTCCAGGAGGAAGAGGGGGTCCCAGATGCACCAGAAGTGGGTAATTCACCTGTGAGTCTCGTATCCATTGTGAAGTGTAGGCAAGTGGAGGGTCTAGGCTGCAAGGGGCACCGGGAACCAAAAGACCAGTGGAGAAGACCAGGCTCAGCTAGCAACCCAGAGACTGTGACACTTTCATGGTGACACGGTCGACAACCGTGCACATCTGCTGAAAAGGTGGCAACCATAGGGCTAATGGGAGACACTGCAGGGGAGCCCCTGAGAAAAGCCCACAGTCACTGGCTCAGAGCTCTGTGTGGTGAGGCATAAGGCAGGATGAAAGAGGCAAGCGCTGTGTGAAATGACCTGGAAAGGACAGAGAAGGGGTGCCAGCTACATACCATCCTACTACCAGTGAGTAGCTGGATCCCTGCCTGCGAGAATCCAGTGCTCAGTGGGCTGCTGCACAAAGACTGTAAGTAAAAGAACCAAAGATTGCAGCCCACTGTGTCTGTGAACTCACTCAGGTATGTTTGGCCACCTTAGGGGTCAGCCCTACCCGTAGAGGACTTAAGAACATTGCTGCCTCCCAACCATAAGCCCATATTAAGACTGTCGAGTAGAGGCGGCCATCTATGGCCACAACGTGAGGGTGGCATCTTGTATAAATTCTCTAAGAGAGAGAACTACCCACACCAAACTTTTAATGACACCGCCAGGGTCATGGAACCGGGTCTCGGTCCCTGTGATCCCGTAGTGAAGCCTCAAGAAAGCCCAGTTCCGAGTATCCTTAAGCCCTGGAGGGGTGTGTCACATTAAGGATGGACTGGAGAGGGGAAAGTCTGGTGAGGGAGAGGCCAATTAATAGAAAATTGCAGTAATCAATGCAGGGCCACATGAGGGTTTTTCTTGTTTCCATGGTGAGAAGGGGGCGGACTCTAGAGATGTTCTTCAGGTGCAAGCAACGAGAGCAGGTGAGAGATTGTATGTAGGAGGTGAAGGAGAGATCGGTGTTGAACATAACACCCAGACAGCGAACATGCTGCCTAGACATTATTGTGGTGCCGCATACTGAGAAGGAGATGTCAGATTTAGGGAGATTAGTGGAGGGCAGGAGAATAAGAGGTTCAATTTTGGAAAGGTTGAGTTTCATATAGAGAGTGGACATATTGTATGCAACTGCAACTAGACAGTCATTGGTGTTCTTTAGTACAGTACCGCAGGGGTAAGGTATAGGGCTGAAGTGTATATTTGCATGTCATCAGCATATTGATGGTACTAGAAGCCAAATCTGCTGATGGTCTGTCCAATAGGGGCCGTGTATGTAGAGAAGAGGGCCAAGGACTGAACCCTGAGGGACCCCAATAGTGAGAGGAAGAGGAGAGGAAGTGGAACCAGTGAATCATAAACTGAAAGAGCGGTCAGAGAGATAGGACAAAAATGAGACCAGTGTCCTTTAGGCTGATGGAGTGCAGCATAGAGAGTAGGAGATGGTGTTCAACTGTGTCAAAAGCTGCAGAGAGGTCAAGAAGAATAAGCAGAGAGTGGTCGCCAATACTTTTTGTCGTCAGAAGGCCATTGGTCACTTTGATGAGGGCAGTTTCTGTAGAGTGTAGGGGGTGGAAAAAAGACTGTAATGGATCTAGAAGAGAGTGAGTGGAGAGGTAATGGGTGAGCCGGGTGTAGACCAGCCTCTCCAAGAGTTTATAGATGAAGGGGAGGTTGGAGACTGGTCTGTAGGTATTAGTACAGGATGAATCAAGAGAAGATTTCTTTAATAATGGAGTAATGATAGAGTGTTTGAAAGAGTAGGGGAAGATGCCAGAAGAGAGGGAGAGATTGAAGATTTTGGTTAGGTGTGTAGTGACGACCGGAGAGAGAGACTGAAGTTGGTGTGATGGAATGGGGTCATTGGTCACTTTGATGAGGGCAGTTTCTGTAGAGTGTAGGGGACGGAAACCAGACTGTAATGGATCTAGAAGAGTTAGTGGAGAGGTAATGGGTGAGGCGGTTGTTGCCAAGGCGCTTCAAGAGTTTAGAGATGAAGGGGACGTTGGAGACTGGACTGTACTTATTAGTGCAGGATGGGTTTCGCTAGAAAAGAGGGAGAGATTGAAGATTTTGGTTAGGCGAGTAGTGACGACCGGAGAGAGAGACTGGAGTAGCCTGTACACTTATCTTTTATCCAATAGAGCATTGCCTGACCTTTAGGTATCCCATCTCAAGCTTGGTATTCATAAGAAGAAACAGTATCCAGTGCAGTAACTAGAGTCCTATGGACCTGGATCACTACCAGAGTTGGAGGTCAAATGTCCTAGATCTGATACAGCCATATTAATTTGCTTCCTCCTCACACAGAAAAAAAACAGAGAAAATTTGCAAATATCATAGAAAATATAGCAATAAGATAATTTTCAAAGTAATACTCGTAAGTAGTAGTCACACAGTTACCAAATAATTATCCCCATAGTTTTACTAAACAAGTCCGCTATACCAAAATAAATACTAATAATAAACCACATAATGGAGATAAATACTGCCACATTATGGCAATATATAAACACCACATGGTGTATGGGTATAATCACCATCCTGATCCTGAACAAATCCACTGTACTTACCCTTCCTGGGCCTCATCAAAACATGGCTGAAAACTTCTTTGACCATCCGACATGGCATCCACTGCTACGACGGCTTTTATTTCACCCAAACTCTTTACTCTGTAATAGACCTGATGAAGTAGGTCTTTTCCTGTCCAACAACTACTCCTTCAACCCAATTACCCCTCCACCCTCAGTTATCTTCCCTTCTTTTGAAGTGCACTCTGTTCATCTACTCTCCTTTTAACCTCCAAATGCCGTCATATACTGACCCCTGTGTCTGGCCACTGCCTTTATTGACCAATCTTCCACCTGACTCCTACACTTTCTGCTGACATTCCTACCATCATCATGGCTGACTTCTACATCCTCACTAACACTCGCCAATCAATAGCCTCCAAAGTCATGTCACATCCTTAGGTCTCACTCAGTGGCCGTCCTCAGCTACCCACACAGATAAATCTATAAGGGGTGGGGGAGCGTACAATAGAGCAATAAATGTGGATACCAGGGCTTAAAATTGCAGTAATCCACTCACCTACTTAGGTTGTGAAGGGTTCACAACCAACCTTGTAAACGTAAAGGGTCGCTGCAGATCCCGTCCAGGATAAGAAAGCAAGGTTTTTGTATTACCGGGATTCCTCCGCGCTGACCTCAGGAGACAATTTTGATTTTATCCTTTATTCACCACACACCAAACAGAAGGAAGCCGACGTTTTTCGTAGCCATATGGCCACTTCATCATAATGAGGCGGTTGACAGGGTGGGGGGCACTCGGGTACCGAGGCTGATGGAGACTTGGATGGGGAATCACGTCTGGTCGGTCCCCGGTCCCGTGCCCTGGACCCTCAATGGCGGGGAATGGTGGGGGTGATGGTGGTGAAGGGGGATTGTTTACGTGACGCCACCTGTGGTACCTGGTAAAGTGTATACCAGCGCTGCGGCCAGCTGCTGAGGTGATGGAGGTGCAGCTCAGTGTAGTACAGCTCCCCACAGGTGGAGCTTTACCTCAGGGCAGCGGGGATGGATGAGGGGAGTTGTAGCAGCGTCTCTGCATTCAATGCTGTGGATTAGTGATGGGCGAATCTACTCGCTAGGACTCGTTACTCGGCGAGTAGTAAGGGACTCGCAGGACTCGCTACTCGGCGAGTTTCCCAGCGAGGACTCGCAAAGTAGCGAGTCCAATGCAAGTAAATGGGAATCCTAGTTTTACTAGCGAGACTCACTATATCACATCGCTATGTAGCTTGAATCTCCCCCAAATCGTTTAGAGAATCGCACCGCTTCACGGATACCCGCTGTAAGTAGCGATTCCGAGCGAGTCTTAGCGATTCCTAGCGATTCCTAGCGAGTCTACGAATCCGAGTCCTGTATTCGGGACTCGCGAATACAGAATCTGTTATGTTCCGACAAATCTTCCGAGACAGCCTAGCGTGTTAGGTCAGACAAACTTGTGAAGATGGACAAGGATGTTAGCCAATCTTATTCAGTAATGCCACAGCCCTCTTCGTTGTGGCATTACTATGATTGGCTGCTGTCCATCGTGATGGCTATGTCATCGATGACAGGCAAGGGTGTATATAAGCCTTGCCACCGCCATTTTGAGCACATTTCTCTGAAGATCTGAGCTAGAGCAGGGTGAGGTAGATTCTGGAGCAGATCATAGGGATTGTCAGTGAGTGTAGGGAACTTCAAGATTCCTTATATTAACCCCAAACAGCTCTTGTGAGAGCTAGCAGGAGGACAGAGGAGTACAGTGTACTGTGACACTGTAGGCAGGCAGGGAAGCAGGGAGCTGCAGCCTTTACAGTGTTCACAGGAGCGACCTCATAGCTTCGCTTACTCACTCAGCTGTTCTAATAGCTGAAGTGAGAGGCTTAGCTGAGGTACTATTTACAATTTTTTGCCAGCTGATAGATTTTGGGTCCTAAAAACCCCTTCAGCGTTATTTTGTCTGTGGCAGAACAGTGCGTTGCTGCTCTCCTAGCTGCAAATAGCACGTACGCCACCTACTTGTGCGACTACTTGTGCGCACTTAATAATTTTTTTCAGGGAATAGTGTGCTGCTTCACTGCCAAGTGTTAGCACACACTTAACCCGCCAGTAAGTGACGCCTGCAGCAACACCAAACTCCATCTCGGTGGCTGTGCGCACTTTCTAATTTTTTCAGGGAATAGTGTGGTGCTTCACTGTCAAGTGTTAGCACACACTTAACCCGCCAGTAAGTGACGCCTGCAGCAACACCAAACTCCATCTCGGTGGCTGTGCGCACTTTCTAATTTTTTAAGGGACTAGTGTGCTGCTTCACTGCCAAGTGTTAGCACACACTTAACCCGCCAGTAAGTGACGCCTACAGCAACACCAAACTCCATCTCGGTGGCTGTGCGCACTTTCTAATTTTTTAAGGGACTAGTGTGCTGCTTCACTGCAAAGTGTTAGCACACACTTAACCCGCCAGTAAGTGACGCCTACAGCAACACCAAACTCCATCTCGGTGGCTGTGCGCACTTTCTAATTATTTCAGGGACTAGTGTGGTGCTTCACTGTCAAGTGTTAGCACACACTTAACCCGCCAGTAAGTGACGCCTGCAGCAACACCAAACTCCATCTCGGTGGCTGTGCGCACTTTCTAATTTTTTCAGGGACTAGTGTGCTGCTTCACTGTCAAGTGTTAGCACACACTTAACCCGCCAGTAAGTGACGCCTGCAGCAACACCAAACTCCATCTCGGTGGCTGTGCGCACTTTCTAATTTTTTCTGGGACTAGTGTGCTGCTTCACTGTCAAGTGTTAGCACACACTTAACCCGCCAGTAAGTGACGCCTACAGCAACACCAAACTCCATCTCGGTGGCTGTGCGCACTTTCTAATTTTTTAAGGGACTAGTGTGCTGCTTCACTGTCAAGTGTTAGCACACACTTAACCCGCCAGTAAGTGACGCCTGCAGCAACACCAAACTCCATCTCGGTGGCTGTGCGCACTTTCTAATTTTTTCAGGGACTAGTGTGCTGCTTCACTGTCAAGTGTTAGCACACACTTAACCCGCCAGTAAGTGACGCCTGCAGCAACACCAAACTCCATCTCGGTGGCTGTGCGCACTTTCTAATTTTTTCTGGGACTAGTGTGCTGCTTCACTGTCAAGTGTTAGCACACACTTAACCCGCCAGTAAGTGACGCCTGCAGCAACACCAAACTCCATCTCGGTGGCTGTGCGCACTTTCTAATTTTTTCAGGGAATAGTGTGGTGCTTCACTGTCAAGTGTTAGCACACACTTAACCCGCCAATAAGTGACGCCTGCAGCAACACCAAACTCCATCTCGGTGGCTGTGCGCACTTTCTAATTTTTTAAGGGACTAGTGTGCTGCTTCACTGCCAAGTGTTAGCACACACTTAACCCGCCAGTAAGTGACGCCTACAGCAACACCAAACTCCATCTCGGTGGCTGTGCGCACTTTCTAATTTTTTCAGGGAATAGTGTGGTGCTTCACTGTCAAGTGTTAGCACACACTTAACCCGTCAATAAGTGACGCCTGCAGCAACACCAAACTCCATCTCGGTGGCTGTGCGCACTTTCTAATTTTTTAAGGGACTAGTGTGCTGCTTCACTGCCAAGTGTTAGCACACACTTAACCCGCCAATAAGTGACGCCTACAGCAACACCAAACTCCATCTCGGTGGCTGTGCGCACTTTCTAATTTTTTCAGGGAATAGTGTGGTGCTTCACTGTCAAGTGTTAGCACACACTTAACCCGCCAATATGTGACGCCTGCAGCAACACCAAACTCCATCTCGGTGGCTGTGCGCACTTGTTAATTTTTTAACGGACTAGTGTGCTGCTTCACTGTCAAGTGTTAGCACACACTTAACCCGCCAGTAAGTGACGCCTGCAGCAACACCAAACTCCATCTCGGTGGCTGTGCGCACTTTCTAATTTTTTAAGGGACTAGTGTGGTGCTTCACTGTCAAGTGTTAGCACACACTTAACCCGCCAGTAAGTGACGCCTGCATCAACACCTAACTCCATCTCGGTGGCTGTGCATTTGTCAACAATGTCCCAAAAACACCAAATTCCCAAAAACCAGTCTGCAAAGGGACAGGGACGAGGTCGGGGCCCTAGCAGTCGTGAACAACAAGGCACTGGTAGAAGTAGACAGACAAGGATTGATCGATCCACCTTCCTGCTGTCTAAATTTCCCAGTACTCAACCGAAACGTGTCTTGAGGCCGGAAGATCAAGACCAAATAACATCTTGGATGGCTGACAAGACCTCAACCACGGGTTCTGGCAGCACACAATCATCCTTGACACCATATTCAAGTGCCGCTACTGACAATGCGGGGTCATCTAATCCACAAAATCTTCCTATTTCCTCAAGCCATCGCCAGACGGAGGAAAATTTAGACCGCGAACTTGGACATTCGGAAGATTTATTTGGTTCTTATCAGCCATTCAGACAACCGGACCTTTCTTTGTCACTGCCTGAACAGATACTTGAACCAGACGTACATTCCATCTATGCACAAAGTTTGGATTCACCTCGTCCTGAAGAACGTCCCTTTCAACAAAGCCATAGACCGTCTCAGGAGGTGGAGGATGATGATGATGATGAGACACACATCTCATCTGGCCAGCCTGACCAGTCACGTTATCCAGATGACTTTGAGGAGGAGGGGGTGGATGATGAGACCACTGATCCAACCTGGACACTTGACATGCAGAGCCAACAGAGCAGCCAGGAGGAGGAAAGTGGTTATGTACCACCGCCTAAAGCACCCAGGCTTACTCCTTTATCCAGAATCCAAGCTGTGACAACAGTAGCCCAAATTGTGTCAACTGTTGCACAAACTGTACCAACTGTTGCCCCAACTTTAAGAACAGTTGGCCAAAATGTGTCTACAGTTTGTGTTGGCCAGACTCATCCTTCAGTTCCTACACCACAACCTAAAGGACGAACATCCATTGTCTGGAAATTTTTTAAAGATAGCCCATCAGTACCAAATGTGGTTATATGTAACATCTGCTATGCCAGGCTGAGCAGAGGCCAGGGCAAAGTAAACTTGAGCACCAGCAGTATGCGAAAACACATGACTCTTAAGCACCCAAGTCAGTGGTTGGCCCATCAGGGTTCGACATCAGGGCCTTCTGACCTCAACACCGTTATGCCACCTCCGAATCGTCCTTCACCATCTACTGTTCATGCAGCAGCTCCTACTCATACGATCTCCTCACAAGCTGCGTTAGACCAGAGATATGACAGTAGTCAAGTGACTTGTGAGTCTGCGCCAATTGTCCAGTTGTCTGTTCCACAGCTGTATGAGAGGCAGCGGAAGCACCCATCCACACACCCTTTTTCTCGACAAATGACAGCGCAAATTTCTAAGCTGTTAGCTGTAGAAATGCTGCCATTTAGGCTTGTGGATACTGAGGCTTTTAGGGAGTTGTTGGCTGTGGCAGCACCACGATACACTGTCCCCAGTCGCAATTTTTTTTCACGTACTGCCATACCCGCGCTACATCAGCACGTGGTTAACAACTTGAAGCGTGCACTGACAAATGCTGTGAGCGGAAAAGTTCACCTGACAACTGATACCTGGACAAGTAGTTGTGGACAGGGCAGGTACATATCCCTAACAGCTCACTGGATCAACCTTGTCGAGAGTGTCCCAAAGTGTAATAGTGGAATATCTGCGATCCTACCAACTCCACGAATAGCGGGCACAGCATCATTCCGGGTGTCCGTGTCCTCATATACTTCTACAACACAATGTGCGTCTTCTACTTCCTTGACCACTGCTGATTTGTCCGCCACATCACGTCAAAGTTGGGAGCTTTGCAGTACTGCATCAGCCAGGCGACAACAGGCTCTTCTTAAGCTCATCTGTCTAGGTGACACACCTCACACTGCAAACGAGCTGTGGAAAGGTGTTAAACAACAGACAGATGAGTGGCTGGCCCCACTGCAACTACAAGCAGGTCTTGTTGTCAGTGATAACGGACGAAACCTTGTTGCAGCAATAAAGCTCGGTAAACTTCAACACGTGCCTTGCATGGCTCACGTACTGAATCTTGTAGTTCAGAAATTCTTGAAAAATTACCCAGAGTTATCTGATCTACTAGAGAAGGTGCGTAGAAATTGCGGACATTTCCGACATTCATCAACGGCACTTGCAAGTCTATCTACCCTTCAACAGCAATTTAATTTGCCCAAACACAGATTAATTTGCGACATGCCCACACGATGGAATTCTACATTCCATATGTTGGCTAGGTTCAATGAGCAGCAGAGGGCTATAGCGGAATATCAGCTGCAACATGCCCGTCACCCAGGAAGTAATACAAGACACATTGGTACAATGGAGTGGGTCTGGATCGCTGACCTTTGCGAGGTTCTAGAGAACTTCGATTACTGCACAAAACTGGTCAGCGGTGATGAGTCCATTATTAGTCTCACCATCCCCATGCTCTGTTTGCTTAAAGATTCTCTCCTGAATCTTAAAACAGAATCATTGAGGGCACAGCAGAGGGCTATGGATCCACATTTTAACATCCAGGATCAGAGCCAGCAAAGCCAATTTCAGCCGGCAACATTGGCTGCAGAACAAAACAGTGATGAGGAAGATGAAGACGATTTATTTCTCCATGGTACTGAGGTGCACCCTGATGGAACTCCCAACCCCAGTTTTATGTCGGTACAGCATGGGTGGGCTGAAGAGCAGGAGGCGGAGACCGATTTTGAGACCATGATGCCTATTGTTCATCAGTCAGGTGACACAGAAGACATGAGTCTTTGTAGCCTAGCACACATGTCTGACTTCATGTCTCAATGTCTGTCCCAGGATCCACGCGTCATTAACATCTATGACAGCGACCTCTACTGGTTGTCAACATTCCTTGACCCACGCTACAAAGACAAGTTTCCATCGCTGCTGTTGCAGTCACCAAGGGGCTTAACGATGGATTATTTCAAAAGTGTGGTGGTTGACAATTTAATGTCAATTTCACCATCTGACTCCGCTATACCACGAACAAGCAGCTCTTTGCCACAGCAGCCTTTGGTTCGAAACAAACTGCCACACTGTCAAGAAGAGGTGGTGGTAAGATGTCCACCAACTGGGCGATGTTCAACAGACCTTCCAATCTGCAACGGATTGTGCCTACGGTCCCCTTGTCTAGGAGACAAACATTGTCAAACATGTTGAACGAGTATGTGTGTGACACTACCAGCTTCTTAACCGACCCCTCTGTACCCTTTAATTACTGGGTTTCCAAGCTTCACGCTTGGACTGAGCTGTCTTTGTATGCCTTGGAGTTGCTGGCCTGCCCAGCTGCTAGTGTGACATCAGAGCGTGTTTTTAGTGCCGCTGGGGGAATTGTCACTGATAGAAGGTCACGGCTGACTACAGAAAATGCCGACAGACTCACTTTCATTAAGTTTAACAAGGACTGGATATCATCAAAGTTCTTAACCCCTTCAGACGACAGTACCCAAACCTAGAGGGACATTTTCAAATTTGTTACGTTTGGCTGAGTGCGGTTTAAACATTATGTCCTCTTCTGACACAAAGGATAAACAATGTCCCTCTGCTAAGAAGATTGGATAAATAATGTTCCTGCTACACTTGCTGCATGACAACAAAACTACACAATCAGTGTCAGTAATGTTACTTTAATAATGCATGCACTTGTGATGATTTTTGACCGTTGAATTATGTCAGACAATCCAATACAGTCTCTTGGCTGAATTTTTTAAGGCAACAAGCCTATGCCTGCATTGTGGGCATTTCTCAAACTGAAATAAAACATATAGTTTGGCTCAAGTGCCTTGCATAAATTTTAAAAATGTTGATCCCGCCCCTTGGGATAATTTTTTGAGGCAACAAGCCTATACCTGCATCGAATACGTTGCTTGTACTATGCCTATGCTCTCAGGACAAGCCAATAGTATGGGCCACGCGCCCTCCTCAACTTCAAAATAGAGTTGATCTCGCCCCTTGGGCTAATTTTTTGAGGCAACAAGCCTATACCTGCATCGAATACGTTGCTTGTACTATGCTCTCAGGACAAGCAAATAGTATGGGCCACGCGCCCTCCTCAACTTCAAAATAGAGTTGATCTCGCCCCTTGGGCTAATTTTTTGAGGCAACAAGCCTATACCTGCATCGAATACGTTGCTTGTACTATGCTCTCAGGACAAGCAAATAGTATGGGCCACGCGCCCTCCTCAACTTCAAAATAGAGTTGATCTCGCCCCTTGGGCTAATTTTTTGAGGCAACAAGCCTATACCTGCATCGAATACGTTGCTTGTACTATGCTCTCAGGACAAGCAAATAGTATGGGCCACACGCCCTCCTCAACTTCAAAATAGAGTTGATCTCGCCCCTTGGGCTAATTTTTTGAGGCAACAAGCCTATACCTGCATCGAATACGTTGCTTGTACTATGCTCTCAGGACAAGCAAATAGTATGGGCCACGCGCCCTCCTCAACTTCAAAATAGAGTTGATCTCGCCCCTTGGGCTAATTTTTTGAGGCAACAAGCCTATACCTGCATCGAATACGTTGCTTGTACTATGCTCTCAGGACAAGCAAATAGTATGGGCCACGCGCCCTCCTCAACTTCAAAATAGAGTTGATCTCGCCCCTTGGGCTAATTTTTTGAGGCAACAAGCCTATACCTGCATCGAATACGTTGCTTGTACTATGCTCTCAGGACAAGCAAATAGTATGGGCCACGCGCCCTCCTCAACTTCAAAATAGAGTTGATCTCGCCCCTTGGGCTAATTTTTTGAGGCAACAAGCCTATACCTGCATCGAATACGTTGCTTGTACTATGCTCTCAGGACAAGCAAATAGTATGGGCCACGCGCCCTCCTCAACTTCAAAATAGAGTTGATCTCGCCCCTTGGGCTAATTTTTTGTGGCAACAGGCCTATGCCTGCATCGAAAACGTGGCTTGTACTAAGATCCTGCTGGAGCATGGCGAAGGGTCCCACTGTACGCTACGGAGATAACGCGTAGACGCGCTCTGTTGCAAGTAGACGTCCCAGCCTATCGCATCTGTGTTCCCAGTGTTGTTGCCATACCGAGTCATTAAGTAACCCCCCCACAAACACAGGCACTATTTATTTGTCAGCAACATTTGTATGTGCAGTCATGATTTTCCACATAATAACCAAGGTGCCTTCATGCGCCATGCGGGCCGTAAAGTACTTGCTAATGATGATGACTTTAAGCCCACCCACAAAAAAAACCTACACATCCATTCCCTGAAAAAAGACAGACACAAAGCAGTTTTTGTCAACTGGGTATTATTTCGCCATAGTGGCAAAGATGTCAGAATTTTTTTTTTTTTTTTGGTTTAAACTTTGTAAAAACAAATAATAACATAACAAAGAAATTGTGCAATGCACAGGAACAAAAAATAAACAAAAAAAAAAAGGGGTCTACAGCTGGTGGTAGGTTGCCGCATCCTCCGGGCTTGCCTGTAACGTGGCACCATCACCCTGGTCGTTGAGTAGGTCCAGGGCCCCATGCAGTACCTCACCCAGTGGTTGGAAGCCTGTAGGCTGGGGCATCTGGGCCGGTTGGCCTTGGCTTGGTAGGCCCCTGATTGTTGGACACCACCTCTGGGTCACCACATACCTGTCCCGGGGTGTGGCCCTGTCCAGGATGTTTGATCTGCTGAGCCGCCACTCCTCCAAAAAATCAAACACCTGCCCAGGGTGGTTTGGGGGCCTACACGCATCGAGGACAATGTGTATTGCTGACCATGCCCGCAGTCGTCTCTCGAATGGAATGTCATCCAAGAACGGTATGAGACTGCGGGCAAAGTCAGCACTACACTGTCCTCTGCGGTCTTGTGGTGCCCCCGGGATCAGAGCAGGGCTGCTGGGGTTCCAGTGACTCCCCACACTGCTGCTGGCAGTCGGCACTGGAGGGCGCTGGTGTGGCCCTTCATCCTCCTCTTCTTGTATCTGCGGCCCCAAAGGTGGTGGTGGTGGTGGCGGCGGTGGTGGTGGTGGTGGTGGTGGTGGTGGCGGTGGTGGTGGTGGTGGCGGCGGTGGTGGTGGTGGCGGTGGTGGTGGTGGTGGTGGTGGTGCTACTCCCTCCTCCTCATCTGGTGGGGGTTGAGGGGCCTCCCTCCCCTCCTCAGGCAGCTGTGGTGGCGGGTTCCAACGCCGCCTCCGAAAGTGAGCAGCTCTGTGGGTAAATATAAAAAACATTTGGTGAATGGGTTGCGTTTGGAAACAAAACTATAGGCCAAACATAACATGTGCACGCTTTTTTGACTCAGTGTATCTGTGTATTCTGTGTCTTTTCATTGTTGCCCTTAAGATGGAATTGCAGCAAATAAATTAATGACATTTTTGGCTCATGCCTCAAACTATATTGTATGTGTGGGTAGTGTTGCTCCACGATTTTTTGCCATTACATTACAAATTTTAAAATTAGTCTGCACTATTACACTGTGCCCTGACTTAGGCAGGACAGCTATGTAGTCACTTGAAGACATATTAGTGGCCACAACTATTGTTTTGACTTTTTGTGGAAACTTTATGTGGACAAAGCTATAGCCTGACACTGTGAGGCAAACACACTATTCAGGGTTGTTTGCCATCAGATGGACACAAAAACACACAGTGTGGACGGCCTTGGTCTCAATGCACATAACCCAGATCTATAGGGCAGGTGAGCAAGACAGGAAATGGAGTCCTGCAGCATAGGTGACACATGAGCATTTGGCGTTAGTGGCCTACACTCCTTGTTGCTGCCATGTATGCTAATCAGGAATGTCTTGGTAAATAAAACACACCAAACAGATGGCTTGGGATTTGAAACGACTGTAATGGACATAGAGTATGGGGTTGTCTTTGAGCAGCAGGTCACACATCATTGGTGCCAAACAAGGTGGTATGCACAGATGGACAGTTTTAGTTATTCCAACGGGGCCGAACAAAAAACCGGGAGCAGCAAGGACAAACCTCGGGTTTCCTAAAGGACCTTGGACATAAAAGGCTGTTGCACTTAAAATATGGCCCTCTTTAGTTTGATTTAATACAGCATTAATACGCTATGTTTTCCGGAGGATTCGTAATGTGGCCATGAGTTAACGACAAAAAAACTAAAATTCACATGTGGGCCCTAATATCTACACCATCACCTTGCAGCCCCAAATAAACCCATGGGAAAACTGAACCACACATATTTGTAGTGATACAGGGTATGTTCTGAAATGTGTGTGAATGTGTCAGCAATCTGGGATGGTGTACAAACAGTTTAGTGCAAAAGGGGTATATCCTTGCAACGTTATTTAGCCGAAAAAAACACCCACAACTAAATGTGTAGGGATGTATGTGGCCCTTATGCAAGTCGAGGCCATTAGGAACTGATACAAATGAGGCTTATGACAGGCAAACCAGACAGGGCCACACACCTTAGAGGCCATTGCAGGGAAGAACATGGCTTTGTTCCACAAACATGCCAACAATAATAGCTAATTGTGAGGTCACGGAACATTGTGTCTGACCACCCTGCAGAACATTGCTTATTTGTCCAAACGTCACAATGTGACTATAAATGTGTATGTCCTGGATCATTGCCAAAGGTAATAGAATTGTGTTGCACCATGGCAGAAACAAACCCCAGTGTGGGTATGTAAACCAGCACACTCATTATAGAGCTTCATACGTACATTGTGTGCCCTCGTGGACAGGGTCCTCTCCTCTTGTACCTGTATGACCTGATTGTCTTCATGTACTGTTTTTTGTCGTTAACCCTTATCCTCATGTAAAGTGCCATGGAACCTAATGGCGCTATATTAAAAAATAATAATAACAATAATAGTAAACAACAGTGCGGCAGACACATACCTTGGCATACGGGCCACCGGTTCCAGAAATGACAGCCGTTCATAGTGGCAATATATTATCCCGTGACCAGCTTCCGGGCCCCCCTCCATGATCCTCCGGTGTTGCCGCTTGAATTGGTCGCGGCAGCTCCTCCATCGCTTCATAATGTGGTCAACTGTGAAATGATTTCAAACCGGGTTTAGACCTCTTTAACATTTGAAACACTAAAAGTATGTGTACAAATCAACAATAACATTTTAATCATGTTGTGTGTGAAATGTTTATACAAGGCACATGGAAACGACAGTGTGGAACATCATCAACAGCATTACGGACATTGAGCTCACGTGGCCACAATCACAAATGTGGCAGAGCACATGTCAACGCATAGAGAATGTAATAGTGCGGGCACCAGACTCCGCTCATTAGTGGTATTTATATACACCCAACCCCCTGGCCTTCAGAGCCAGGAGGAACAGCCCTTAAACTAAGTGTACTATTGTGAACCCATCCAAATATAGGCAACCATGCGACGGCGCATTATAACACATTGAGGGCCCTGTATACCCTACTATGGGGGCCCTGTATACCCACGGGGGCCCTGTATACCCACTTCTGGGGTCTTGTATACCCACGGGGGGGCTGTAGACCCTACTATGAGGGCCCTGTATAACCACTGGGGGCCATGTATACCCAGTGCTGGGGGACCTGTGTACCCACGGGGGGGCTGTATACCCCAATATCGGTGGCATATATATACACACTGGGGGGGCCTGTATACTCTGCAGGTGGAGCTGTATACTCTGCTGGGGGGATGTCTAACAGTGATAGCCGCTGTATACAAGAATGGCGGTCAATATGGTTTCCCACTTTTTTGGGGCTAAAGTAGGGGGGTCGGCTTTATACACGGGTCGGCTTATACACGACTATATACGGTAAATGCAATATAACGTGTGAACACATTTAACTCACCCATATTGCTCTGCACATCATGGCCACAACGATGAAACGTTGGGAAAACGCCCTGTGCGATCTCCCTCCAGGCCGTAGTCCGCTGGACATTATCCCCATACGCAGGGTCAGTGGGCAGCCAAAGCAGGGGCCGAGCCTCCACCAGAGCAATTAATTGCAGGGTGTCGACAGGAGCCATGCTTCCTCGCTGTGACTTTCTGCGCGTCCAGCCAGGAAGCTCGAGTCGGCTTATTTCCTGTTTGCACAAAGCATGGGGTTTGCTGCAGAAAATCGCTTGCCTCGCCTCAAACACATGCGACTTTGGCCTCGGAGACAGCAGCAAAATACAGTTGCCAGTGGGGCTTCCGACACGGCAATGCGAGCGCTTTCCGACACACATCTGCGATTTTTAAATCACACATTACTCGCTATTACTCGCTTCCCCATTCATTAACATTGGACTCGCTAGACTCGCAACGAGTAGCGAGTCCCGGGCTCGGACTCGCTAGAGTCAAGCGAGTCCGAGTAATTTAGGATTCGCCCATCACTACTGTGGATAATGGCAGTTTAACAGGCACACGCACACACAGTGGTCTTTGTTTCAGTACCTTTTACTGGTGACCGGGTAACAGGTACAGTCCAGAGAAGTAACCAGGTCCCCGGTGCAATTTGGGACTTTCTCCTTGGAGAGTTGTGAGGCCTCCTCTGTCTCTGTGTACGGTGGTTTGGGGTAAGTCCTGCCTGTAACTGAACTCACCGCTCCTTCTCCCTCTCAGGGCTTTACTCTGTCACTGACAATGATGTCCTTCTGCGGGGTCCCTATTCCTCCTTTGGTCCCTGGTCCTGTGTTTGGTCAGTTTGAGTGACTCTTAATTTACCTCAGGGGGATTTGGTCCTCCTAATCCTTCCGGGCTTTTACTGCTACAGTGGATGCTGGCAGCGTCGGACTTCGATGTCCGGGTGTACTACAGGGAAACCGGTTTTGTTCCCTTCTTTATTTCTCCTATTCTCCCCTGGTTCTGACCCTCTCCCAAGGGTGCAGTACAGCTGGGGCAGTGTTCCCTGGTCCTGGGCCTGGATCGTTCCCAGCGACCAGCTCCTCACTCCTGCTCTGTCCTCACTGCCTGACTGGAACTAACTGGACTAACTGACTCCTCTCCTCAGGCCTGGATCTTTTAAAGGGGATCTGGCTTAAGGCAGCCAGTAGAGCTCCCCCTTCAGGTCTGGGGTGGAAGGTGTGTGCTCTGTGTACCAACGTGTAAATCCCTCCTTGCACCAGTGGATCCTGTGGCAATCCCCTGCAGGGGTGCCACAATAATGCCTTGATGAAGTGGCCATATGGCTATGAAGCGCGTCAGCTTCCTTCTGTTTGGTGTGTGGTGAATAAGGAATAAAATCAAAATTGTCTCCTGAGGTCAGCACGGAGGAATCCCGGTAATACAAAAACCTTGCTTACCCACACAGATAGACATAGATTAGACCTCATCTTAACTTGTCTCTGCTCCTTATATAACCTCACTACCTCACCTGTGTATCCTTCTGATTACCATCTACTTACATTTAAATCCCTCTCATCTTCCAAGTCTAGCAGCTAGCACACCCCTGCAAAATCATCACAAACTTAGACATTTACACCCTCCCTGACTCTATTCTACCACTTTCCTCTATATCTTTACTCTATGACACAGACCACGCCATCATTTTCTACAGTGCTACACTTACATCAGCTATAGACTGAGTTGCTCCTCTCGTGCATGGCAGAGTGCAACGAATCAATAGACAACCCTGGCACACCAGCCTCACTAATAGACGTTGTCGAGTTTCCAGGGTTGCAGAGCGGCATTGGAAAAAACACTCACAGGGAGACTTGACTACATTCAAAAAAGCAACTTTCACATTCAAGTCAGCCCTCACCTCTGCTAAACAGGCCTACCTGATAACCCTCGTAATTTCTTTATCTCACGACCCCAAGCAGGTATTAAACACTTTTAACTCCTTACTCTGCCCACCACTGCTCCCTCCAACCTTCCTCATCTCGGCAGAAGACTTTGTCATACATTTCAACAACAAAATTGACCAAATCAGGCAAGTCTTTACTACTCAACCACCACAACCCCCATTCTTGTGTACCAGACAACTGCCCTCACCCCAACCTTCCTCCCCACCATCACTGAAGGAGAGCTTACTCATCTTCTGTCCAAATTGAACCTTACCCCTTGTGCATTTGACACAATCCCATCCCATCTCCTCCCCAACCTCACTACCATGCTTATTCCAGCCCTAACCCATCTCTTTAACATATCATTAAATTTTGGTACCTTTCTTTCTGCCTTCAAACATATTAACATAGTAACATAGTAACATAGTTTTTAAGGTTGAAGGAAGACTTTAAGTCCATCTAGTTCAACCCATAGCCTAACATGTTGATCCAGAGGAAGGCAAAAAAAACCCCATGTGGCAACACTAAGCTCCACATTGGGGGAAAAAATTCCTTCCTGACTCCAGATACGGCAATCAGACTAGATCCCTGGATCAACGCCCTATCAAAGAATCTAGTATATATAACTGGTAATATTATAGTTTTCAAGAAAGGCATCCAGGCCCTTCTTAAATGTTAGTAGTGAGTCACTCATTACAACAGCATGTGGCAGAGAGTTCCATAGTCTCACTGCTCTTACAGTAAAGAATCCGCGTCTGTGATTATGATTAAACCTTCTTTCCTCCAGACGTAGAGGATGCCCCCTTGTCCCCGTCTCAGGCCTAAGAGTAAAGAGATCATTAGAAAGGTCTCTGTACTGCCCCCTCATATATTTATACATTATTATAAGATCACCCCTAAGCCTTCGTTTTTCCAAGCTAAATAACCCCAAGTTTAATAACCTGTCTTGGTATTGCAGACCCCTTAGTCTTCTAATGACTTTTGTCGCTCTTCTCTGGACCCGCTCTAGTTCAGCTATGTCTTTCTTATACACCGGAGACCAGAATTGTACACAGTATTCTAAGTGTGGTCGCACTAGTGACTTGTATAGAGGTAAAATTATGTTCTCCTCATGAGCATCTATGCCTCTTTTAATGCATCCCATTACATGGCACAATTACATCTCTCCTAAACACACCATCCCTCAACCCGATGTTTACATTGATCTATCAGCAAATATTGCTTCTCCTATTAACCTCCAAACTCCCTGAAAAGCCCAACCAGACTGTAGTCTCCTCCCACCTTACATCTAACCTTCACTTTGACAACCTGTAATCCAACTGCCGTTCCAACTGTTCCACTGAGCTGCCTTGACCAAAATTACTAACAGGTTTTTTATAGTCAAAGCTAAGAGACATTTCTCTATACTCCTCCTTCTAGACTTGCCCTCGGCCTTCAACACAGTCAACCACTCTCACCTACTACGGATTCTCTCTTCCATCAATACCAACAACCTCAACCTCTCTTACATCTCCTCATACCTCTCCTACCGGAGATTTAGTGTCTCCCACTCCAATACTACCTCCTCAACTCATCCTCTTTCCATTCAAGTCCTTCAAGGCTCTGTCTTGGGACCCCTACTCTTCTCCATCTATACCTTTGGCCTGGGACAACTCATAAAGTCTCATGGCTTCCAGTACCATCTATATGCTGATGATACTTAGATCTATCTCTCCAGACCAGATGGTACCTCTCTGCTGTCCAGAATCCCACAGTCGCTATAGGTCACATCCTCCTTCTTTTTGTTTCCTAAAGATCAACGTAGACAAAACTGAACTCATCATTTTTCTTCTATCCCACTTATCTTCTCTACCAGATCGATCCGTTACTATAAGTTACACTACACTTTCCCCTGTACCTAAAGTCTGCTGCCTTGGTGTAACCCTCAACTCTGTCTTCTTCTTCAAAACGCACATCCAAGCTCTACTTCCTGCCACCTCCAACTCAAAAATATTTCAAGAATTTGTTCTTTCCTCAACCTCCAATCTATTAAAATACTAGTGCATGCCCTCATTATCTCCCACTTTGACTCCTGCAATATCTTCCTCTGTGTCCTATATGCTAACACTTTCACACCTCTCAAGTCCATCCTTAACTCCACTGCTCAACTAATCCACCTCTCTCCTTGCTAGTCCTCTGTAAATCTCTTCATTGGCTTCCAATAACCTAATGTATCCAATTCAAGCTACTTACACCACCTTCAAATTCATCGATAATCTGTCTCCCCATATAGCTCTAGACTAATCTCCAAATATCTCCCACCCCACAATCTCTGGTCCTCCCAAGACCTTCATCTCTCACCCACACTTGTACCTTCCCCACCCAATTGCTTGTTAGACTTCTCCCGAATATCCTCAATCCTCCGGAGTTCTGTGCTCCTACACATCCGACTATCCACCACACGCCGAACTTTGAAGCGGAATCTGAAAAACAATCTCTTCAGAAGAGCTTACAGCCTGCAATGACTCTGCTGCCACCTCACCACCACCAGAGCTATTGAAACCCTTCCCAACCTACTTTCTCTCAGCCCATTACCCTGATGAAGCTTTTAATTCTTTCATAGCAAAATGTACATTAGAGATTTTTTGCTTCATGTAAGTCTGGTGTCTTTGGAGCCCCTTGGTGTCTCTTTGAACCCGGGTATCTGCATACATGGGTAAGGTTCCTTATAATCAATCTTTTGTATACAAATGTCTTTCAGACTTGATTAATGGATGTGTGCAATGATGAGAGTTTTAAAATTAAAATAATAACCCAGGTTTCATGTCCCACCAGTTATTTGGTTCTGTGAATAGGTTTAGAAATGTATTATAGTCCACTTTTGTACCATGAAATAGCATTATTTCTGTATAGATACATTATGTTGTGGGCTATTGGGGTTTTCTAAGCCATAGTTACCATTAGGTTGCAGTTTAGGTATTATTACTACAGGCTAGCTATTTATATCATATATCATTGAGCCACAACCAAGTATACTGGAGTTGTAAAAGGACCTCTGGTCCAACAAAATACCAAATCTGATATGCATTGATCTAATATTGGCTCTTGTCTTATCTTATGTATCTATGTTTATTTATTGATGTGTTGTTGTTCTTGTACATTTGGTTATTTTTTTCTTATTTTGCTATTTTTAACTTTCACATTAAATAAAGAAGTTTTGATATCTTTTGCACAAAATCACCAATTGTTTTCTCCTGGTTTTTTTCCCCCGTAGAATGTAACCCCCAAGGGCAGGGTCCTCTCCCCTCCGTATCAGTCTGTCACTGTTAGTTTGTTTATTGTATTTTTAACTTGCTTGTATGTAACCCTTTCTCATGTACAGCACCATGGAATCAATGGTGCTCTATAAATGAATAATAATAATAATAACCTACTTTCTCCTACCTCATTACCATGTAGAATGTAAGCCTTCAAGGACTGGGCCCTCTCCCTTCTGTCACTATTAGTTTGTACACTGTAATTTAACGTGTTTTATACTGTATGCAACCCCTCTTCATGTACAAGACCATGGAATTTTCAGTGCTATAAAAAGAAATAATAATAAATAAATAATAATATGTCAAGCCTAGGGATGGGCGAACTTGTGGTTTGTCACCGTGTTCGTGACCGAGGTTGCTATGATAAAGCAGATTAATGGTTAATAATCAGACTGATTATACTTACCAGGTCCACATTATCCCATCCAACTGTGCCGTGGCACTGTGTCTCTTCCAGAAGGGGAAGTAGTCACATGACTGGCCACAGCCAATCATGTACGCCAAGACCATAAGGGGCGGCCCGGAAGTGACGCAGTGAGGCATCACACCAGGAAGAGAGGACGCAGACCTAGTAGAAATTATAGAGGACCTGTTACCCCCTGCTACATGGCAAACTAGATGCAGCACTGAATGCATGTCTGCTGCATTCAGGGAAGGACTCCCTCATGTCTCTAGCCCCCCTGTAACCCGAGAAATAGATTTTAGAAAGCTTACAGATAGTGAGTCCGGAGGGCATTACTGGTCATGGAGTCAGTTTCTCCCCGCCTCTGGCTTCTCTGTGCCGCCTCCGGCTTCTTTGTTCCTCCTCCTGTCTGTGTGTGGCCTCCTCCTCGCCCGCAACGGCTGGTAAGTGTCTGATCTCATGCAGGCGCACAGTGG
This sequence comes from Allobates femoralis, assembly GCA_033576535.1. Lineage (NCBI taxonomy): Eukaryota > Metazoa > Chordata > Amphibia > Anura > Aromobatidae > Allobates > Allobates femoralis. The sequence continues at coordinate 104,007,581 of JARQOC010000006.1, forward strand.
GACTAATATTTAAGTACCAGTATTGATATATTCATCGTGTATTGGGGTATTGCGTTATCCTACTTATCCTACTTATCAGTCTGCTCTTATATATCCATTTATATGAAGTCTCCATTTTGTATTGGGATTGTTATTTGTGGTCCACCATTGATATATTTCATCCTATTTTGGGATGTTGGTCTACTTACCTACTAATCTACTTTAATATATAGGAAATTATCTCACTTATCCAATATTTATTATCGTTTTGGAACATTCTAGTATTTGGTATGATACCACTTTGCAGGGCTAGCTATTATTCTATACCCCTTTACAAATAAAATATATTTTATGTGCAGTGGATTGTTGAATTACTATTTCATTTTTGATATCCCATATATTTATGGGTATAGACTTATATTCATTACAGGGTTTATGAGCTGTTTTTTACATTCTGTGTATGGTTTTATTTACTTCACCTGTGTTTCATATTTATAATAAAGTTTTCATACTTTTCACTCTTTATGGACATTTGATCACATCTTTCCTCTGTATTGCTTTGCTCTTGTTGACAGTGTGAGGCAGGATGTCCATCCACAGACAGATAATGAAGTGACAAAGCTTATTATGGAAAGAAAGAAGGTCTCATTGACAACTAGAAAACTTGTGTCTCAAAGAGACCAATCAGTCAGACTGGCACAATGATATCATATATTTATCAAGGGAATTACTACTAAAATATAACTTTTAATGATACATTTTTAAAAAAGGAATCTATGGTTCCGATCAGAGATGTGCAACTGATTTTCTAAAGGTGAAGGGGGGGGGGGCGTGAGGCGCTGCCATATCCTCTCCCTACTCACCCTACCTGACAAAGGAGTTTTATATACATACAAAACTCCCTAGATGGTGTCCCCGTTCCTCGGTGGCTGATACTACTAGCCCTTAGCTATTGTCTATAGGTGCAGGCCCATTGGTACACTATACATCCTTACAGCAAAGTCTTTTGTCATACATATATGCTGGAAAGTATTACAAAAAGGCTGTCCCCAGAGTTAAGGGTCTATCCTTTTAACTTAGTGGCCTCAAAAACGCCACCCACAGGACATGTATAATCAGCTGTTTTGAGAGATAAATCCTTCTTGTCTTAAGATTGTGGAAGTGTCAAGTGTCATACCATGCGGTTATTCAATTCCTATACCAATACAATGTATTAGCAATAAACCTAACAATTGCTAGGTACAAAATACACATAAAGAAACAGCATTATTTCACCTTCACCTGATATCTCACACCACACTCATAACAGCATGTCACATTAGGGATATGTAACTTTAACCCTGAGTTAACCAGACATACCAAGCCCGCAAGGGTCACCCACAGGCAGGGCTACCAATGCCCAACAGAAAGAGATCAGGGTATAACTTAGCTTATCCTGTAATCTCTAGTAGTGAGAAGAACTTTATGTATAACAAGCACCCAGTCTTGGCTGTGTTCTATTCCCTCCCCAAGGTACATAAGGGTCTGTCTCCACTGCGACATCGTCCCATAGTATCTGGGATAGAATCCATCACCCAGAATTGTGGGATCTACCTTGATAAGGTCTTGAGAGAATTTGTAACTAGTTTACCCTCATATATCAGGGATACTTTAGACCTAGCAATCCAAAACAGTCCTAAAAAATATTATCAGTTTTCACAATATAATATCAATTCAAACCCAATCACCACCCAGATCTAGAACAGATCTGTTGGTGAATCATGAAAACCACACTATATTTTATAAATAGGAAAATAGTTTTTATTTTTTTCACAAGATTCACCACAATTGCATATTAAAAATTGAAGACAACATTTTTTTCATAATTCTATAGGCATACAATAATTATTATTATCATCATAGTCCAAATTTGACAATTGGGGAGCACATCACCACATTGTTCCGTAATAGACCGATCTCTATATTATACAGGTAAAAGTTGTTACTGTCCTCATATTCAATATACTCCATAATCTCCCATGATATATGTCATACAATAAAATTTATTCAGCTATCGTCATAATCAGAATCAATTCTGACAAAATTGCCCCAATTACTCATAAATGCATTACCAGATTTCTCAAAAAGTCATCTTTCAAGTTATTCTGTCATTACCTGTCCCAAACCATAATACCAATATAATATAATTTTTATGGGACCCTAATCAATCATATACTCTATAGCACAGTTTATGTGAAAGTCCCGTGATACAAATATTCATTGAAACAATCTAAATTAAATCTCTATATTCCAAAATTATGCATTATAGTAACATAGTAACATAGTAACATAGTTTTTAAGGTTGAAGGAAGACTTTAAGTCCATCTAGTTCAACCCATAGCCTAACATGTTGATCCAGAGGAAGGCAAAAAAAACCCCATGTGGCAACACTAAGCTCCACATTGGGGGAAAAAATTCCTTCCTGACTCCAGATATGGCAATCAGACTAATTCCCTGGATCAACGCCCTATCAAAGAATCTAGTATATATAACTGGTAATATTATAGTTTTCAAGAAAGGCATCCAGGCCCTTCTTAAATGTTAGTAGTGACTCCCTCATTACAACATCATGTGGCAGAGAGTTCCATAGTCTCACTGCTCTTACAGTAAAGAATCCGCGTCTGTGATTATGATTAAACCTTCTTTCCTCCAGACGTAGAGGATGCCCCCTTGTCCCAGTCTCAGGCCTAAGAGTAAAGAGATCATTAGAAAGGCCTCTGTACTGCCCTCTCATATATTTATACATTATTATAAGATCACCCCTAAGCCTTCGTTTTTCCAAGCTAAATAACCCCAAGTTTAATAACCTGTCTTGGTATTGCAGACCCCTTAGTCCTCTAATGACTTTTGTCGCTCTTCTCTGGACCCGCTCTAGTTCAGCTATGTCTTTCTTATACACCGGAGACCAGAATTGTACACAGTATTCTAAGTGTGGTCGCACTAGTGACTTGTATAGAGGTAAAATTATGTTCTCCTCATGAGCATCTATGCCTCTTTTAATGCATCCCATTATTTTATTTGCCTTTGCAGCAGCTGCCTGACACTGGCCACTAAATGTGAGTTTGTCATCTACCCATACACCCAGGTCTTTTTCAGTGACAGTTTTGCCCAGTGTTTTACAATTAAGCACATAATTATACCTTTTGTTTCCTCTGCCCAAGTGCATGACTTTACATTTATCCCCATTAAAGCGCATTTGCCATTTAGCAGCCCAAGCTTCTAGTTTACATAAATCCTCCTGTAATATAAAATTGTCCTCGTCTGTATTGATTACCCTGCAGAGTTTAGTGTCCTCTGCAAATATTGAGATTCTACTCTGTATGCCCCTACAAGGTAATTAATAAATATATTAAATAGAAGCGGGCCCAACACTGACCCCTGTGGTACCCCACTGTTAACTGTGACCCATTCTGAGTGTGTTCCATTAATAACCACCCTTTGTTTCCTATCACTAAGCCAGTTCTTAACCCACTTACACATATTTTCCCCTATCCCCATTGCCCTCATTTTATGTATCAACCTTTTGTGTGGCACCGTATCAAAAGCTTTTGAAAAGTCCATATACACCACATCCACTGCATTTCCTTGGTCCAGTCCAGAACTTACTTCTTCATAGAAGCTTATCAGATTAGTTTGACAGGAACGGTCCCTCGTAAAACCATGTTGATAATGGGTCATGAGGTTATTTTTGTTCAGATACTCCAGTATAGCATCTCTTAGAAAACCCTCTAGGATTTTACCCACAGTAGAGGTTAAGCTTACTGGCCTATAATTTCCAAGTTCAGTTTTTGTCCCCTTTTTGAATATTGGCACCACATTTGCTATACGCCAGTCCTGTGGTACAGACCCTGTTATTATGGAATCTTTAAATATTAAAAATAATGGTCTATCTATGACAGTACTTAATTCCTGCAGCACTCTGGGGTGTATCCCATCCGGGCCCAGTGATTTGTCAGTTTTAGTGATTTTTAGACGATGCCGTACTTCCTCTTGGGTTAAGCAGGTGACATTTAATTGAGACTTTTTGTTATCACTGATCATATTGTCTGTCATGCGATTTTCTTGTGTAAATACTGTTGAAAAAAAGTAATTTAGCATATTGGCTTTTTCCTCATCCTCATCCACCATTTCACCCAGACTATTTTTAAAGGGGCCAACACCATCATTTTTTAGTTTCTTACTATTTATGTAGTTAAAAAATATTTTGGGATTCTTTTTACTTTCACTGGCAATGAGTCTCTCTGTTTCAATCTTTGCTGCCTTGATTTGCTTTTTACAAATGTTATTTAATTTTCTGTATTTATTTAATGCTTCATCACTACCTACTTGCTTTAATTCCCTAAATGCTTTCTTTTTGTCACATATTGCACTTCTTACCGCTTTATTTAGCCATAGTGGTTTCCTCCTATTTCTAGCATGCTTATTCCCATAGGGTATATATTGTGCACAGGTCCTATTCAGGATGCTAATAAACATCTCCCATTTGTGTTGTGTACTTTTATGTCTCAGGACATCGTCCCAGTTTATTGCACTAAGATCATCTCTCAACCGTTGGAAATTTGCCTTCCTGAAGTTTAGTGTCCTTGTGGCCCCTCTACTACACGTCTTAGTAAAGGATACTTGAAAGCTTATTAAGTTATGATCACTGTTACCCAAGTGACCTCCAACCCGTATATTCGATATGCGGTCTGGCCTGTTGGTTAATATTAGGTCCAGCAGTGCCCCCCTTCTTGTTGGGTCCTGAACCAGTTGTGAAAGGTAATTATCTCTCATAGTTTTCAAAAACTTATTACCCTTGCTGGAACTGCAGGTTTCTGATCCCCAATGTATTTCAGGGTAGTTGAAATCCCCCATAATAATGACTTCTCCTGAGTCGCTGCTTCATCTATTTGCTTTATGAGGATATTCTCCTCCACTTCCATTATTGTTGGAGACTTATAACAAACCCCTATCAGTAATTTATTATTTTTTCCCCCTCCCCTATCCTTCCTCATAAAACATCAATTTTTGTGTCTAAAATCCATCAATCATATACACATACAAATTGTGACTGAATCCCTGTGCAATATTACAAACAATTAGGAACCTATTAATTCATGTGATAGTAAAACTCAAAACCAACCCAAAAATTGTGCAACCAAATCAATTTAGACATATATATTCCCAAAAATTGCAATTCTAAATAAATATGTGAAAAAAATTCATTTGAAACATATATATAAAAGTGCCTTACATCCACCAACACTTACAATATGTGTGCATATGATGTATTGATCCAACTACTGCTCCTCCAAAATCTGACCCATACTACTACCGATGATTCTAAATGTGTAAATCTGCCTTGCATCCACCGACACCTATAATGTGTGTGCTATATGGAATGCTGGTCCAACTGCTATTCCTCCATGTTGCAACTCCTAAATTATCTGGCCCATATTACTACCGATAAGTCTGAATATATATTTGTGCCTTACATCCACCAACACCTATAGTGTGTGTGCTATATGATATAGATCAAACTACTCTTCCACCATATTGTTACTCCTTAAATATCTGACCCATACTACCACCGATGATTCTGGCCTCTATTTAATTGAAAACTCAATCCTTACAATGTTTCCACACAAAAAGAGATTACCTTATGATTTATTAGAGAGTTAGTACTCAGTCCGGAGATGTGCTCCCCTCCCTTAGCCGACACGTGTTTCAATCTTGAAATCTTCCTCAGGGCTTGCTAAACTGCTGTGCCTGGTCTCCTTTTATAACACATTGCTGATGATAAAGTGTCTACCACTGTGTGTAATTACGGCGCATCACCACTGGTTCTCGCCCATTATTTGTAATGCAACTTCCGGTTTTAGCGGTCTGGAACGCAGTGTAACATTGTGCGTTCCACTGCCACCATCTTGACCGCAAACCGGAAGTTCTGGGTTTGTCTCAGCCGCGATCCGCACCACACACCGGAGCATTGAAGTTAGATGCTCCTTTAGACTCCAAATATCATTATCCTGCTCCCTCTTAACCCTTACTCTGCCTACTTGTTATATTTACAAAAAGTGTGCTAACACCATAATTAAGGAATATCTAATTTGTCCCAATCTTTCCCCTTATCTTTAGGAATCATTTTAATTATAATATAGTGGTTCCTGTACAACCCATAATAACAAGAGGTCAGCTTCTTATTATCAATCTAATTATATTAAAAAACTACTACATATCAAATATGTTATCTTAATATTATCCTCAAATATAAATTTATTATATATTATACATAACAAAACTTTAAGACAGAAAGAGTTAAAATTGATGCGCTGCTGTGTCTCCAACACCTTCCTCTGCCCGGATTTCCAACCGTCTTTATAAGGCTGTGTGCCCACATGCCGGGTTAGGGCCGGTTTAGGGTGCTTTCACATCTGCGTTTTTCGTAATTCGCGGCAGATGCGGTGAAAAAACCGCATCTGCCGCGTTTACCGCATAACCGTTCCACTTGCGGCGCGGTTGCGGTTTTTTCTATGCAATGTATAGGCATACTTGCGGCAGGTGCGGCAAGTGCGGTTTTGCACTTGCGGCAGGTGCGGCCGCGAAAAAAACCGCAGTAAGCCGCGGTTTTTTTCGCGGCCGCACCTGCCGCAAGTGCAAAACCGCACTTGCCGCACCTGCCGCAAGTACGCCTATACATTGCATAGAAAAAACCGCAACCGCGCCGCAAGTGGAACGGTTATGCGGCAATCGCAGCAGATGCGGTTTTTTCACCGCATCTGCCGCGAATTACGAAAAACGCAGATGTGAAAGCACCCTTAGATGTGTAAACCGCCGGTCGGTTTACATAAGTTTTATGTAAATTTATGTTAATCCAAACCGGCGTTTGGATTAACATTAAAACCTATGTAAACCGACACCCGCTGTGCACACAGCGGCGGTTTACACATGCTCATCTGTTGCTAACCCGCTGGGTTCCCAGCGGGTTAGCAAAGAATGAGCATGTCCTATAAACCGGCCGGTTCTGCAGCGGCTGCAAGCAAAATCATGTGCTGCTTCCAGCGCTGCAGAACCGCCGGCGCTAACCCGCTGTGCACCCGCCCGCAGCACCCGCCCGCACCCGCCTCACATACCCGCCAGGAAGCCACCGGACGCCTGCAGAGCTTCCTGGCGGGTCCGCCCAGCCGCCCACCGGCACAAAGCCGGTATGTGGGCACACACCCTTATTCTCATGACTTCTCCGAGGTTCTATTAGGTGGGATATTTTCAGCATATCATCATAATGTGTCTATATCAACTGTTAAAAAAAATAAAATAAATATTAAAATCCATAAAACAATCACTAAAAGAAACTAAAAAACGGAAACCATCTGCAAACCAGCCTATATACTCCTCAAACTACAGAAATGCTCCAAAACCTGGATTCTCATTCAACCCTTGCGGTGTTAATGTTCCTAATCTGTAAATCCACTTACTCTCTGTTTGTGCAAGTTTTTTTGCTACATTACCTCCTCTGATACCCATACTAACTATATCTATAGCTTTTACCTTAAATTGGCTGGCATCACATTGATGATACAACTTAAAATGACGAGGAACTGGCTTCAACTTAGTTATATCCTCCTCACTGGCCGCTTTTAATATGTCCCCAACATGTTCCAGGGTACGAACTCTCAACTCTCTAGTTGTTAATCCAGTATAGAGTTTTCCACAGGAACATTCACCCTGATAGATCACCCCCCTGGATTTACATGTTAGTAAATTCCTTATTTGGTATTCCCAACTTCCATCAAAATTTTTGAAAGTCCTTGTTTTAACCATATTGTTACACCCCTTACACCTACCACAGGGGTAAAAACCCTTGCACTCAAGCCAAGTCTGAGATGTTTTTTTCTTTTCTACTTTAAAATGGCTTTTCACTAGGATATCTTTGATATTCCGTGACCTCCTTGCAGTCAGACTTGGTCTGGGCGCAAGGATTTTATTGAGAATTGGGTCCACCTTCAAAACTGAACAATGTCTCTCTACAATTTGTCTAAGTTCGTGCCATGTTTATTGTAATTCATAATTAATCTTACAACCTCGTCTTCCTTCTGAGGTTTTTTCCCATAAAGGAGTTGTTCTCTCGGGGTATTCTTAGCTTTTATATATCCCCTCTCAATCGTTTTCCTTGCATACCCCCTCTCTTCAAACCTCTCCTTTAATTCTGATGCCTGCCTTTCAAATGTAGTTCCATCTGAACAAATTCTCTTAATTCTGAGGAACTGTCCAATGGGTATCCCTCTTATGGTAGCTCCTGGATGCGAAGATCTTGCATGTAGGAGTGCATTTGTAGAGGTCGGTTTCCTGAACGCATCCGTCAAGATATTACCATTAACTGCGGCCTGTATCCGTATGTCCAGGAAGTCAACCTCTCTCCCACAATTATAGGTTAATTTGATATTTAAATTGTTAGCATTTAATTTTTTCATAAACCCATCCAACTGCTCCCTAGAGCCGTCCCAGATGAACCAGACATCATCCAAAAATCGCATCCAATGATGTATATTTTTTACTTCAGGGATGGGATTGAGAAGAAATACTTTAGACCTAATAAGCAAACTTGATGGTGTCTCGGTGGGGGATGATGTACAACTAGCATCCATTGATGTGGAGGCATTGTACAGCAGTATACCCCACGAGAAAGGCCTGATGGCAGTGGAACACTATCTTAAGACCCGGGGAAGGCAGTATATGGAGCAATCTTAAGACAAGAAGGATCTATCTCTCAAAACAGCTGATTATACATGTCCTGTAGGTGGTGTTTTTGAGGCCACTAAGTTAAAAGGATAGACCCTTAACTCTGGGGACAGCCTTTTTGTAATACCTTCCAGCATATATGTATGACAGCAGACTTTGCTGTAAGGATGTATAGTGTACCAATGGGCCTGCACCTATAGACATTAGCTAAGGGCTATTAGGGTTAGCCGCCGAGGAACGGGGACACCATCTAGGGGGTTTTGTATGTGTATAAAACTCCGTTGTCAGGCAGGGTGAGGTAGGGAGAGGATAGGGCTGGGCCTCGCGCACCCCCCTTCCCCTTTAGAAAATCAGTTGCACATCTCTGATTGGAACCATAGATTCCTTTTTTAAAAATGTATCATTAAAAGTTATATTTTAGTAGTAATTCCCTTGATATATATATAATTAAAGCTAGGATTACATTATCAATTTTCGGTGAGCAATCTGAACACAATGATATCACATAGGATTTAGAAGTATCGTATATCCAAGCCCTACAGAAATAATATTCCCAGAACTGCAGGGACAAGACATGCACACACCTTAGCCCTGATTCTTCATAGCATCCCGGGGGGCAGAGATATGTAGAATGGTTAGTAGAAAGCAGGTATGGAAGCCATATTTGGTCTCCAAACATAACGGGGACCTGGCTGGGTCTGATTACATCAGAACCCTCTCCCTAGGATCTTCCGGGGAGAAGTTATGACCCATTGTAGGTTTTTGAAACTTCCAGCTCCAGAGACTAGGGGAGGGAATTAGAACCATCCAGAGAGCAGGAAGGGAGTGACCAACCATGTGGTTATTTGTGATGCCAGCAATTAGCCATGTTCTTTTTGTTGGGAGGTGAGCTGCTCGAAGTAATTAAGGAAATCCCTGGCTTGCAGGTTCTCCTGATTAATTAAAAATGGGAAAAAGACAAACCTGGAAAAAATTATGACATATATATATCACATCTATCATTCATTGTCTTATACCAACATTCAACTCATCATTTCAATTGTCCATACCTGCATTTGTCTTAAAGGATATAATCAAGAAGTCTATGGGGTTCATTTCTATAGATGATGGTTTACAATTGATTATTTTATGAAATCTTGTTTGATCAAGTAATAAATAATAAATAAATTATTGCAAGGACCTAAGTTACTAGAAATCAACTTGACAATAAAGAATTGGAAACTGATTTTTTTTATGCAGGATTACATTGACACATCTCAAATATTTTGCCCTTTTTTCATAAAAAAATCCACATACGTGATGGTCTTTTCCTCAATTTTTTTTCTTTTATTTGTTTGCTGCACCTCTTTTATTGCTGTGTCTTTACATATCAGAGATAGGTCAACTCCCATTGCTTTCCTCGGTTGCATATTTTATTGTAGGTAGTTTCTATTTAAGTGAAAAGGGCTGAGCTGCAATACCACACACAACCTATGTACAGATGTGACGCTGTTTCTAGAAGAAAATGGCTATATCTTTTTAGTCTTGGACGTCTCCTTAGAGCAGATGAATGGATCGAATCCTGAGACTTTAATTACAATTTTACTCCATTTATTCATTATATTTATATAAAAATACATTTTTTGTGGGTCTTAAAAGCTGGTAATAAGTGACCAACAAGGGGCAATGCTAGGCTGTGTATCAGTGATGTTGAACTTCAACATGTCATGAAAGTTTAAGTGTGCCTATTGCTTTCTCCTTATGTGTTATCTAGACATGTGAGAAAATAGCATCACTTGTCCATTTCATATAAATTGATTCTTGCTTGACAAGCCATCAGCGTTAGATAAGGGAGACAGAAATCTCTTCTGAAAGGACACATCTTGACATATTGCTTCTGTTCAGATTCTGTTCATGCCCCCAGTGATTCCATCTTCTTACATACATTAATAGTATTAGGTAAATGTGCACAAACCCTGGAAATTCCTCACATGCAAAATCACATCTGGATTTCCTAGGAAAGGGGGTGCAGGATGATATGTAAAGATAAATAAAAATAGCTGGAGAGTTTAAGCTGAAGATCAAATAGAAAGTCACATAGTATTATATCCACATCTAATGAACAACCCTTGCCAATATGCCTATGTGCCTTATATCAGTGTTCCTCAACTCCAGCCCTCAGGACTCACCAGCAGGTCATCTTTTCAGAATTTCCTTAGTATTGCACAGGTGATAATTTAATTACCTGCACAGGAGATGATTCCAATACCTGCCCAATACTAAGGAAATCCTGAAAATATTACCAGTTGGTGGCCCTGAGGACTGGAGTTGAGGGACTCTAGCCTATATGAATGCCACACAGTTAATACTCCCTTACACATAGAAGATAATCCCACAATTTGAGAGTAAAACAGTATTATATTGTTTTACTGTGTTGCTATGTAACAGGTTTGTCTTTTTTTAATTTTGTCTCCTCTCCCTCCCTGTAGCTTTTCTCCTTTTCTCCATTTGTATTGTCAGCCATTTTAGTCGCATAATCATCTATATAGCTGTGGTAAGAATCATTCTTTTTTACTTGCTGTACTGTGAATTACTCAAGATTCCTGAAGAATAAATAAACTACATCTTCTGAAGACTGCCTTTTTGCTGCTTAGCTTCAAGCTATCTGATGACACTTTTACATGCATGTGAGTATGGTTCATACAGGCATCAGGACAAATTATAGCCTAAGTGTCGAGACCCAGGCCCTGGGGTACTCGGGTATCAGGCTCAGAGGGGTTCACGGGGATGTCACGGGTGTCAGTGCCTGAGCCCGTGGCCTGGGTGACACTTCAAAGAGGGGTTATGTACAAGGAAATAAAAGTTATTGTCTCGTGACACCACCTGTAGTACCTGGTGATGGGTCACCAGAGCCGCCACAGTCCTCCGGAGGGCGATGGCATTGCGGCAAGAATGGCAAAGCTCCCTACAGGTGGAGCTGATCCTCCGGGGCAGCATTGCTGTAAGCAAAAAAGTTGATGATGTCAGCATAAAGACACGGAGGCACAGTCACTCTCTTCCGGGTACTTTACTGTAAACAGTCAGTAGCAGAATACAATGTCCACAGTTCAGCAAGATGTTACACAAACAGGTAGCCCTATGGGTGGCTGCAAGTGGATGCCAGATGGTATGGAGGTACCCGTGCTATGCCTTAGTTGACGAACCCGTGTCCTTTCTTCCCCGCCTAGGATTAGTCCAGATCCATTTAGTCCTTGAAGGTGCTTTAGGGGCTCCCCTCCCTCACAGTGAGGAAGCAGGTGGACCATTCCGTGTGGCAGAGTGCTGCAGCTGGCGAACAGACTGCAGCAGCCGGTTGACGACCTTAGAGCTGCACTCTGGCTGTGTCCTCGGTTCCGGCGTTCCTATGGTGGACTGGGGAAGCTCCCTGGAGTATAGTCGCTCCACAGTGGGGTTCCCCCTTTCTCTCTCAGGCCCAGACTCATGCGTCAGGCACCCTCTCTCAGGATCCCCTCAGGATTCCGTTTCATCTTTCCTCAGGATCAGCCTGTTAGAACTCCCGACTCGCTCCCCCTCCTCCTCGACTCTGACTCCGACTGATTGACTCCGACTGACTTTCTACTTCGACTGACTTTCTACTCCCCCTAGAGGTGACTATATCCCTCCCATGAGTAACCTCCCACCACTACTCTAGTGTGGCAGTGCAGGAATAAGTCCCACCCACCAGCCCAGCATCCACTTGCAGTTGGGGAAAATTACACTGCTTTTATGAGTGTAATACCCCGGTGTGACACCTGACCATCGGGGGCGCTACATATGTGGCGCCCCTGCGGGTATGCACCACAGAGTGGTATTGCATTTAAAATCTATATGTAATATTATTGTAAGTTGCTAGGTTAGGATTTAAACCTTATGGAGTCTATTTTTAGCACTCACTTAGGACCGCACCACTTAGAGTAGGGGGAACTGTAATATAGTAGGTTCCACAGGTGGGGCGGAGCTTAGGATAGAGTTAGAGTGACAGTTGAGATTTACCTCAGACGGCGCTGGGAAGGCAGACAGAGTGGTCAGGCCTGGCAGCCCAGCTGAGAGGAGGGTGCCCCAACTTTATGTGGGGACCCAGGACAGAAGGCAACGGGTCAGGACTGGTCTGAACCACCTGATCATGTTGAGGGGACACCGGTGACACGGACAACCGAGGCAGCCAGGAGCTTATCCCTGACTGAAAAGCCGACGAGCTGCAGGCCCAACAGAACCGGGTTGCTGACAGCGCCACAAGGTACCTCTCCCCTCAGAACTGAAAATCGGTTCAGGACACTAGAAGAAACTAAAAGGGACAGACATATACTGCAGTGCTGGAAGGGAGCCTTCTGTACTCCGTTTTCGGGTTGCCTTATCCAGACCGAGTAGTGGACAGACCTTATCTTCTAGAAACAGACCGTAGGACTGGCGGGTGAGCTCTTCAAAGGTGGTAAAGACTGAAAGACATCTGTAGAAAATAGTAAACCCTGAAAGACAAAGAGAGGACATCTAGAGACTCCATAAGAGAAACCCTGAGTTGGCAGCAACACCCTGAAAACCAAACTGTACCGTGTCTTGTTATGCCATCAGTCGGTACCAAGTAAAGCTGAGTTAAACTGGAACTGTTTCTGTTATTCTTCCTGCCGCAGTCCGGAGGGCTAAACATCATCAAGCAGATGGGTAAGAACTGCACCACCATTTCCACCACTGTCCTCCCTCACCGTCTCACCACAGCTGCCCTGAGGTAAAGCTCCACCTGTGGGGAGCAGTACCACACATGGCTGCCTTCACCATCACCTCAGTGGCCGGCTGGCAGCGCCGGTACCATCTTACCGGACACTACAGGTGGTGTCACGTTCCCCTGTAAATAACCCCTTTAACCCCCACCGTTTACCATCAACATCTGGTATAATTGTTCACCAGGGCACGGCAACGGGGTCCCGACCATCCGTGACATCCACACAGAAGCCCCGTTGACCGAGTACCTCCTGCACCCTAGCTCTGGTTGAAACACATACCGTATATACTCGTGTATAAGCCGACCCGTGTATAAGCCGACCCCCCTACTTTTGCCCCAAAAATCTGGAAAAACCAATTGACTCGTGTATAAGCCGAGGGTGGACCCCAGCACAGGTATACAGCCCCAGCAGTGTGGTATACAGGCCCCCCCACAGTGGTATACAGGCCTCCCCAGTGGTAGTATACAGCAGCCCCAGTGGTAGTATACAGCAGCCCCAGTGGTAGTATACAACAGCCCCAGTGGTAGTATACAGCAGCCCCAGTGGTAGTATACAGCAGCCCCAGTGGTAGTATATAGCAGCCCCAGTGGTAGTATACAACAGCCCCAGTGGTAGTATACAGCAGCCCCAGTGGTAGTATACAGCAGCCCCAGTGGTAGTATATAGCAGCCCCAGTGGTAGTATACAGCAGCCCCAGTGGTAGTATACAGCAGCCCCAGTGGTAGTATACAGCAGCCCCAGTGGTAGTATACAGCAGCCCAGTGGTAGTATACAGCAGCCCCAGTGGTGGTACACAGCAGCCCCCAGGGGGTACACAGCAGCCCCCAGGGGGTACCCAGCAGCCCCCAGGGGGTCCCAGCAGCCCCCTGGGGGTCCACAGCGCCCCTGGGGGTACACAGCGGCCCCCCCCCCCAGGGGGTACACAGCGGCCCCATCCAGCAGCCCCCAGGGGGTACACAGCAGCCCCCTGGGGGTACACAGCAGCCCCCAGGGGGTACACAGCAGCCCCCAGGGGGTACCAGCAGCCCCCTGGGGGTACACAGCGGCCCCCCCTGGGGGTACACACCCAGGGAGCCCAGCAGCCCCCTGGGGGTACACAGCAGCCCCCAGGGGGTACACAGCAGCCCCCAGGGGGTACCCAGCAGCCCCCTGGGGGTACACAGCGGCCCCCAGCAGCCCCCAGGGGGTACACAGCCTTACACCACCCCTGGGGGTACACAGCAGCCCCCAAATGCTGGCACTCGCCCCCCCTTGCAAGGGCCCCCCCCGCTTCTCTTACCATTCCGGACTTCTGATCCGCGCCGCTCCTCGGTGCTCCTCGCTGCTCCGTCCGTCCGTCTTCTACATCCGGGATCCCCAGCCGTCGCGTTGACGTCATATGCCTGCGACGGCCGGAGATCCCGGATGTAGAAGACGGACGGAGCAGCGAGGATGAAGCACCGAGGAGCGGCGCGGATCAGAAGTCTGGAATGGTAATATAACCATCGGGGGAGGGGGGGGCCCTTACAAGGGGGGGCGAGTGCCAGCATTTTGGGGGCTATATGCACTGCTTCCCCCTGCCGCTGATTGACAGGGGGACGCAGTGCATATTTAATGAGCGGCCCCACGTGACGGGGCCGCTCATACAGCAGCCCCCCCCCCGCCTCCTGCAGCCTCCACAGCCCCGGACACAGCCCCCCCCGTATTGACTCGTGTATAAGCCGAGGGGGGGACTTTTCAGCCCAAATTTTGGGCTGAAAAACTCGGCTTATACACGAGTATATACGGTAAGCACCCAACAGAAGCATTTGTGAAGAAAGAATACTGCCAACCATCCAGCGTTCATCCAACAGGTATCTAATCCTGGAGGTTTGCTAATAGGAATTACCCTTTATTAGTCAGCTCACAGGATCACAGCTTACGCTCCGGAAGACTCCTTGCTGCCATGGACTATATTGATGTCAATCATTGATTCTAAGTAGTAATACAATGTGCAGCAATTTCTTTTCAGCCCCTTTTAAAGGATGTCAGCTCATGAAAAAAAAGAAAGTTATGGCTTTTCAAAAAGAGGAGAAATAATAATGGGACAAGAAAAAATGTCCATTGGGAAAGGGTTAATATTATTTTAAAGTTCTCTTAGAAAATGTTCCCAATGGCTCTCCTCCTTCTTAACCCCTTAGTGATGGAACCAATTTCCACCTTAATGACCAGACCATTTTTTTTTGCAATTCTAGCCAGTTTCCCTTTATGAGGTTATATCTTTGGAACGCTTCAACAGACCCCAGTAATTCCAAGATTGTTTTTTCCTGACAAATTGGGCTTCATGTTAGTGGTAAATTTAGGATGATATTTTTTGCATTTATTTGTGAAATATATTGAATTTCGTCAAAAAGTTTGAAAATTTAGCAATTTTCAACTTTTGAACTTTTATTCTATTAAACCAGGGAGTTATGTGACACAAAAGAGTTAATAAATACAATTTCCCACATGTCTACTTTACATCAGCACAATTTTGGAAACATAATTTTTTTTGTTAGGAAGTTAGAAGGGTTCAAAGTTCATCAGCAACTTCTCATTTTTCCATCAAAATTTACAAAACCATTTTTTTTAGGGACCACGTCACATTTGAAGTTACTTTGAGGGGCCGATGTGTCAGAAAATACTGAAAAGTGACACCATTCCAAAAACTGCACCCCTCAAGCTACTCAAAACCACATTCAAGAAGATTATTCACACTTCAGGTGCTTCACAGCAATGAATGCAAAGTGGAATGAAAAATTAAATACATTTATATTTTACCTAAAAATGTTGCATTAGCCTCAATTAATTTACTTTTACAAAGGATAGCATGTCAAACTGGATGCTAAAATGTGTTACTTCTGAATGCGCCAATATCCCACATGGGGTCAGAAACCACTCTTTGAACAAACGGGAAGGCTCAGAAGGGAAGGAGCGTGATTTGAATTTTGGAAAGCAAATTTGGCTGAAATAGATGACGGGCACCATCTTACATATCCCAGACCCCTAAGATAACTAAACAGTCAGAAACCCCCAAAAGTGACCCCATTTTGGAAACTAGATCCCTCAAGGATTTTATCTTTGGGTATAGTGAGTACTTTGAACCCACAGTTACTTCACAGAATTTGATAACAATAGGTCATCATATTTAAAATTCTCTTTCACAAAAGTGTTGCTTTAGCACCAAATTTTTCACTTTTACAGGAGGTAACACCAAAATGTGAACACTACAGATTGTTACCCACTTTCCTATGACCACAACGATACCCCGTATGTAGTCAAAAAGTTTTGTTTAGACAAATGGGAGGCCTCAAAAGGGACAGAGCTATATGAGTATTGTACATACTTAAATAGATTGCGGGCACCATGTCACATTTGCAGGGTCACTAGGGGGCCTAAACAGCAGAAACTCCCCACAGATTAGCCCATTTTAGAAACTAGACCACTCAAGGATTATATCTAGGGGAACCTACAGCTACTTCACACAATTTGATAACAATAGGTCATCATATTGAATATTTTCTTTTTTTCACATAAAATTTCTGACTTTTAGGGCATGTGCACATGATCCGGAGACACTGAGTCCTGGACGTCTCCTCTCCTGCATTTTTAAATAAAATTTTTAAAATAAACGACGTGGGGCTTTGCCATATTTTTGTTGCCAGCCAGGTACAGCAGGCAGCTATAAGCTGCCACCAACCCCAGCTGCCTATTGTACCTGGTTGGAAACCAAAAATGCAAGGAAGCCCTTATTTTGTAAATGATTTCATGAAATTATTAAAAAAAAAAGCGATGTGGAGCTTCGCCATATTTTTGGTCCAGCTAGGTACAACTAGGCAGCTGGGGGATGGAATCCTCATCGTAGGGTGGCCCACGCTTTCTGAGCCCAAGCTGCGAATTGCATTCATAGAAGCACCATTTTTTTGTGCTGTATCTGACTCTTCCAGCTGCCGTGTAGCGGTGGCAGACTGGGTAATAAACGAGTTAATGCCAGCTGAATATTGCCAACTGGCACTAAACCCAGAGGTTAGTAACGTTAAGGCGTCAATTAGATACCTGACGTTACTAACTATATCAGTAAGTACACAAATAAACACACAAAAAAATATTTATTTGAAAAAACACTCCCCAACAGCCCTCATCCCCCAATTTATTGGAAAAAAAATTCAATGTAGTCCAGTGGGAAAGTCTGACGTAATCCAATGGAAAGGTCTGACTAAGTCAAGTGCGAGGTTCCCTTGATGATTTTCAGTCTTTTACAGCATATGATGGCATCCCCCATATGCTATAAAAGCAGGCTTCCTTCCAGGAGAATGACAGCTCACGACCTCAGTAAGGTCATGGCAGGTCATGATCCTTGGATCACATAGGTGTCAATTTTGATCCCATCAACAGATCATATTTGACCCCAGTGCGAACCAAGGATGGTGACCGGCCATGATCTCACTGAGATGATGACCTGTCATTCCATGAGCAGAGACTGCTCTGTCTACGCATGCAGCCGACATACCAAGGAGAAGAGGTGCAAAGGCCGGAAGGAGCAGCGGGAGCCATACCGAGGGCCACAGAAGATGAGGGTAAATATCGGGGGATGACCGGGGATGGCGGGATGACTGGGCAGGGGGCAGAGCAGTGGAATCAGATCATCTTTGTTCCATCTGAGCCATCAGATGGGAGGGAGATGATGATGATGACGGCGATACTGGCGGGGGCACGGTGAGGAGCTGCAGACTGAAGGACGGGACCGAGGGGACCGGGAGGCAGGGGGCTATTCCTCTCCGATGTGACATATGTCGTGTCACATCGGAGAGAAATCCACTGAGGCGGCTGCCGACGCTGCTTTTGGCACGCTGCAGCGCCATGTTAGGAGGAGGGGGTGGGGGCTGTGTGCCGGTACCAGGGGCTATGTGCCGATACTGGGGGTCATGGGCAGAGATTTCTCGGTCATGCCACAAATTTGATCCTTTTGCAAGACAGAGAAATCATTTTTACTGGTGATTCAGTGTATAGTCGTGTGATCATGGTTATATACCGGTAGATGGTATATAACCATGATCAAATGGCCGGTACCGGTAAAAAACAGCCCTATTCATAATCTGCAGTGTTCCAGTTACCCCTAGTAGCTGAAACCCTGGAGATTTTAGGGCACTGGGGGGCGCTACAGGGCTTTTTCGTTTCTGACTTATTTAAACATCAGAAAGGAATAAGTACCCTGAAATGCTGCCGTTTTTATGCGTTAGACAGTCGTTAAGGTGTTAAACACCTGATTTTAGCTTAGGTATATGGTGAAGATCACAGCAGCTATTACAGAGATTATTTTTTTAGTTAATCAATATGCTAAGCGAATTAATCAAATTTGACATATATTGGTTATTTACTAAAGATGAGGTATAAAATTCAAAATTATAATGTAGAGTGACATGCACCAAAGAAGTGTCTCTTATGAGAAAATGAACTCTGCAAATAGACACAAAAAGGAGAGCCATCAAGTGCACAAAAATATCAGTCTATTAAATAAGTAAAGATACAAGCATAATATACATATAGTGGGAGAAAATTAACTAAGATCAACAAGGCTGCAAAGGTGCCTTGGTTGAAAGAGACTAAAGGCCCCGTTACACGCAACAATATCATTAACAATATCGTTCCAACGTCACTGGTTTAGTGACGTTGCAGCAAAGTCAAAACGACATAATTGCGTATGACATTTACCAACGACCAACTATGAGGTCGTTCATGTCAGAATAATGTGTGTGTGAGAGAATATTTTAAGGCGTTTGTATTACTTTCTGCAGAGTAACAAGTTTACATACACTAAGATTACTATGCTTTTAAACAATTTGCAACAGTTTATTGGCAATGTCTGAGTTAATTAGTGACACATCTGTGGATGTATTTTAATGCACACCTGAAATACACTGCTTCTTTGTTTAGCATCATGGGAAAGTCTTATATTACTCGCTGTAAACAATATTATTGCCTCGCATTGGAGAGACCTTTCTCATCCATTAGCTCGAGAAACTACAGTTAAAATTGCTGGATGATAACTCATTAGAAACAATCTCCCATAAATACGAGGTAAAATGGGATTCTTGGAACTCATACTGGCCATCACCAATCTACAAAGAAATCGTAACTTGACATTTTATTAGATACTCATCCTACTATCCAAAGAATATTGATTTGCAGTGGATAATGTTGATGAGATATTAAAATTTATTAAGCTGTCATTGAACTATCTTTATATGAGACTTCCATTGAATTTCTACATAGTTTGCTCTCCAATTTCCCTTATGGAATCAAATTGAACAATACTCTACAGTGTAATAAAATGCTTATTAGTAGAGATGAGCCACCACCCTGGTGTTCGAATTTGATTTGATTTGTCGAATTGGGTGTATGTTCGTTGAATGTGCGTCGAATGTTCATCGAACACCATCGAACACATATAAAACATCTTCTTCTAAATTAGGACCGGCAGGGAGAGCAGCTCCAGGGAGCGGGGAGCGCAGCGCCAGAGAGTGGGGAGTGAAAGACCCAGTGGGGATGCCGGCAGTGAGAAGAATTCACCCCGGCTTTCCTGCTCTGTGCTGTGCTCCCGCTCCCTGATGCCCACTCCCCTCTCCCTGGAGCTGATCCCCCCACTTAGGATCAGGCGAGGAGGTGGTGGGGTGAGCGATGAGGGGGTATCAGGGAGCGGGGAGCGCAGCACAGAGCAGGAAACCGGCGGTGAAGTCTTCTCACCGCTGGCTTTCCCGCCAGTTATTTCAAATGATCAGCTGATGCAGATCTGCTGTTCATTTGAAGTAGCCGCGGTGCTGTCAGGGTTCATGTGAGTTCATGCAGCATGAACTCACATGAACTTTTCCACAGCCACCCAGCGCACAGTTCAGCTACATCTCTGGTAGAGGTTCTCTACCAGAGATGTAGCTGAGCTAAAGAAGGATACTGGATTGGACTACGTCAGATGAAAGATAATTTTTTAATAAAGATGGAGTCTAAGTGTTGTTTTGTTATTTTTTCTAATAAAGAATTTTTTCTCTGTGTTGTGTTTTTTTTTTTTTTAAACTTTATTAGAACTTTATGGCGGTCATGTCTAATATTGGCGTGACCCCATGAATTTCAGGCTTAAGGCCAGCTGATAATACAAAAATGGCCCTAACCCCTTTATTACCATTGAGTCACTGCCCCAGGGCCCTGGATGAGCTGGATACCGCGCCTGAAGATGGCGCTTCTATGACCGTGCCATTTTCTGCGGTGGCTGCGGGCTACAATTCACAGCGGGGCCCAGAAAGCTTGGGCCTCCCTGCACTGCAGATTCCAGACCCCTGCTGCCCAGTTGTACCTGGCTGGACATAGAAATAGTGCGAAGCCCCACTGATTTTTTCTTTATTATTTCATGAAATAATATAATAAAAAGGGCTTCCCTATATTTCTGTTTCCAGGCAGGTACAAATAGTCAGATGGGGGCTGGGGTCAGCCCGTTCCTGCCTTCTATACCTGGCTGGCGTACAAAAATACGACGAAACCCACGTCAAAATTTTTATGAAAAATCCATAACATAATCTGAAAAAAAGAGACTGCATCTTTATTAACCCCTCGACCATCTACTCTGTCACAGAGATGATGGTCGAGGGGTTAATAAAGATGCAGTGCCTTTTTTTTTTTTATTGTTTTATGAATTTATCAGAAAAATGTATACGTGGGCTTCGCCGTCTTTCTGTATGCAAGCTAGGTACAGCAGGCAGCATCGGGCTGCCACCAACCCCCAGGTGTCTATTTGTACCTGCCTGGAAACAAAAATATAAATTCATGAAATAATAAAAAAAAAAAATAAGTGGGGCTTCGTGCTATTTCTATGTCCAGCCAAGTACAACTAGTCAGCTGGGGGCTGGAATCCGCAGCGCAGGGAGGCCCAAGCTTTCTGCCCCCCCCTCCCCGCAGCGAATTGCAGCCCTAAGCCACCCCTGAAAATGGCACGTTCATAGAAGCGACATCTTCTGGCGCTGTATCAGCTCATCCAGGGCCCTGGTGCAGTGGCTCTCTGGGTAATAATGGGGTTTAGGGCCAGCTTTGTATTATCAGCTGGCCCTAAACCCGAAATTCATGGGGTCACGCCAATATTAGACTTGACCGCCATGAATTTCTATGAAAGTGTTAAAAAAAATACAACTCCGTGAAAAAAATGTTTATTAGAAAAAACAAAACAAAACAACACTTAGACTACATCTTCATTAAAAAAAAATTCTTCCGTCCAACGTAATCCAAATGGCAAGGAATGTCAGCTCTGCATCCCTCTACATAGACACACGTCTATGCAGAGGGACAGCAGGCTAACAACTGACTGTGACAATCAGAGTTCACTCCAGATCATAGCTGGGGCTATGACCGCGAGTCAACTCTGCCTTCACACCAATATCAATGCCGACGCTGGAGGAAAATCCTGAGCGCACAGCAGAGAGGAGTGAATATCTCGGAAGTTAATTAACTAAATTAATCAATACATTTTTTTCTCTGTGGTGTATTTTTTTTTCTTTTTTTAAAACTCTACTAGAATTTCATGGCGGTCATGTCTAATAAGTTAATTAACTTCCGAGATATTCACTCCTCTATGCCATGCGCTCGGCAGTTTCTGCCGGCGTCAGCAGAGAGGAGTGAATATCTCGGAAGTTTATTAACTTATTAGACATGACCGCCATGAATTTCTAATAAAGATTTTTAAAAAAAAACAACACAGAGAAAAAATTCTTTATTAGAAAAAATAACAAAACAACACTTAAGGGCCTGTCACACGCGTCAATATCGCCTGCACGATATCGGCTGCACGTGACGTTGCAGCGATATTGACGCGTGTGACATAGTGAATCAACCAGCGATAAATCGCTGGTTGATGATCGCCAGGTTTTAGAATCAGTCCTAAAACCTGGCGATTGTCGCCCGGTGGACACGCAGCATCGCTGCGTGTGACACCGGGACTAGCGATATTCCAGCTCCCAGCGCCTCTCAGAAGCGCTGGGAGCTGGTATCCAAGGTACACTGCGGGTAACTAGGCAGCGCGCGCTGCCTAGATACCCGACGTGTACCTTAGTTACCAGCCTCCTCCGCTCACCCGGTGAGCGGAGGAGGCTGGTAACTAAGGTACACGTCGGGTAACTAGGCAGCGCGCGCTGCCTAGATACCCGACGTGTACCTTAGTTACCAGCCTCTGTGTAACTAAGGTTGGTAACTAAGGTACACGTCGGATAACTAGGCAGCGCGCGCTGCCTAGATACCCGACTGTGTACCTTAGTTACCAGCCTCCTCCGCTCACCGGGTGAGCGGAGGAGGCTGGTAACTAAGGTACACGTCGGGTATCTAGGCAGCGCGCGCTGCCTAGTTACCCGCAGTGTACCTTGGAGACCAGCCTGCTCCCGCTTCCAGCAGGCTGGCAGCGGGAGCAGGACATCGTGGAAACGATATTTAAATCGTTTCCATGATGTCACTGGTCAATTGATCGCTGGTGAGTCTGTCTGTGTGACAGCTCACCAGCAATCAGCCGTCAATGTCGTCAGCGATCAGATCGCTGACGACATTGACGCGTGTGACAGGACCTTTAGACTCCATCTTTATTAAAAAATGATCTTTCGTCCGACGTAGTCCAATCCAGTTTTCTTCTTTAGCTCAGCTACATCTCTGGTAGAGAACCTCTACCAGAGATGTAGCTGAGCTGTGCGCTGGGTGGCTGTGGGAAAGTTCATTTGAGTTCATGCTACATGAACTCACATGAACCCTGACAGCATCGCAGCTGATTATTTGAAAAAGCCAGCGGAAAAGCCAGCGGCGAGAAGACTTCACCGCCGGCTTTCCTGCTCTGTGCTGTGCTCCCCGCTCCCTGATGACCCCTCATTGCTCACCTCCTCCTTACCTGATCCTAAGTTAGGACTGGGCGGGGGGAAGCAGCTCCAAGTAGCAGGAAGGGTCCATCAGGGAGTGGGGAGCGCACCACAGAGCAGGAAAGCCGGGGGTGAAGTCTTCTCACCGCCGCCGGCTTCCCTGCTCTTGTCCTTCACTCCGCACTCCCTGGAGCTGTGGGGGGGGAGTGGAGGATCGAGATGTGAGGCTGCGTGGGCAGATGATTGGGCTGAATGATTGTTTAAAAGCTGGCAATTCATATAAAAATGGCATATGGCCATTATATACATGGTCTTATAGGTCTGTTCACACTCATAAAACATGATACTATGGATATTGCTTCTTGAAAATGTGCACGAGTGTGTTATATTTATTTATTTATTTATTTATTTATTTAATATTGGATTTGTTTGTGCATGGCTGCCTATTAAGGCCCAGTTACACACAAAGATAATTGTGCAGAGATTGTTCGCAGATCTCTGGTTGCAGTGAAATCATGGACAAATTGTTCCATTTTGTGGCCGTGTACAAATGTAACAATGTGTCCATGATTTCACTGCAACCAGAGATCTGCGAACAATCTCTGCACAATTATCTGTGTGTGTAACTGGGCCTTTATCCTTATTCAACATTCCAGAAGAATTTGTGGTGAGCTGAATAAACTATTTTGTATTCCTTATTTCTCCTCCAAATATGTCAGGCTTCAATAATCACTCCAGCCAACCACAAGCTCAGGTGTTACCTATGGCATGGAGAATAGGATTTGTAATGTAAGTCAGGTGCTTTATGCAGTTCATCCCATGAAATGATTAATGAGGAGCCAGTCAACAAGATTGTACTAACAATAATATTTTGTAAGTGATTGTGTCCTGGCACTGGAAGAGGCAGGCCTATAGGCAAAGCAAATAGGTATCACCGCAGGGCCTGGAACCATCTTGGCAGTACAGTACAATGCAGCTACACTGTGCTACCATGTGCCTGCAGTACACAGTTTGGCTATGTGTTGATGATTAATCAATTGCAAGATATACCTGCTCTGGAGGATGTCTTCTTCCTCACCACCCCAGGGGCAGATGGTGCTTCAGCACCAGAACTCGAGAAGTCCGAACAGGACACATTTGTGACCGGGAGCTTCAGTGAGCTAACCGCATTGGGCCTCATATGCAGCGAGGTCAGGATCCAGCTTTGGGCTCAGATACCAGAGGAGGTCCTGAGAAGGTAACAGTCAGGAGGTGAACTGTTCCCTAAGCCATCGGGGAGCAGCAGATGTCACACTCAGGAGGATCTTGCAACATGCCTGACGTTATTACATCTGCAGCTGGTGCTGCAGCCACTGGATCAGCAAATCCAGGAGCATGATGAGAAGGATGAGGAGGAAGAGGAGATGGTAAAGGCAGAAGGCCCTGTTTTCCAGCCTTGTGTAGCACCCCTGCCTGAGGGCTTCAATTGGGAAAATGCCATGTGAGGACCCCTTCCACTTTCCAGTAACTATCCTATACGACATGAACCACCCTGGCCTGTCTCCTTTCTTGAGTCAATTAGGCTCATGGATAACATCACCAGAGAGTGGTTTCCTCCAATTAAACAGAGTACTTCCCTAAGAAGGGCATATTGTTGGATTGCTGATCCATCCCTTAGTTGGCATTATGTCCAGAGAAGGATTTTTTTTCAGTTGTGAGAGTGAGTTGTTCAGAGTGAGGCCTGTTTTGTTGTTAATTTTATTTTTCCCCTTTCCAACTTTAGCGCTGGATTACCAGAACTGCAGCCCTTGGGCTACACCTCAAAGCCCTTAATGGACTCTGCCCTTAATGGGCTTTGAACCATTGGAATGGAGTCAGCTGATTCCTGTGGGACTTTCCTTACATATACTGTGTATCTACTGTGTATAATAACATATATGTTTTTGAGACTTATTGAAGTGCTTGTGCTGGCCCCTGGTGATCTGTTTGGGCTCTACAGTATTCACCATATACCATATATGATGTAATTAGAGATGAGTGAACCTTTTGATGTTAGTGTTCGGTTTGCCAAACAGACATATGATTGCCGATTGTGAACAGTTTGCCAATCTTCTCAACCCCACTCAAATTAATGGGAGGCAAAAATCAAGGGCCTAGAAAACACCCAAAAGCTGCCAAACACAGCTCAAACCTTTTTACAGTGGAGCCCGCTGTTTTGGCACAGACATTATCTTCCTACACTATTACTTAGCAAGTTTAATCACCGCTGTCACCATCCTTCCGGGTCCGCTGATGAACATCAGACATATTTACTGCTCCCACCTCCCCTGATTGGGTAAAGACAGACTTAGAACCACCCATATGCTCTGCCAGCATCTTTGATTGTTTGCCAGTGTAGCAACCAAAATTACATCAGATTACTGTAAAAATAAAAAATTATAGAAAAAATGATCGTGGAATCATCCCCGACCAATTTTTATAACACCCAAGATACAGCCACCAGCTGTGGTCTGCAGGGCTGCAGCTGTCTGCTGTACTTCATTTCACATTTTTTCTTCATGAACTTAATTGGCTGAGGTGAGGCCGAAGTTCGGGCTCCATATAGAAGAGAGAAGAGCTAATTGCTGAACTGGTTTCCTTTTACGTTACTTGGATATAAAATGATGCCAATGTAATTCATCTGCTATCATAATGAATTTATTATAAAAATACAGTTTAACATAATATTCTGCATAAAAGATCAAGATATTATAAGTAACTGACAACAAAGCAGTGTATTGTTATTTTTCTAGCTCACAAATTAGCAATCATTATGAAAATGAAAATCAAATTTACCAATGTTAAATTCCTTTGCAAGGCAATTTTAGTCCAAATAATCAATAGTAATTACTTATCCGAGGATTCATTAATGCTATAATTTTGTTGCTATAAAAATGAGTGCTTCAGGCTATAGATTACGAGCCTGTGTACATTTTCTAACAAGGTAATTAATTAACACATAAAGGAAATAGGGGAGCTTAATTTTAATTAGGTGAATTGTACACATATATGACCTTTGAAGTATTCCCATTAGTTGGGTTAATTAGCTGTCTTTGGAGAACCTTTAAGATCTGTAATAGAATGATGTCTAAAAAAGCATTGCCTCAGAGGGATACGTAATTATATTCCTATATAATTGTGGATTCTCCATACTACCACCAATTTCCTCAAGGCTACATGCAAACTGGCATTATGTGCAGCTGTTGGCATCTGAAATCTCTCATATTATTGGCCTGAGTGGGACAATTATAATTTACAGAAGAGGTAACAAAATGGAGCCTACAATCCTATTATGTCCCCAACTATAGGTTAGTATTGTTAAAAAAATGGCTGTCAGTTGAGAGCTTAACGAGTTACCATCATTTAAATTTTTACTTTTATACCAAATTCTTCTTCTATCTCAGTAATGGATAATTTGCATTCACTTAAAATAAGAAACTTTGAACTATATCTTATTTAAGGAATACCTTTATTTATCCTACTGATATGATCTCTTATTCTCAAAATTCTCAATCCACAGGTAAAATGTATCTTTAGTGAATACAGATTTTCCCATTATTAAGAAAGGAGGTGGGAGTTGGTGCTCATAACGTTTTATGGAAATCTGAACCCGCCGTTATGGGATAACTTGCAGCAGAATGTCTGGGTTGGCTCCTAGCCTCTTTTCTCTCCTTTAGAATTTTAAAACTCTCAGGGTACCTTTACACGTCACAACATTGCATGCAATTTCGCTTGCAACTTACTGGTTGCAGTGAAATCATGGACACATTGTTACATTTTGTTGCCATGTACAAATGGAACAATGTGTCCATGATTTCACTGCAACCATTAAGTTGACTGTCATCTATCTCAGTAATGGGAAAAGCAAGGTAGGGGAAACAATTCTCCATCCCTTTCAGTCACCTTATAAGCTGCGCTACCAGGAGCTGAATCCTCACTTATCATGAGTGAAGAGTGAAACTTATGGAAAACCGCTTAAAAGTCTGGAGTCATTGGATGTCTCCTATTGAAATCAAATTTAACATCTGATTGGAAAACAATTGATAGAAGAAGAGAACACAGATGATTAAAGTAAAACTGTCATTTAAATTTTTATTTAATAATAATGTAGAGCAAGTGATTATAATAAACTTTCAAAATAAACTTCATATGTGAAATCTGGAAGAAAACCTTTCAAAAACCTTCAGGAAGATGTCTCCACTAGACTGTTTCTAAACCTGTCATATGCTCATTGTTAAGGAGGTTCGTCTTCAGTTCCACACATGAATAAAGCCTTATAAGGGTAGAGAGCGGGGCCTAAACAACATTGACAGCTTATCAGTGTATCAGTTTACCTCAGGCGATGTGAGGTCCAGGCTGTCAGCACACACAGATCACAACTCACAGATCACAGCTGTGATCTTATGTGACAGCTCTGCTCTGTGTTATTAAAAATAGCATGGAGCAGAGCCATCAGATAAAATCATAACACTGATAAGCTGTGAATGCTGTGTGGGCCCCGCCCCCACACTTATATGGCCATATTCTTGTGTGGAGCTGAAGACGGACCTCCCTAACAATGAACATATGTCAAGTTAAGAGACAGCCTAGGGAGGACATATTCTGGAAGGTTTTTGAAAGTTTTTTTTCCAGATTTCAGTTATGAAGTATATTTGAAAGTTTATTTTAATCACTTGCTCTACATCATTATTAAATAAAAATGTAAACGGCGGTTACTTTTTATGTGACATGTAAAAAAAACTAGGGCTCATAGACATGGCATTTCAATTGCATCAGGTATCAGGTCATAGTTTACTGTGAATTTCAATGCTTCCATAACAGTGCATGCTTCAGAGCCTGGTATAATATTTTTCTCATTGTTAATCATATTCACTGTGAGGATTCTTGAGTGCCAGCTCTTGGAACGGGCAGTTGATTGCCTGCAAGTATTCAATATTTACATTCCCAGCTACATTCTGATTAGATATGCACGGCCTCGCTCTATTCAAGTAAATTGAGCAGGGTCATGCACATCTAGTCAAAATGCGGCCGGGAGTGTGTATATCACATACTTGCAGTCACATGGCGGCATGGTCTTGCCGGTGGCACTGAAGAATCTTTGTTGCTGGAGGTCGGAGGATTTATAAGTCTGTAGTCATATAGGGTCAATGCAGACGTTCGTGAAAAGCCTGGATGACCCTTTAAGTTAACACACTTATTTTAGGAGTAAAGAGCAGCCATTAAAGCTTTTACCTTTCCTGAAAACCTCTGTACTGAAAAGAAAGAATTATTATGGAAAACTAACAAAGCAAATACAATTTTAAACATTTCAAATTCATATTTGAGAAAAACAATAAAAGAATGAATAAAAAGCAGTAATCCATAATATGTCATTATATAAAAGGGATGAGAATAGGGTGAGTAGGTTACTAAGGTGAATAATTACTACTTCTGGATCCAGAGTACAAATTCAAGGACGCTGTATAGATAAATACTGTAAATGAAATCATCTTTATCATCTCGCTTAAAAGCTGCACTTGCAGTATACTGGAAAAAACATCGTAGCCGCTTTTCTACAATTACGAAAAGACTCTTATTCACAGACTGTCCTCGAAAATTCTATTCTGGAGCCAAAGCTGGTAATAGCTACATTCATAATCCTTGCTAGACTTTGTTTTGATGTAAGCTGGCAAAATATTATTTTCATTTTTTTTAAACTGATTCTTTGAATTGTCAAGATTGGAACATCCACTCCAAATAACACGAGTATATTATTGTATAATCTTAGTAAACACGTCTATCAAAGTACAATATTTTTTTATTGGGTTCGGATGAGCATATGAAAAATCATCCATTTATTATGCAGGAAAAACAGACGATTTTAATCCATTTTGTAACTTGTATACCTTCGGTGTGTCATCGCTATCAGCCATGTAGGACAGTGGGTACGGAAAGTGTTCACACCCCTTAAAATATTTCACTCTTTGTTTCAGCCCTTTGGTAAATTCAAAAAAGTTCATTTTCTTTCATTAATGTACACTCTGCACCCAATCTTGACTGAAAAAAAACAGACATGTAGAAATTTTTGCAAATCAAGAGATTCAATTCACAGATAAGTTATATTCTGCAAATTTTTATTATCTCTGAAGACCCCAGAGTATAGTAAGAGTAAGAGCATGGTGGCTCAGTGGTTAGCACTTCAGTCTCGCAGCAGTTCCTGGGTTCAAATCCTACTAAGGACAACATCTGGAAGGAGTTTGTACATTCTCCACATCAGCTGTTCATTTGAAATAGCCGGCGGGAAAGCCGGCAGTGAAAAGACTTCACCGCCGGCTTTCCCGCCACCTATATTAAATGAACCAGCGGCGGCGGCCGGGAGGAACAGACCAGCAGCTGCAAAGAAGGAAATCAGTGGAGGCGGCCAGGAGGAGGAGATCTCCGCTGATGTGCGCCTCCCGGCCGCCAAGAGAGACTGCTGATTGGGTGGCTGGGCAGACTCACTGACATTTTCTTGTGACCGTATGCGGATAATCACCGCTGCTTTTACATGAAAATGTCTGTGTTGAGCACTGCGTATGCGTATGCGCCCCATACACGGCAGTGCCGAGTGCACATGTGAACCTAGCCTTAGTATAGGCACAAAAACAGGGAAGAGGTGTGGGTTGAAGTGGGGCAGCTCAGGATCACCTGGGTCGGTACTGCAAGGAGTTTTAAGACGTCTGTAGTCTTTAATCAAATAGAAAGGAATTCTCCAGCAGACAGCCAAATCTTCATAAAGTACTTTTATTAGTACATCAGACCGTGCATAAAACAAACAATGTTGAGGAGGGGAACGCTGGACGCATTTCAGATGGCAAATCCTTTCTCAACAGCGAAGTGTGAACATGTCCCATACCTTTTTATCAGTAAAACCAGTGCAGGTCTAGTATATTCAGCTGTAACATCATTTGCATAATTAGGTTGAAGACAAAACCTATACATAAAGTGATAAAATGTAGGCAGAGCTGCAAACTTGAAAATCCAAACAACAAACAGTGATGTATACATAATAAAACCATAATATGGTCAAAGTTATAGAGACAATGAAAAAAGCACCTCACATTGCAAGTGAACATTATTTTACATGCATTATGTTATCTATTATTTTTTCACAGATTTTTTTAATTTTAATACTTCAGCAAGGAATTTGAGCAGAAAACCACACTGGGAACATGTTCCTCATTATAATGTTGTGTGTAACAATCTATCCAACCCTGCTGGTGTCATGAAAAACATAAGAAAAAAAAACAAACTTTCCTAAATCCATATACTAATGAAAGTAACACAAGTCAGACCGAAGATTTAGCCCCATTGGCTGTCTAACATGTAGGTTCAGGATCCAATGGGCTTCTCGCTCCTGAACCTGTCTCTCAAAATCCCCATCACGCTCCCTCATTTTAACCTTTTCAATACCTTTGAGTTTTAATGAGCTCAAATCCCCACCATGCATTTGGAGAAAATGCAGAGACAATCCAGACATTTGGCGTTTACTAGCCGCATTATCTGGATTGGTGGCTGCGATGTGCTCCCCAATATGTTTTTTCAGTGGCCGAGTTGTGCACCCCACATAATCTTTCGAACAAATGCTACACGTTGCTAGGTACACTAAGCCTTTAGTGTTACAATTAATAAAAGACTGGATATTATATTGTCGGCCAGAGACACGATCGACAAAGGATTTTTGCTTATCCATGTGTTTACAAAGTCCACACCGTGCACCCCCACAGGGGTAATTGCCAACGGTATCAAGCCATGTACGCACGTGATTTTTAGAAGTAAAAAGGGATGGAGACAAGATATTACCTATAGATGGAGATTTTTTGGGGACACAGCGAAATCCATCTTTCAGGATAGCAGCAAGAATAGGATCCTGGTACAGTATGGGAATACATTTCTTGAATGATTTAACAATACAAGAATAGTCAGTGCTGAAGCTAGTAGAGAAAGTTGGGATCCAATTCTTTTTCAGATTATTCTTGGGCAAAGAAACTCGACGTCTGTCCAAAATTTAAAAAATCTGTGAAAAAATAGATAACATAATGCATGAAAAATAATGTTCACTTGCAATGTGAGGTGCTTTTTTCATTCTCTCTATAACTTTGACCATATTATGGTTTTATTATGTATACATCACTGTTTGTTGTTTGGATTTTCAAGTTTGCAGCTCTGCCTACATTTTATCACTTTATGTATAGGTTTTGTCTTCAACCTAATTATGCAAATGATGTTACAGCTGAATATACTAGACCTGCACTGGTTTTACTGATAAAAAGGTATGGGAAATGTTCACACTTCGCTGTTGAGAAAGGATTTGCCATGCGAAACGCGTCCAGCGTTCCCCTCCTCAACATTGTTTGTTTTATGCACGGTCTGATGTACTAATAAAAGTGTTTTATGAAGATTTGGCTGTCTGCTGGAGAATTCCTTTCTACAAAAACAGGGAGACACCAGAAGAAAAGAGATGAGAGGAAGATGGAGAGGGGCAGGGGAAACGCCTTTCTGTCCTACAGCGGACATTACTCAATGCCAACTCCAAAAGAGTGTCCCGAACCACATCCACCTCCAACCCCCTCACAATAGTCACACCCAGAGCCCGTATTACCGGTATAATGATAGTCAAACATTTTCCACAGAACTCACACTGAGGTAGTATACCGAGATCCAGGAGTTCCTACCTTACCCCTATTCAGATCTGTTCTTCTATGTGGAGCTACTCATAAAAGTCACCATCTGGAGACCATGCACCAAGCTGGAAGACAGCCCTGAGCCATACATCACTAGTCCACGAGCCACATGTGGCTCCAGAACTACATGTTGGAGAGGGTCAAACTTAATGTGCTTCTAATACACTTTTGCATAAAGTCTTTATGTAGAACCAAACAATAAAAAAACAAAATGCCTGCACTTCTAACAGGAGAAGTACAGATGTAGGGTGTGTTTGGCTGTTTTATATGAAAAATTATATGAAAGAAGCTAAGTGGTGTGAAAAATTGTGATGATAGATGAACAAATATATTCCTGAGCTCAATACAGTTGAAGTGTTTTAATAAAATAAAAGTACGAGTGAAGGATTATGGATTTAGAGACATTTATTTATAACTCTACTCAAATTAAATATATATGACTCTTCAGTGAGCTGGTAAAATAGAGCAAAATGGAACTGATTTATATTGAAAGTACAGTTAATAAAAAATATGATAAATGTAATTAAAATGGATTTGAGCTTTCAAAGGGCCTGACCAGCTGTGAAATTGAAATATATGTATAAAAATATGCACGCATCTATAGGTGGTTTACCTCCTATTTATTTTCCTCAGGTCTTAGGCCCCTTTCACATCAGTGTTTTTCGCTGATTGCGGCAGATTTACCGCATCTGACGCCTAACGGTCGCACTTGCAGTACACTTGTGGCAAGCCCCATGCATTGTCTATGGGGCTTGCGGCAGGTGTGCTAATCACCTATCAGCAGCAGGAACTGCGTGCGCTGCACACAGGACCGGAGGGCATAATAGCCCCCAGTCTTGTGTGCTGATCCGGTCCGCAGCTTTCTGCCTCAAGCGGACAGCCACGGATCGGATCACACACGCAGTGTGAAGTCGGCCTTACAAGTACCAGTGTTACTCACCGAGTAACGAGTATTGCAATCACCATACTATCCATGCCAGTAGAGAATAATAATGATTACACTCGCTGATCACTAATATTTATCACTATTTATTATTATTATTATTATTGTTATTATTATTATTATTATACATAAACAACAGCACTCACAGCAAATAAGTCCACTATACTTAATTTTGTATTAAATCACTAGTCAGACACTTCCTAAGCGTCTAGGACTATATCAACGAATGATGCGTGTAAAGCCCAGTAGGGTGGCCTTTTGCTTTTTTGCAGCTTATTTTTTTGCTCCCCGAGCCAATATTTTTTTCTGATACCATTTTATGGTAAACAGTATGTTTTGATCACTTTTTATTGCATTTTATTGCAATGTTGCAGCGACCAAAACATAATTCTGTCATTTTGAATTATTCTCTTGTTACACCGTTTACCAATCAGATAATTTACTTTACATTATGATAGATTGGACATTTGTGAACATGGCAGTACCAAATATGTGTGTTTTTAATTGTTTTATTTTTAATGGGCAAAAGAAGAATGACTTGAACTTTTGTGTTTTTTTGATTCTTGTAATATTTTTAAAACTTTTCACTGAATTTAATAGATTTAGGGGACTAATCTGCAATCGTCTGATCATATGTGCTATATGGATTAGTGATGACAAGCATGTGAGTCACCAATGGTCTCCAACTGTCATGACAGTCCATTGGTGCACTGTGATCACATGATAGGGTGTGATGGGTGGAATTAGTGATGCGCTCCCTGTCAGTGCAAGTTAAAAGCATTTGTTTGGTTAACAGCTGCATGTGGATTAAATCAACTGTCAAGTCTCATAATCCACCCATATAAGAAGAGTTAAGACTGGCATCGACCACAGGCGTAGGTGCTAGCAGTACACAATTGAAACATATTCACAGATCCTTGTCTTGTTGGTGCTACTCATTATTCACTTTATTCCTGAACATAGTAGTGTCGCGGCGGTTCACAATTGTAAGTATAATGTTTTTTCTGCTAGCACCTACGCCTGTGGTCGATGCCAGTCTTAACTCTTCTTATATATTGCTTATTTGGACTGAGCTCCCACTTTATAATTTTTTCCCATATTCCACATTTTCTTTAGTTTGGTAACCACACATAGGACACCATTGCTAGATCCTAGTTCACACCTGTACGTCGTTTTTAATCACACCTAGGACATATAAATCCATCCACCTCATACCATTTTCATTAGGCATAGTGATAGGACTTGGCAATGGAGACTCCTTGATGTGGATGCCAAGCTTAATCCCTAGTAGCTACTAATGAGACTAAGTTCTCCGATTTCATATATATAGCAAAGGGCAGTTTCTGCAGTACACAATTGAAACATATTCACAGATCCTTGTCTTGTTGGTGCTACTCATTATTCACTTTATTCCTGAACATAGTAGTGTCGCGGCGGTTCACAATTGTAATCATAATCCACCCATGACTGTAAAGGTACCGTCACACGCAGTAATATTGCTAGGCAATTTCACTGGCAATTTGATGGTTGCAGTGAAATCATGGACACATTGTTCTATTTTGTTGCTGTGTACAAATGGAACAATGTGTCCATGATTTCACTGCAACCAGCAAATTGCCAGTGAAATAGCCTAGCAATATTGCTGCGTGTGACGATACCTTTAAGGGTACCTTTACACGCCGCCACTGTGCCTAGCAACCGGTATCAACCGTACGTGCACACGCACGTTTTTAACGGTGGATAACGATCGCCGATGCCGCATATACACGCCGCCACTGCGTGCTCCACTGAAGGCATCTTTGTTCCCCAGAAGTGCTTACTTCATGTGGAATACCTTCGCTACTTCACACGCCACTACCAGAAAGGAATATGGGCGTACATATTTTGCACCGTAAGTACATAGGCAGAGTTGTGTATTCCGTGACGCTCATACGCTGATTGGACAACGCAATGGCATCATGATTGGCCAGCCTGCGCAGGAAGGCTGGCTAATACATGACACCATTGCAATTGTGGATTGTGAATGGATAGCTCTTTAAATATGGCACCCTGTGAAGGGACAACCAATCGTAACGCAGGAGCCTCCACCAATGATCGATGATGGGGCGTGGTATCCATGATGCTGTGGCACGCCCCTGGGAATTCATAGGCCACGCAAATACCTTGCCTCTGCCCCGTTTACAAGCCACCACCATAGCAATTGTGCCTTCCTGTTTCTGAGCACGGCTCAGCAACAGGTATTCGGGAGTTGCTGCCTTCCTGTGGCGGCATGTAAAGGTAACTTTAGGTACCTTTACACGCCATAACTGCAGTGTAGCAACTGAGAGGCAATCAGGATTTCTGTCATGGTTGCCTTGAAATTGCTATGAAGTTGCGGTGTGTAATTGTGGAACCTGGTGGTGATTTTCGAAGTTGCACCCGGTTGCGGTTTCAGAGCATTGTTCTAAAACCAGAGGCAACTCAGAAGGTGAATTGCCCTGGTTTTGGCATGTGAACGGGTGATATGGATGGAATCTGTGTTGCCTAGTGATTTCCCAGAGGAGTGCCACGGCGTGATGGATACCGCGCCCCATCAGCGATGATTGGTGGGGGCTACTGTGCTACCATTGGCTGTCCCTGCACAGGGCACCATATTTAAAGAACTGTCCATTCACACTACACAATTGCAATGGCGTCATGTATTAGCCAGCCTTCCTGCGCAGGCTGGCCAATCATGACGCTATTGCGTTGTCTAATCAGCGTGTTTGGAGCGTGGAATACACAACTCTGTCACGCCTATGTTCTAGTGGTGCAGAACATGTACACCCACATTCCTTTGTGGATTGCAGCGTGTGAAGCGGCGTCAGGATTCAACTGGATGTTTCCCGCAGGATCTGTTTCAACTTCCGGGGAACCACATTCCCTTAGGTTGACGACACAATTGCGGCGTGTACATGCGGCATCGGCGATCGGTATCAACCGTCTAAAATGTGCACGCGCACGCTCGGTTGCTACCGATCGCCGGTGATAGTTGCGGCGTGTAAAGGTACCTTTAGAGGTACTTAATGGCTGATTAAATCAGTGGAAGATGTGGGCTCAGCATGTGAGCCAGCATAAAAGGTAAGGGCATGGCTGATGATGTACATGTATGACATCAATGATGAAGGGGTTAAAAAGGGTAAAATCTGTACAGTGTAAAGAATGTAAATGAGATTGTAAGGGATCAAGAGTTTTCTGAGAAATAACAAATTAGTCTAGAGTAGACCAAGTGTTCCAGGAATTTAGAAATGAAGAGGCTATTAGATCTATAATTAGCAGTGCAGTTCTGGTTGAGGGATTTATTTTTAACTAAAGGGGTTATGATAACATGTTTGAATGAGAGGATAAAATTCCAGAACAAATAGAGAGGTTAAATATTTTAGCTAGGTAAATTGTGACAGCTGAGGAGAGAGGCTGAAGAAGATGTGAGGTAATAATGTTACTGGTTCATTTTGTAGAACAAGAAGGAGTGAGGAGTTGGGTAACATCTGTTTCAGGTTCAAAAGTAAAAAGTGATCCTGAGTTGTGAGATGGAAGGGGATCCAAACATTAAGGGGATTGGGTGAAAATGTTAAAAGACGGATGAATTGAGGACCGATGGATAATTTCTGGGAAATAATTGGCCACATCGGCGCTGAGGTTGCTATCTTGGACCTTTACTTTAGGGCTAAGGAGGAAATGAAAGATGTCAAAGTCATTTTGGATTGTCAGAAGATAGTGATGTGATGAGGGTGGCATAAACTAGGCTTGTTTGGCCAGATGGAGAGCATTGTTATAAGTTTTGAACGTGAATTTATGATGGATAAAGTCTTCTGCTGTAAGTGATTTTCTTCACTGAAGCTCAGCAGACCTGGAGCATCGCTGGAGAAAATGTATTTGCAGTATATGCCAGGGTTGCTGTCATCTGTGTAGGGTTGTTGTGCATGTAGCAGTGTGAAAGGGGCCTTAGTCTATCACAAGTTTAGAAAAATATGAATTTATACAGAGCTATTTTAAGAACAGATATATACAGTGATTCCTCAGTTTTCGTCGACTTTGTATATCGTCAGTTTCGGTTTTCATTTAATTTGTCAGTGAAAACCGTCTCTCGGTTTTCGTCGATACCTTGGTTTTCGTCAGTTTTTGTCCATACATCGCTGCTAATCTTGCCTTAAAAAATGTGATTCCCATTCCAAAAATTAAAACGTGCACCCTACTCTCCCCTCCTCGGTGTCTTCCATACACCAAAATGAGCTTTTATAAAAATAAAATTTCATATTAAATGTTTTTTTTCTGTAAATTAGTGTTTCATATTCCTTTTATAGTCATTTCTGAGTGATTCTAGCCTTAACCGCTATCTTTAGGCTACATACAGACTGTCTCTTCTGTTCTGCTGCATTTTTAGCTGCAAAACAGGAGCTGTGAAATAAACGCACCCAAAATAAGGATCAGTTTTTTGATCCATTTTTGACTGCTGCGTTTTTTCCCCATTTTGAAGGACTCCTATGGGAAAAATGCAGGAGAAAAAAACAACACTAATTGGCATGTCATTTTCCAAAAC
Source organism: Allobates femoralis (assembly GCA_033576535.1). NCBI lineage: Eukaryota > Metazoa > Chordata > Amphibia > Anura > Aromobatidae > Allobates > Allobates femoralis. Next base: position 104,045,143 of record JARQOC010000006.1, read on the forward strand.
AGAGCTCTCATAAAGTGAAAAAACAGATCACTTTAAAGGAGCACAGTCTGAACGGCAAAAAGGAAAACCCAGATTATTCACCATAGAACGATATTAGTAAACCTAAATTCATGCAGTAATCTAAAGGTTATACTTATTAAAATTTAACTTTTATTTGTTAGTTTGAGATAGGGAGATGTACCCTTAATATCAAACGGTATGATGCTCTTTGCTAAAGACGGGGAGAGGGGGAGGTACCCTATTCTATCCCTGGTTCTCTCCCTGCCTGACAACGGAGTTTTCAACACCTAATTAAAAACCCCTGGTTGGTGTCCCCGTTCCACGACGGCTCACCCTTCTGGTCCTAAATCTAATTGGGGTAAGGACGTATCTGTGCAGAACCTCCCCTTTTTATGTTATACCCAAGTGTCCTGTCTTACTGTTAACAGCCCTGGGAGTCTGGGTCAATCCCCTTAGACTCGGTGGTAGAAAAATTGATATACTACCTATGGGGTTAGTAATGATCAAACATATGGTTGTGCTTCTCTACAAATACACCTCAGCGGAATGGAAGCTAGGGTTAATAACAGTGATGGATGGTGTCACTATAGAAGGTATCCCAGCGACACACTCCTCCAATCACATACAGATCTGCTTTACAGGTCCAGCAGCCCCCATCCCAAGAGTGCACACACCATACACTAAAAATAAGACAAACCATATGGATAGTACCAGACTCAACCATTCTCAGTAGTCCCACCTTAACCCCAATGTCGTGAAGCGTACCAGGAGGGACCAATTAACTGGCAGGGAAATGATTAACTCTTGAGAAACACAGAGGGGTGGAGAAAGGGATCTATCAGGACCTCACCCTGGGCGACCAGAGGCTGTATTGGAGGCCTCATGGAAAAGGCATTTCACTTCTGAGGAACTCACCGGGACATCATTTGGCTGGGGGAAACGCATCGAGTGAGATATCCTCTGCAGGATGAGATGAGTATAACCATTACCTACATGGTCTAAAGAGTTAATCATTTTCCTGCCTGTTAATTGGTCCATCCTGGTACGATTCATGACATTGGGGTTAAGGTGGGACTACTGAGAATGGTTGAGTCTGGTACTATCCATATGGGTTTGTTTTATTTTTAGTGTATGGTGTGTGCACTCTTGGGATGGGGGCTGCTGGACCTGTAAAGCAGATCTGTATGTGATTGGAGGAGTGTGTCACTGGAATACCTTCTATAGTGACACCATCCATCACTGTTATTAACCCTAGCTTCCATTCCGCTGAGGTGTATTTGTAGAGAAGCACCACCATATTTTTGATCATTACTGACCCCATAGGTAGTATATCAATTTTTCTACCACCAAGTCTAAGGGGATTGACCCGGACTCCCAGGGCTGTTAACAGTAAGACAAGACACCCAGGTATAACATAAGAAGGGGAGGTTCTGCACAGATACGTGCAGTGCACTACAAAAAAACGCACAGTCTGAATGTAGCCTTATTCACTATAAAATTATTTTTTTTGTAGATCTTTTTCAGCATCTCAAACTAATTAATTCATTTTACATTGATTCCTATGGAAATCGTTGCCTTGGTTATCGTCAGTTTCGGTTTTCAGTTATAGTTTTCGGACAAATTATTGATGAAAACCAAGTTATCACTGTATAATCATGGCCACAATTGTTGGCACACTTGAAATTGTTAAGGTACCGTCACACATGGCAATTTTGCTAGCAATTTCACGTGCAATTTGCTGGTTGCAGTGAAATCATGGACATATTGTTACATTTGTACACAGCAACAAAATAGAACAATGTGTCCATGATTTCACTGCAACCAGCAAATTGCCAGTAAAATTGCCTAGCAATATTGCCGTGTGTGAAGGTACCTTAACATAAAATGAAGTATTTCTCCCAGAAAATTATTGCAATTACCACGTTATGTTACACACATTTATTTCCTTTGTCTGTATTTAGGACTGGACTTGACCCAAACTTTAGCCCGACTACTGAATCCCATTTAAGTGTATGGGGACCTGAACTTTAGTGCTACAAAATGGTGGCTACGGTGCTGGAAAAGGAAGCAAAATGGGTATTAAAAACAGTTAAATCTCAATTTATCGAGAATCGATCGCCTATAACATTACTTCCAGGTTTCATTAAACCTCAAGCATATTCACTTATTTCCCCCACCCACCTCTGTGATTTCATCTGTGATTGTTTGCAGTCGTATTGTGGCCCCCACACTCTGCGGTCCCGTGTGTGTTTGGTTGCCATATACATTAGTGTATGGTAACCAAAATGGCATCATATTAGTATAAAAATAAATAAATAATAAAAAAAGTCAGCATGGGATCCCCTATATTTGGGATCCCCAGCATAGATAAATCACACGGTTACAGGCTGCAGCCCCCAGCTGTATGCTTTATATTGGCTGGGTATCAAAATAACTAATTAAAAAAAATGGTGTGGTCTCCCCCTCAATTTTGATACCCAGCCAAGATAAATCAAACAGCTGGGTGCTTGTATTCTCACCCTAGGGAGCCCCCACCAGGCTAAATATACCAGTTGCCATTCCTAGCGTTTTACCAGGTTCATCCCAATTGCCCTGGTGTGGAGGCGGTTAGGGTCATTTAAGGGATTAATGACAGCTGTGATTTGTTAAAAATGAGACCCACCATAAGTAACCTGTGAGTCAAAAGAAATAAATGCAAACACAGAAAAAAAACTTTATTTGAAATAAAAATCACACACACCCCCTTTCACCACTTTATTAGCTTCCAAAAATACCCCTGCAGGTCTGAAGTAGTCCACACAAAGTCTCTCGAAGATCTCAGCTCTGCTACATGTAAGGTTGCAGTGCCCGGCCACATTGGAAAATGTGACCGATCACTGTGACCCTAGGAACACATGATGCCACAGCTGTGAGAGCGGTGATGTCAGTTAGTTTAACTGACGTCACAGCTGTGCAAGTTCCCATAGTAGCCCAGCTGTGACCTCAGGTGAACTCATTGAACTCAATGAACTCACTTCAGGTGAAGTCATTAAATTCATTTTCGGTAATTTGGCATTGAGTTTAATGGTGCCAGATTACTAACTGCAATAGTGCCAGATTAGCTGATTATCCGGCACCACTGAAGTCAATTAACCAACTGTGCGCTATGTGCGCACGCTGAGTATTTGATTGCAGAAATACCTGCCCCAAAACTGTATCTTCTGGCAGAAAAATGCACCAAAATCGCAAGCTGGTTTTTGACTCGGTTTTGATGCCTGTTTAGTGCAGTTTTGTCACAAAACTGCATGCATTGAGTTCAATACGTTCATCTACATTTCATGCATCAAAAACCATGTAGTGGTTTTGGTGTGTTTTTTGCCAGGGGATGCAGATGAACGCATTGATGACAAACTGCACTAAAACACATCAAAACTGCATTGCGGTTTTTGGTGTGTATTTTTTTTGTCAGGAGATGCAGATGAATGCATCGAATCCAATAATCTGGGATTTGGGTCAACTGAGTTTACTGACAGCCACGGGAAGCCCTCGGCTGTAAGAAGCAGTGATGTCACTGAGATTCCTGCAGCTGTCAGTGACCTCAGTTGCCCCAGGTGCCGGATTAATGGATTGCAGGACATTGCGGGACGGCAATTCAGCAGTGGATTCAACTGAGTTCACACCATTGGAACCTACAGCTGTAAATTTAGTTGAATCCACTACCTGATTGTTGTGCCGCCATGTCCTGCAATCCATTAATCCAGCAGCGGGATCAACTGAATTCACTGATGGCAGCAGGGAAGTCCTCTGGTGACTTCACCACTTCTCACAGCCAAGAAATTTCCTGCGACTGTCAATGTGTTCCCAGAAGCTGCAGTGAGTGGAAGCTTTTTTCATCACTGCAGTTTCTGAGATGTAGCATAGCTGGATTCATCGTGGGACATCGTTTGGTGGATTACTTTATTACTTCAGACCTGGGTGTTTTTTGGCGGTAATAAAGGGGTGAAAGAGAATATGTGTATATTTTATTTCAAATAGAGGATTTTTTTCAGTGTTTGTGTTTATTTGTTTTAACTTACATGATTAGTTATCCTCATAGACTCCTAACCATCACTAACCTAGGGCTTGATGGCAGCTGTTATGTTTTACAATTCACAGCTGTCATTAACCCTTTATATTACCCCAACTGCCACAGCACCAAGGCAATCAGGAAGAATCGGGTAAAGTGCCATTTCTGGGGCAGCTGCAAACTTCTATATTTAGCCTGCGAAGGGGATGGGCAATAGCCATGGGGCTCCCAAGGCTGAGAATGCTAGCCCCCAGATGTGTTTTATTTTGGCTGCATATCAAAATTCGGGGGACCCCACACCATTTTTTAAATCATTCATTTAAATAATTAGAAAAAAAACAGTGTGAGGTCCCCAGTATTTTGATATCCAGACAATTTAAAGTGCACAGCTGAGGGCTGCAGCTTGCAGTTGAATGCTTTATCTGTGCTGTGGGTCCCAAATACAGGGGACCCCACGCAGGTCCTGCACTCCTGGCTCCTTGAAGCATATTTCCCCACAGGGTCTATAGCTACTACTCTATTTCATTGACCATATGCCTACATACATGTGAATAAGTCTCTAATGGAATATTGGGGGACTTCCCATTGACTTACCTTGTGACTTTGTGACTATACTGTGTTCCAAATTATTATGCAAATTGGTTTCAAATGTCATAGGGTTATTTTTTCTTTTTTCACTTCAAGTAATGTTTATTGAGTTTTCTTGATAATCAGTGTATTACAATGGGTTACAACATTAAGTATTCATTTTAGTGTAATTAAAGTAGTATAATGTACAAATTCTTTAACTAATAGCTCTACATTGTTGATAAGTATGCTTAATATAATCATCAATAATCTTCGTTTACAGAACACAGTGAATAAGGTAATAACACAAACATTCTAACAAGAACATCTTACGGCTCATGTTACTAATAACATTCTACTAATAAGGAGTCTTTTGTTGCTTTTTGTTGCTTGAGTCTTATTTTATAACGCGTATATCTAAAAGGTTCAAGGTCCCCTACTTGGTTGCTCAAATAAGTATTTAGTTTAATTTGAAAGTCTGCTAATGTCAGATCAATGTCATTAGGGCTAGATTAAATTAAATGAAATGGTTTATGATGGAGTCTTGCCACGGATCCCATTTATGATGAAATTTTACTTGGGTGTTGTTCAGGGGCGGGCTGGGCCGGGGGGCAGGGAGGCATTTGCCCCCCGGGCCGGGGTCACTTAGCAACAGTTCAGGGCCGCCGACCGCTGGGTGCATTACTAACATCACTGCAAAATTAAATTACCGGCGGCCGCAGGCCCGCAGCTATTGTTAATGCGGGATGCGGCCGCCGATGATTTAACTGTACAGACAGGCTTATTGCACCCAGCGGCCTGTACAGGGAGGCAGCAGGCATTGCGTGGGCCAGCCTCTGCCTGATGCAGCTCCCCAACAACTCTTACCGTGGCTGCCCAGAGAACCCCTCACTTGTTGTTTGGCCGGCCGGCACCTTACTCTGTTTGTGAACAGGGCTGCCCGCGTCACTGCTTAGGGGTCTGAGTGTGGCCATATCTGAAAGCTGTGATGCAGCGCGCCTTGCTCCATTACATTCCCGCCGCGGAGAAGAGCTAAATGGGACACCAGCCATGGGAGGTGAGCATTGTGTGCTGCTCCTCCATATAAAACTTGCCCATGTTCATGCATGGCTGGCTGTGCATGTGTGTCTTGCTGCATGTGTGTGTGTAAGCCTCTAGATGCATGTGTGTGTTTGTGTGTGTCTCCAGCTGCATGTGTGTGTCTCTGTCTGCATGTGTGTGTCTCTGTCTGCATGTTAGTGTGTGCCTCTGGCTGCATGTGTCTGTCTCTGGCTGCATGTGTGTGTGTGTGTCTCTGACTGCATGTGTGTCTTTGTGTGTGTCTCCAGCTGCATGTGTGTGTCTCTGTCTGCATGTGTGTCTGTCTGCATGTTAGTGTGTGCCTCTGGCTGCATGTGTCTGTCTCTGGCTGCATGTGTGTGTGTGTGTGTCTCTGACTGCATGTGTGTGTCTCTGTCTGCATGTGTGTCTGTCTGCATGTTAGTGTGTGCCTCTGGCTGCATGTGTCTGTCTATGGCTGCATGTGTGTGTGTGTCTCTGACTGCATGTGTGTGTCTCTGGCTGCATGTGTGTGTAGCTGGCTGTGTGTGTGTGTCTCTGCCTCCATGTGTGTGTCTCTGGACACGTGTGTGTGTCTCTGGATGCATGTGTGTGTGTCTCTAGCTGCATGCATGTGTGTGTTTGTTTCTGGGTGCGTGTGTGTCTGGCTGCATATGTGTGTATAAACCTCTGCATGCATGTGTATGTGTGTGTCTCCAGCTGCATGTGTGTGTCTCTGGCTGCATGTGTGTCTGCATGTTAGTGTGTACCTCTGGCTGCATATGTGTCTCTGGCTCCATATCTGTGTCTTTCTGCATGTATGTGTGTCTCTAGCTCCATGTCTGTGTCTGTCTGCATGTATATGTGTCTCTGGCTGCATGTGTGTGTGTCTCTGGCTACATGTGTGTGTGTGTCTGTCTCTGGCTGCATGTGTGTGTGTGTCTCCGGCTGCATGTGTGTGTGTGTGTGTTTGTCTCTGGCTGCATGTATGTGGCTCTGGATGCATGTGTGTGTCTCCAGCTGCATGTGTGTGTCTCTGGCTGCGTGTGTGTCTGGCTGCATGTTAGTGTGTGCCTCTCGCTGCATGTGTGTCTCTGGCTCCATGTCTGTGTCTGTCTGCATGTATGTGTGTCTCTAGCTCCATGTCTGTGTCTGTCTGCATGTATGTGTGTCTCTAGCTCCATGTCTGTGTCTGTCTGCATGTATATGTGTCTCTGGCTGCATGTGTGTGTGTCTCTGGCTACATGTGTGTGTGTGCCTGTCTCTGGCTGCATGTGTGTGTGTCTCTGGCTACATGTGTGTGTGTCGTTGACTACATGTGTGTGTGTCTCTGGCTGTGTGTGTGTGTCTCCGGCTGCATGTGTGTGTGTCGCTGGCTGCATGTGTGTGTGTCGTTGACTGCAAGTGTGTGTCTCTGGCAGTGTGTGTGTCTCTGGCTGCATGTGTGTGTCTCTGGCTATGTGCGTGTGTGTGTGTGTGTGTGTGTGGCTTCATGTGTGTGTGTGTGTGTCTCTGGATGCATGTGTGTGTGTGTCTCCAGCTGTGTGAGTGTATCTCTGGCTGCGTGTGTGTCTGGCTGCATGTTAATGTGTGCCTCTGGCTGCATGTGTGTGTGTCTGCATGTGTGTTTGCCTGGCTGGCTGTGTGTGTGTGGCTGGATGTGTGTGCGTACATGGCTGGCTGCGTGTGTGTGGCTGGTTGTGTGTGTATGCATGACTGGCTGCGTGCATGTGTGGCTGGCTGCATGTGTGTGCATGGTTGACTACATGTGTGTGTGCTTGCATGGCTGGCTGTGAATGTGCGTGTATGGCTGGCTTCATGTGTGGATGGTTGTCTGTGTGTGTGTATGAATATATAAGGAAGTTGCTCTGCTTGGCTGTGTGCCCACAATCAGGGTATGCAGCGTTATGGATGCAGCGTATTTGCTCTGTGTCCATGACGCTGCATTGTGCAGTACAAGCACAGTGGATGTGATATACAGAAATCCCGTGCCCACTGTGCTACTTTACTCTGCAGCGTAAACTGACATGCTCGGCGGCTTTCTGTGCTGCCAATTGTCTGCAGCATGTCAATTTAACGCTGTGGAGTTAGAAGCGATCACCAGTGGGTGAATGCAGGGAAAAGCCACCCTGCACCGAACACCGATCGTGGGCAACAGGGCGGCTGCATTCACCCGCGGCTTCTGTCAGGTGCAGAGGCACTGTGTCCAGAATGCCGTGTCTCCTGATTGTGTGCATTCACCCTTATAGTCATATACAGTGGGTGCAGCATCATGTAAAAAATGCCAAGAATTACCAAAAAAAAAAAAAAAAGATGCACACCAGAAAATATAGTAGGTATTTAAAAAAATGTAATTTTATTATACACCAAAAGACATATAAAAAACATAATATGATGACATTCTCTATAGCCCCAATAGGAAATTGCAGACACAGATCCTTGTTAGCATAATGATAATAATCATGGGACAATACAATACACCATATACCTATAAGACCTATAAGTACATGACAATATTCAAAAGCTAAGAGCAATGCAGACACTAGAGGAAGCGTCATCAGGGAAGCGCCATTGGCACACAAGATATACATGCTGATATAATCAAATAAAGAACCTTCAGGTGGTAAGAGCGGGTGCTACACTGTCCAGAAGAGGAGCTTCAGGGACACCACAAAGCCAGCTCCTCAGTGGCACATGCCTGTCTGCCTTGCTATCAGCTTTTGCATATTCATGGTGCTATTCTTTTCTTTTGCATTATTCCACTCAGTCCAGCACACTATTTCGCTTTGCTCATTTATAGTTATTTTGGTGATTTTTATAGTCCTCTATTTATAGGTTTTGACCTAACATCGAATTCTATGAGCACTAACTGCTCTGCCACCTATCAGTGCTGCTGCTTTATTGTATTGTCCTGTGATTATTATATTTATGCTAATAAGGCTCTTTTTCTGCTGTTGCCTATTGGGGCTATAGGGAGTGTCATCATATTATGTTTTTAATTGATTTATATGTTCCTTTGGTATATATAATAAAGTTTGATTTCTTTTTAGATACCTAGTCTATTTTCTGGTGCACATCTCTTTAAAAACTGTCTTTCCTTTTTTTTCTTGGTAATGCATGTGTGTATGTGCTTATCTGCGGGTGTTTCTGCATGTCTTTATTCTGTATGTTTACAGGTCTGTGTAATCTATATGTGCATGTCTGCGTATATAGAATTTGATGTATTTTTTTTTTATAAAATGTGTGTATGTCATGGGCATATCTGGGGGTCGGCAGGGGGCAAGGTCAACATGTCGGAGAAGATGTAACATATAAGGTACCAGGATGTAAATGTTTCTTTGTGATCCTACCTGCGTCTCATCAATACTGTATTTCCGCAGTCTGATGACTGATAACAACAACTCCCAGCATCTCCTTAACATTATTAAGGACATACTGGCAGTTTGAGGTTCATGCAATACAACTATATCAGGGGCTGACCTGACATTGCATTTCGTGTACCATGTACAAATGATGGTCCTGGTGAATTAGTCATGTACTGATGGTGGTTTATTTATGCACTAATGATGGTCCTGCTGATTTATTCATGTACTAATGGTGGTCCTCCTGGTGATGTATTAATCTACTTCTGGTTGCTATGGTGATGTATTTCTATAATGATGATATTTCTTGTGATGTATCTCTGTACTCATGGGTTTTTTGAGTTGTATTTCTGTACTGCTGGTGGTTCTAATTAAGTATTTGTGTACTGATGAGGGTAGTGATACTGTGTTTCTGTACTGATGGGGGTTTTGGTGATACATTTGGGTACTGCTAGTGGTTCTGGTGATGTATTTCTGTACTAATAGGTTTTATGATGGTGTATTTCTGTACTGTTGGTGGTTCTGATTATATATTGTTGTACCGATGAGGGTAGTGATACTGTGTTTCTGTACTGATAAGGGGGTTAAGTGGTAAATTTGGATACTAATGGTGGTTCTGGTGATGTATTCTTGTGCAATTATTGGTTCTGATCCTTTACATATAACAATCCATAACATGTAAGATTATGTGACATATGGCTGTTAATAAAGTATTGTGCCAACTGACAATTTAAGTTATTACATTTTTATTTTTTAGGAGTATTAATTGGATTGTTAATGTTTGTGATCTGCAGACTTCTGAATTCTCACAGCGTGTGCACTGCACACGGTCCTGATTCTCTACTGCCTGCAAGGTAAGCGTGAGGTCTCACATGCTGACTAGACATGCGCTGTCTTGCAGGCGAGGCCGGACATGTCTTGTCAGGGTGTGTCCAGAAGTTTGTAAATCGCCTGATTGTGAATTTTTGTTGCCAACATGGGATAGTCCTGATAGTATATGATGTGCACTCTGTGAGAATTCACTATCATTACAAACCTGGACAACCACTTTAAATGTAATATTAGGCACCATAGAAAGCTCAATTCAAACATTGTGTAATAGACTCACTGTCAGGATTTGGTTCTGTTTGCTGGATTCACACGACTACTTATATCTAATTTTCACACTTGCAGTCATGTGATACTTTCTTCTCTCACATGTGAACGGTCACATGACAACTACTCAAACCATTTGTATTCTTTCCCCGAGTGCCAGAAAACGTAGACCTGCCACAGGTGTATGTAATAATGTATAGTGGTGTGTAAAAACATTAATTTGTTCGGAGTACAACATCTAAATCTTTAAGCAGCGCTCATTCACACCTGTGTTAGGGATTTCCATTTGTCTTTCCAAATTTAGGAACACACAGGTGAAATTAACCCCTTCGCTCACCTTGACATAAGTCACCATAGGGATGTTTCTGTATGGAGCGGATTCAGAAGCTGAGCCTGCTCCATCCTGTGCAAATGTTGGCTGTGACATGGCTCAGGGGTCTCGGCTCACCTTAATTGCTGCTGTCTTAAGCAATTAAAAGTCTTTAGGAGTCACTGGCAGGGGCATTTAGGGCAATGGCCAATACCAGCACTAACCAGCTCCCACCAGTCCCTCTTGCTGATGGGTTGCCATCGGTTTCTGCCATGTTGGTTGTTCAATGAAGCCTGGTCTGAGGTTGGGCTCCTTGGATGACAGCACAATCAAACTGCGGAAACCTTATTACAGCGCTCTCACTTTGTAGTGAGTGGTGGCTATAATGGCTCCTTGCTTTGAACCTATGGCAAGAAGTGAGTGGCAGCAGGGGGAATAAAACTTAATTTCCTCCCTATAGCCAACGCTTTTCTAGTAAGCCGGCTAACCAGGTTTAAAACGCTATTTACTTACAGATTAAACCTATAGCTGCAGATAAATCGTGTTTCAATATCTATGCCCAAGCCACTGTTATTTTTGAAGCCTTTTACCTTTGTTTGTTTTAATGTAGCAGCCAGAGATGAGTAAACGAAAGATGTGCCGTCGCAACATGAGGGCCTCTGCTCTGTGATTGCCCCCCAGGCCAAAATTTGCCAGCCAGCCCCTGGTGTTGTTTTTAATAGAGAAATGGTATTCCAGATTTTTGTGGAGTGATAGGGTTTCTAGAACATCTTGGATTTTTGGGGTGATGGTGCTTTTCCAGTTGGAAGCTATTAGTTTCTTTGCGATTAGAATAATATGTATGACTATGGGTCTATATTGTTTTGTAATTGTGTCAATTTTTAGTAATAATAATGTTAGTTCCGGTTTTAAAGTAATGCTCAGATGAGTGATTGAGGATATTAGTTTTTGTAGGTCTCTCCAGAATTCTCTGATTTTGGGACATGCCCAGAATATGTGTGTTATATTTCCTGTTTGTTTACAGTGTCTCCAACATTCATTTGTAAGTTCTGGGTTCATTAAGTTTAATTTATGGGGGGTGAAATACCACCGGGTAAGCAAGCTGCTGGTGCCTCTGGAGTCCTTCGAACCTCAAGGTGTAGGATCCTTCAAACGCTTGCTGTGGTGCATAAACCTACTATTCGGCCACCCCTAAACAGTGCTTACAAGCAGAAACAGTTGCAGTGGGTCCAGATATACATGAAGACTAATTTTCAAACAGTCTTGTTTACTGATGAGTGCCAAGCAACCCTGGATGGTCCAGATGGATGGAGTAGTGGATGGTTGGTGGATGCCACCATGTCCCAACCAGGCTGCGATGTCAGCAAGGAGGTGGAGGAGTCATGTTTTGGGCTGGAATCATGGGGAAACAGCTGGTAGGCCCCTTTAAGGTTCCTGAAGGTGTGAAAATGACCTCTGCAACGTATATAGAGTTTCCAACTGAGAACTTTCTTCCATGGTACAAAAAGCAAAATCGTGCCTTCAGGAGCAAAATCATCCTCATGCATGTCAATGCACCATCTCATGCTACAAATAATACCTCTGTGCCATTGGCTGCTATGGGCATAAAAGGAGATAAACTCATGGTGTGGCCTCCATCTTCCCCTGACTTCAACCCTATAGAGACCTTAGGAGTATAATCAAGCAAAAGATCTATGAGGGTGGGAGGCAGTTAACATCAAAACAGTAGCTCTGGGAGGCTATTCTGACATCATCCAAAGGAATACAAGCAGAAACTCTCCAGACACTCACAATATCAATGGATGCTAGAATTGTGAAGGTGATATCAAAGTAGGGTTCCTATGTTAACATGTAACATGGCCTGTTAGGATGTTTTGGAGGAAGGCTAGGGTCACATTTACGTTTTGACCCTAGCCTACCGGATTGCGCTTTTATCTTAGTACTTTTCCCAGCACAGCATAGCGTTACTGCTATGTGGTGCTGGATAACGCTGCCCCTAGTTACCCGATATTTACCTTCCCAACCAGTCACACAGGAAGCTGCTGGGAGTGCGCATTACAGCGCCGCACAGGAAACGCTGTCTGCGCACGCCTAACATATGCATAATAATTTGGAACACAGTGTACCTTATTTTCTTTTATTTACACTTCCATACACTAATCTAGCCATACTGAGTTAGATCATAACTGACACGATTTTCAATTAGATCCTTGATAAAGGCCTTCATCTTAAGCCCGGGTTACATGCTTCAATTTCCCAGCAATCCCACCAAGATCAGAATCGCTGGGACATTGAAGGCTGATCACTGGTGAGCTGTCACACAGGCAGACTCACCAGCAATCCAGACCAGTGTGGCGCCCCGCAACGAGTGCGTCACAGGAGGGTATTGCAGCCATAAATGCAGCCGCAATATTCTCTGACACAGCAGTTATCCGGTTAACTTAGAGATCCAAAACCCTGCATGCATCACTTAACATAGAGGGCCAATCCAAGGTCCTGGTGGGCGGAGTGCAAGGGTAGTGTAGGAGAAGTACAGTTAGTCTAGAACAGTCGAAGAAAGAGTCTAGTCTAGACAGAAGACACACAGACTTGAACTTGGAGTAGGAGCGGGGGCTCTGCACCTCGTGCAGCCCCCGGGCCGTCACCGGTCGGGTGTTAGCACCTGAGGCCTCAACAACCGTGATCGGGCATCACCAACCACGGGTTCCAAAATACCCCCGTGCCCAACTCACAACCGGTTCACTGGTACCGAAGCTGGCAGCAGTTCTCCTCTGCTACGCGAACCAGAAGCGTGGAGGAGCAGCTTTACAGGAGCACCCCACCACCAGCCAACTTCCAGTCGTCTAACCAGCGGTGTACCCACCGAGGGACCCAAGGCTCCCCAAAACATCCATAACGTACATCTTGGATACGGCATTGAAGCAGCCTCCCCGTACCCGACCTGGTATTCCTGGGCGACAATGGCAAATACTTAGCTAGAACGGAGGAACACTACGGATCTCTGAGGGACACCTATAAGTGCTGAGTCCACCCGGTCCACTACCCGTAAACTGTATACCATGTACTGCCTGCTGGTTACAGTAAAGACCCGTTACAGAGACTTTCAGTGTCTGTGCTTCCTTATGATTGAATCCGTCAGCGCACAAGGTAACCGCAGCTGCCGCACAACATCTTAAGCAGATCCAGCCTCCGGGGATCACCGCTCAGCCTGTGGGGAGCGTTCCATCTTGCTGCTGTCCATCCCCCGGAAGTTCTGCAGCTTCGGTAACGATTACCGAACTACTCATAGGTGGCGTCACGAATAAATTAACCCCTTTAATCTGTTCCCACAAGACGTCTTCAACTTTTGATCTGCACTCAACCGGGCCTCACTACCGGCAGGCGCGGCCCACCCGTGACAAGGAGGAAGGAGCTACAGCCTGTCTAAACCGGAGTCCCGGGCCACGGTGAGTCACCAGTGAGCATGCTGGTATCCAAGGTAAACAGCGGGTAACTAAGCGCCGTGCGGCGCTTAGTTACCCGCAGTTTACCTTGGATACCAGCTCCCAGCGTTGCTGTAGAGATTTTAGCACCAGCACAGCAGGACTGACAATGGACATAGTTATTTTCACACTCTATAGATCTTTATGTCCCACTATTTTATTAGATGGACATCATGGACAGCATGGTGGCTCAGTGCTTAGCACTGTAGCCTTGCAGTGCTGGGGTTCTGGGTTCAAATCCCACCAAGGACCACATCTGCAAGCAGTTTGTACGTTCTTTTCACGTTTGCTTTGTTTTCCTCCCACATTTCAAAGACATGCTGATAGGATGTTTAGGTTGTGAGCTCCAATAGGAACAGTGTTGCAAATGCATGTGGAATTAATACTGCTATATAACTGAATAAAATATTATCATTATATTGTAGTCTTATGTTGTTTTATTTTAGGCACTTCTTTTATTAAATTGTAGTGCAATATACTCATGTGCAAAATATTTATTAATTTGCTGTATACAGAAATGATCTCTCCATGACATTTGTATTGTGCATTGTGTTATCCATGCAGCTTTCTAATATGCATATACATATACATAAACGTAATCTTACTGGTATATTACTCATATATTGATACAATCTACTTTACATTATAAGCCATTATTTGATTCATTTAGTGCCTTATTTATCATATAATAAATGCTATATATATGTATTTCTATGTATTACTGAATTAATGGATATTCTCAAAATCCATTTGGCCATATTTTACTGTTCCTTTTGTGCTGTGCCCTCTTTTGATAGAGGGTACTCACTTTCATTTATTTTGCTTTGTCTTGACTTTTTAATATATTAATTAATGAAATATATATTTTCATGAATTTGGATATTCTACGGCAATGTGTGTTTCTATATTAGCTATCAAGTTATTGTGCTTGGATGCCACTATTTTGACGAATATTTAATATATACCCTTCTAGCTCTTTGACTTTTTCGATTCATACGCTCAAAGTATGTAAAGAGGCTATCCCAGTTCTGTACATCTATTATATAATCGCGAATAGCTTTTTTTGCCCCTTCCGGCGCTACTTCCGACGTGGTCATGTGGATACGCGCGAAGCATTGGCCGCGAAGCGGCCATTGCGAGCCGTTCTAACTCGACTCAGGCACACGGCATACGGCGAAGCATTGCCTGCGTAGCGGGCATTGCGAGCCATTGCCCACCCACACCCCGCCGATGCCGCCCGCGCTGCCTCCGCTCCCCGCTACCCACATCTCGCACGGGGACCATGGAGCGGAGGCGGCGCAGCCGCCTCCGCTCCCCGCTACCCACAGCCCACCTGCGACTATGGAGCTGCCCCCTGTGCCTCCCCCCCAGCCCCGATCCACAGCCCAGCACCGCTCCCCAGCCCCGCACCGCCCCCCAGCACCGCACACCCCCAACGCCGCACAGACCCCCCCCTCACTGCCCGCACACCTCCGCCGCCAGCCCCCATCCACAGCCTACCACCGCCCCCCAGCCCCGCTCCCCAGCACCGCTCCCCAGCCCCGCAATGTCCGCACCCCCACCCCCATATGTCCGCACCCCCCCCATTATGTCCCCACACCCCCACATTATGTCCGCACACCCCCCATTATGTCCGCAGACCCCTCCCATATGTGCTCACACCCTCCCCCCCATATGTCCTCACACCCCCCCACAATATGTCCGCGCACCCCCCCATATGTCCGCACCCCCCCAAACCCCCACAATATGTCCGCACACCCCCCCATATGTCCTCACCCCCTCAACCCACCCCAATATCTCCTCACACCCCCCCACAATATGTCCGCACGCCCCCCCATATGTCCTCACCCCCCCAAACCACACCCAATATGTCCTCACACCTCCCCACAATATGTCCGCACACCCCCAAACCACCCCAATATGTCCGCACACCCCACCACAATATGTCCTCTCCCCCCCAAACCCCCCCAATATGTCCTCACACCCCACCACAATATGTCCTCTCCCCCCCAAACCCCCCCAATATGTCCTCACACCCCCCCACAATATGTCCGCACACCCCCAAACCCCCCCAATATGTCCTCACACCCCCCCCACAATATGTCCGCACCCCCCCCCCCCAACCCCGACGCCGTAGATCACTTACCTGTCTTCATGACATCTGCTTCGTCAGGTCCAGGTCCAGTCCTCCCTCCGGCCCAGGCATCCTCTTCCTTCAGCCCGGGCCACGAGTCTTCCATCCGGCGGTCTTCTTTCTTCCTCCAGCGAGCTCCGGGTCCTCGATGTTCCCTCTTCGGTCCGCTCCGCTGACTGAGGAATAAAGATGGCCGCCGAGTTTCTGGAAGCCCCGCCCGCGGATCCAAATCGCACCAATCACATTCAAATACACACCAACCAATCACATTCAAGGCTCATTCATACATTTTTATCAATGGCAAAAAGCACTTTTACTATTCCACTACGGCCAATCAGATTCGCGCCTCATTCATCCATGTTTCTCAATGGGAAAAATTCACTACATTTAAAGACAATAAAAATAAATAAATACACATAAAAATATTTAAAAATATAAATAAATTCACTTAAAATAACAAATAATAAATAAATTTAATAATAATAAAAATACTAAAAAAAAAATAAATAAATAATATAAATAATAAATAATAAAATAAAAAATAATAATAAAAAAATTTAAAATAAAATTAATATATAAAATTAATATAATAATTACATTAACTAATTAAAATAAAAAAAAATTAATCTAATACAAATAAATTTAATTAAAATAAAAAATTAATATACAAATAATAAAAATAATAAATAATAAAATAAATCAAAATGAAAAAATAAATAAATAAAATAAAAATATATATAATTAAAATATTAATAACATTAACTAATTCTAAGAAAATCAAATTACTCAAATAAAAAAAATTCAATAAAAAAAAAAAAAAAATAATACAATATAAATAATTACAATAATAAAATAATAAATAATAAAAAAAAATATTCCATATAAAAATTCATAACATTAACTAATTCTAATAAAATAAAACAAATAAATAAAATATTCATAACATTAAGTTATTCAAAAAAAATGTAAATAAAAAAAAAAAAAAAAAAAATATAGCTACTATAATCTAATTAACGCACGTTCTAGAATCCCGATGCATTTGCATCGGGCTCACAGCTAGTCTATAATATCCAGCAGAAGGGCTGGAACCCTTTAGGTTAGAACAGGGTTCGACAATTAATTTTCCCAAGGAGCTACATAAAAGACTGTGACTGCTCTGGAAAGCTGAACCTATAGACTGAGATTAAATTTTGCTCAAATTAATATTAACATATTAAGTATATTACTATTTTATATTGATATTCATTGAATCACTTGTTATGAACCCCTTAGTGACTGCTAATAAGCATATAAATAGCTTTCGTTAAGAGTACTTATTCCTTCATTGCTGATTTAGAACAGGGGCGGAACTACACTGGTGCAGCTGGTGCAGCTGCACCAGGGCCCCGACCGGCTAGGGGGCCCCTTCAAGCCTGGAGGGGGCCCCCAGCCGACCCCCGCAAGCCGCCGTCAAAGGAGAGGAGGGCCAGGCAAGGGTAGCAGAGAGCTTCCTGCTTCCCTTGCCTAATCCCGCCCCTCCCCTCCGGCTCCTACGAGCATCCGGCGCGGCTCTCCCAGAAGCAGCGCGGCTCTCCTGGCAGCAGCGCAGCTCTCCCGTCAGCACCAGGCAGGAGAGCGCGGCTCTCCCAGAAGCAGCGCGGCTCTCCCAGCAGGACCAGGCAGGATAGCGCGGCTCTCCTGGCAGCACCAGGCGGGAGAGCGCGGCTCTCCCAGCAGCAGCGCGGCTCTCCCAGCAGCACGGCACTCCCAGCAGCAGCGCGGCTCTCCCAGCAGCACGGCTCTCCCAGCAGCAGGTAAGAGAGCTCTGCTCCCCCAGCATCCCCCCCCCTAGCATCCCCCCCTCCCCGGTCCTCACCTGCACCAGGGCCCCCGGGGGTGACGGTCCGCCCCTGATTTAGAATGTGATCAGGAATAAGAGAATAGCATCCCCCTTGGCTGTACGTGACACCTGACACCAGCAATGAGCTGAACCCCTAAGTGTTACCAACAAAATTCCTACTATATCGTGCATAAAACTAGTCCCCACTGAGGTCTGTTATCTGTTACTGGAAATATTGGGGGTTCCCACACTGGTAGAGAAAAGGCTCTGAAAAAGTGATGGCTCCCACCCCAGGAATAAAATCCAGTGAAATCTGTGCTCCCAAATCTCAATTGAATATGTAGCGAGAAAGGCAGGGCACTAAGCGGAGCCAAATATCAAGTCTGGACAATCTTCCAGTAATGGCAGTTCCCCACCGGGGGTGCACAGCCGAAGCACCAGCAAAATGTAATAGACAAAGAGGCGGCACTCACCGGATCAAAGAAGACGGTCCTTTATTCCAAGGATTCAGGGACAAACAGGGTGCAGGGAGGGGGCATGAAGGGCCACCGGACTACGACGCCGTTTCGTGACGCGTGATGCTTCTACGGGTCCGAGTATGATCTTAATTTACCTCTCTTTCTGAGTCCCACTGTGCCTAGACTGCAGTAGGCGGCCATGTTTGGTATTATTGTAGTGGGCAGAGAGCACTTAATTTATGGGCTGTGTGTCTCCAGAAGCAGAAGCTGTGCAAATATATATGCACTATCTGCTGCACACAAGCACAAGAAAATTGTGAAATAGCATACTCGCTAATGAATGATAATGGCAAGGTTATCTATAGAGCTAGCTAAAGTGTAAATGTAGCACCCCAGAGTTCATGTGCCACAGTAACACCACAAAGGATTAACTCCCCACACAACCCACAACACTACTCTAGCACCTCCAGGCCAGAAGGGGGAGCCAAAGCTGCTTCCCTATATATTCTGGTGTGGAGAGGAAGTGGCAGTTAGATCAGTGCGGGGCAGCACTGAAGAAGAAGGAACTGGGTGTAAAAGAGCTGTGTTAGGCTCAACCCACGGTCCGCTGTCCAGTTCCAGGCCAAGACAGGGTCTGAGGAAAAGGAGAAGCAGAGGAACACACCTGGGAGACCGAGTTACCCTAAACTGACCCCAGACAAGCGCAAAGAACGGATACCGGATCCAGGATTGTGTCTGACATAAACAGCACAGTGAACACCGGACTAGTGAAGGTCCCACATCTTCACTGTACCACAGCAAAGCAACACGGCGGGGTCAGGAACACGGAATAAGACTCAAGTTGCCTAGCATGTTGGTACCCGTGAGGGGAGACAGGGCCCGCAGCTTAGCTAAAGCGGCAGCAGGGCACACACACACAATGCAGAAACAGGGAGCCAAAGGACCCGGCCAGGGTGGGAGCAACCCGGCCCCTGCACAGACTCCGTGGACTGTACTCTGCTGATGTACCATCTTCAGTAAAAGACTTAGAAAACTACAAAACCATGAGTCTGTGTAATCCTTGTGAACCCTGTTCTCCCTCACAAATTGTTTTCATCACTACTGCCCCGGGGACCAGGCTCTGCCTGTGGCGAGCCGTCACATCACAGGCTGCCATCCATCATCCCTGGAGGTTCTACAGCAGCGGTGGTTACCCTGACCACATAACACGGGTGGCTTCACAACTTTCTCCCCTGTAAATATCCCCCTGTACTTGTGGGCTCGGGACACGGTCCGGACCAAGACCGCCATGATAACCCCTGTGATACCCCGGTCCGGTACTGAGTGCCCCATCCCAGTGGGCTCCACATAAATGGGGCATAAGGCTTAGTAGAAAACTAATTCAGAGTACATAGAAAACAATGAGAACTTAGCTGATGCAATGGCCATAGCATGTGATCCCAGTAACCAGCATCAAAATGTCTCATCCTACCAGACCCGCATCCTACATATAGCCTTGCCATTAGCATTCTTTAGCCAGTATGCCATTTCATAATTTTCTTGTGTTTGTGTGCAGCAGACTTTCTTTTTTTTTCTTGATATTTTTTCTAGCAGCATAGCAGGCTCTGAAACGCGTTGAATGGATGCACTAAACCTAGAGTAACTGAAAATAAGGGCTTCGAGTCTTCTGTAGCAGTGCAGACCGACTACACACCGTCCCTTTTGAATCCTAGGATTTCCTCACCACGCTGCATGTGGAAGTGTGTGTCTCGCAGCAGCTACCTTACGTGTGTTTTCAAACTGGTTGTGTCACACAACCAGAGAAGGTCAGCAGTTACTTTTAACGGCTTCAGTGCCACCCTATATATATAAGACCCTATTTTCGATTGTTTCTTTTGCAGTGACCAATTGTTTCTATAAAATTCTGTGAGGCACTTATGGGTTCAAAATACTAATTGTACACGTAGATGAATTCCTTAAAGGGATCCTGTTGTAGTGTTGTAGTGCAGATGACGATAGATCCAGAAGCACACACAGATATGCTGAACTGCTCAGTCGAGCGGCCATACTTTAATGAATCTCTTCCCTTTCCCAGCTCCCCCTTCTCCTGCCACAGCTCCTCCTCTATCTTACATCACTGTTACTAGGCAGAACACAAACAGGGGAGACACAAGCAAACTACAGAAGATATAACAACATTACATCTCTAATCATCTTACAAAAAAAACAAAGTAAATAGTTAACCGTTCAAAAGTTCGCGTTGTAGAAAAGTTTTTTTTTTTTCTCTACTGCAGAACATAGTCCGCAAGGTGGACTGGTGGCCCTCGATTTGTTCTCCCAGGATACCGTCGAGACATCTCATTTCCAGATAAACTTGGGGGGTCTTCTGAGGTATCTCCTATGGGAGCAGCTGAGGTCATTGTCTCTGGCAGTAGGTCGTCGCTATCCACTTCCTCTGCATGCGTCGTCTCTGGGACGTAGCAACGAAGTTTTTTAAAATGGGACACATTTCTAGTGACCTGATGATTTTGGTTTTTAGCAGTAATCATGGTGCCTCTGATCTGTGTGGCCTGAAAGGGCTCGGGATAGTATGGCGATGCAAACTTGTCGCTAGGTCTCAGTCTCTTTACCAGAACCCAATCACCCACCTTTATTTCTGGATGCTTGTAACGGCGGCTACTTTTTTCTGCATACTGCTTCATTTTACTCTTAGAGACGGAATCATTAATAGCAATTGGGGTTTGGACAGGAACTGACGGAATGCATGGGATTTTGACGCGCAAGGGCCTGCCGAACAATGCCGTTGCTGGTGGTATCCCAGTAGTGGAGTGTGGTGTGGCTCTGTACTGTCTTAGGAATCTATGTAATTCTTGTTGCGAGTCCTTGTGCTCCATGGTAGCAATCCTCAGGGTCTTGTTGATTGATTGCATGAATCGTTCCACTTCTCCATTGGCTTGAGGCCAGTACGGAGTTACTTTCCTGTGGGAGAAGCCAAGATAAGTTGCCAATGACTGAAAGTCTGTGCTATTGAATGGAGGACCATTGTCCGTCTTCACTGTCTCGGGTATGCCATAAGCCGAGAAAATCTTGTCTAATTGTGGTATAACTGCCCTGGCCGATGTTGTCGAAACATGTTCAATGACTGGAAACCGAGAATAGTCATCCATGACCACCAACAGGTAGGTGCGGTCCGGTAAAACACAAAAATCAACACTGACAGCAGTCCATGGGCTCTTTGGCAGGGGTGTCATTTGTAGAGGTGCACGCCTATGGTCAACTATAGTTGCTTGACAAGGAATGCATGTTTGGATCAATGCCTCTACTCTTTTGTCCAGTCCTGGAAACCATACTTTTTCTCGAAGTAGTTGCTTTGTTTTTACCACCCCTTGATGAGCCTCGTGGGCCAGATCAAGTACACGGTCCTCCAGTTTCTGAGGTATCACCAGGCGACTGTCACGCAACAGCAGATTTGAGTCCGACACTGAGAGTGAATGTCGTGCATTAAAGAAAGCCTCCAAGTAACCTACTCGATCTGGTGGTTGAAGGTGAGCCTCAGCAAGAAAACAGCTCCATTTCTTAGACCGAACAGAGTCTATAACCAACTGAAGTTGGGGATCAGAGTCCACCGCCTGTTGTATTTCCTCCATGGTCATAGCTCTTGGCACTGAATGTGCAGCAACGAAATTTACATGTTCCTCCGCTAGAATAGTTGCTGGAATGTTGTCCTTAGTAGGTTGTGGTATTGGGTGTCTTGAGAAATAGTCCGCCGGGTTTCCAGCTCCTGCCTCATATCTCAGTTGAAGATGGTAGTTCTGTAAGCGGAGCAACCAGCGTTCAATTCGTGGAGGGGGTTTGGAAGAGTGTTTGTTGAAAATGGGAACAAGCGGTTTGTGGTCACTTATGACTGTGAACTTGTGTCCGAAGAGGTACAGATGAAAGTGGAGGCATCCCCACACTACTGCAAGAGCTTCCCTTTCAGTTTGTGAGTAGCGCTGTTCTGTATCTGTTAATTTCTTGCTTGCGTAGGAAATTGTAGAAATGTTGCCATTGTTGGACACTTGTGTGAGAATTGCACCCAGGCCTACCGGGCTAGCGTCTACAATCAGTTCTGTGGACTTTAATGGGTCAAAGTAAGCCATGACAGTGTCACCAGTTAGGCTGGACTTCAACGCGTCAAACGATGCTTGATGCTTGATGCTCAGTGCCCCATGACCAAGGAATATCTTTCTTTGTGAGTTTTCTCAGGGGTTCAGAAATAGTGGCTAGGTCGGGTATGAATCGTCCACAGTATGTGACTAGTCCTAGAAAACTGCGAACCTCTGAGGCATTTTGAGGTTGACCAGCAGATTTGATGGCAGTGACTTTCTGTGGATCTGCTGACACACCTTGTTCTGAAAAGATGTATCCAAAAAAAGTTAATGACGTTTGGTTGAACTCACATTTAGATGGATTGACAGTTAGATTGCAGGCTTGCAGTCTCTGAAACACTTGCTCAAGGTGACTGTCATGTTCTTCTTGGGTTGTCCCGTATATGAGAATGTCATCACTGACGTTGAGGACTCCCGCTATTCCAGACAGAACCTGACTGATAACATTTTGAAAAATTTCTGCAGCTGATGAGATACCAAAGTTCAACCTCTTGAACCTACGCAGGCCCATATGAGTACTAAACGTTGTGATGTACCTGGAGTCTGGATGCAACTCAAGTTGATGATAGCCAGATTTTAGATCAATTTTTGAAAACACCTTTGCACCATTCAGATCTGTGAGAATGTCATCAATAGTAGGCGTGATGTGCCTTTCTCTTTGAATAGCTAGATTGGCATGCCGCATATCCACACAAAGCCGTATTTTACCAGGCTGTTTTGGTTTAGGTGCAACAACGATTGGCGAGACCCAGGGAGTTGGGCCTTCAACCCGTTCAATAACATCAGATGCCTCCAGGTCTTGCAATTCTTGCTCCACAAGTTTGCGGACATGAAAGGGAATGCGCCTGTGAGGTTGGATGGAGGGCTGTATAGACTGATCAATATGTAACTTTATCTGAACGTCTTTTAGCTTACCAAGGCCTTTAAAGAGACTGGGGTACCTCTGCATAATATGTGGGACTGAAGAACCTGTAATGCTGTTGACCAGGTTCACCAGGCCTAGAGACACTGCGCTGCTGCAGCTGAGAAGCGTATCTGCAGAGCACTCCACTACGTAAAAAGTGTCCATGATGGATTTCCCCTCAGCTGTGAGTTCTGACTGAAATTTGCCACACAGGGGCAACGCAGCTGTGGAACCATAAGGGAAAATCTGTAGGCTGGTATTTTGTAGAGCAGGTCTGTTCAGGAGTTGATTATAGATTGTATGACTGATGACATTGACTGAAGCCCCTGTGTCCACCAGGGCTTCCACTGGATTGCCGTTTATGAGGATGACTCGTTTTGGATTGTTAATCATGTGCACAGCCCGAGATCCTTCCTCAGTCACTGAGAATAAGTGAATGCTTTGAGCCTCGTCATTAAGCTGCAGTGCTTGGACCTTCTGTGACCTGGGCTGTACTGTGGGACGAGCAGATTGCTGCAGTGTAGATCTGCACACTTTTGCAAAATGGTTTCGTTTTCCACAATTATGGTAGGTTGTACCCTTTGCTGGACAAACATTCTGGTGAGGATACGACCCACCGCAGCTGTAACAAGTGGCCGCCTGTACTTGTGGTTTCTGTGTAAGCTTTGCTATAGAAGATGGTGCTTCTGGCTCACTGCCCTCTATGAGTTTTGCCTGTGTCTCTGCAGTATCATTTATACGTGCTGTGTCTAATAGTTTTGCAAGGGTCATAGTAGGGTCTCTGAGTGCTTGTCTTCTTAACTTTGAAGAAACACATCCTTGTAATATCTGCATTTGGATTTCTTTGTCTACGTCTGTAAACTCACAGTAAGCTGCAAGGTGCCGTAGCCGGACATGATATTCATCAATGCTTTCTGTGGCTGATTGCTTTGATTGTCTAAACTTGAAGATTTCAAATGCTGCATTTCTGTGTGGGGAGAAGTGTTTGCTCAATGCTGCTTTGGTGAGCTCATAGTCCTTGTCCTCCCCTGTGTTAGGCAGAGTAGTGAAAATGTCATAGACTTGCTCCCCTGCATAGTGTAATAACATGGCTTTCCTTCTTGTATCATCAGTTATGTTCATGGCTTGCAGAAATATCTCAAAGCGCTTCAGCCATTTATCCCAACATGCTGCTAGGTTTGCTTGGGACTGATGCACATCAAAAGCTGGGAATGCAGGTAGACAAGCCATGGTGAGCACTGATGGTCTTGTGGCACTGAAATACCTTTAGCTGATGAATGAACGCTTCCTCGTCGCCAATTGTAGTGTTGTAGTGCAGATGACGATAGATCCAGAAGCACACACTGATATGCTGAACTGCTCAGTCGAGCGGCCATACTTTAATGAATCTCTTCCCTTTCCCAGCTCCCCCTTCTCCTGCCACAGCTCCTCCTCTATCTTACATCACTGTTACTAGGCAGAACACAAACAGGGGAGACACAAGCAAACTACAGAAGATATAACAACATTACACCTGTCACTCCCAAAACGCCTCATAAGCTATTAAAACATGTCCCTACAGCATATTATCACTTATCCTACACTTCTTTTTGCTCAGAAATACAAGTAGTGAAAATGTAGAAAAATGTTATTAAACTCACCCATTATCCATGTTAATGAGCGGTGGCTATATTCATAGTCACCCAGGCGGGCTCTCCTCCTCATAATATCATGCCTTAATAGGCGTGATCTTGAACACAGAATCTATTCAGCGCCTCCCCGTTCTCCTCTGTGCTGGTGGGGCTGTAATGCGGCTGTAATGAATCGATTCGCGTCATTTCCGGCATCGGGTGACGTGCAAACACCCGCACCGCTCTGTTATGCCTTCAGCACGAATGTGCAATGCGGTGCTTGAAGCTAACAGAGCAGCCCGGGTATATACACGTCACCCGATACCGGAAATTACACGAATCGCGTCATTACAGCCGCATTACAGCCCCGCCAGCACAGAGGAGAGCGGGGAGGCGCTGAATAGATTCTGTGTTCAAGATCACGCCTATTAAGGCGTGATATTATGAGGAGGAGAGCCCGCCTGG
Source organism: Allobates femoralis (assembly GCA_033576535.1). Taxonomy (NCBI): domain Eukaryota; kingdom Metazoa; phylum Chordata; class Amphibia; order Anura; family Aromobatidae; genus Allobates; species Allobates femoralis. The sequence goes on from JARQOC010000006.1 coordinate 104,070,559, forward strand.
GTGACTATGAATATAGCCACCGCTCATTAACATGGATAATGAGTGAGTTTAATAACGTTTTTCTACATTTTCACTACTTTGCATTTCTGAGCAAAAAGGAGTGTAGGATAAGTGATAATATGCTGTAGGGACATGTTTTAATAGCTTATGAGGCATTTGGGGGTGACAGGATCCCTTTAAGCAGTGATGTTTCCAATATAGTTCCTTTTTGTGGGTTCTGCTGATTTGGCACCTCCAGGGCTCTGATATTAAAGCCCACAAGCTAAAATGGAATCTAAGAGCCAAGTCATGCTTCTTTCCATCCTGATCCCTGCTGTGTGCTCAAACAATGGACACCTGATGAAGGCGGAGTTTACCGCCGAAACGCGTCGTTAAGACCCCTTGTGGTGTAAAGTAAAGGAAAGTACTTTAATTTATCCCTCTGTCTCCTTTTTATTACTCTCTTACACATTGCATCCAGCCCTAGGGCGAGCGGAGGGCTGCTACACATCTTAGGAGACGTTCAACTACACTGAGCGCTGGAGAACCTGTGGTGACGTCATCCCACGTGGTGTATCACGTGACCGCAATCCTGCACCGTCAGATCCCCAGCACCAGCACCCTGCTTAATACAGCGTTCAATCACGGAGTTATGCCCGCTGCATAATCTCCACAGGTGAGCGACTTACATAAAGCTCACCCAGCTAATCACCAGGACTTCACTAGGAGCGCCCCTCTGCTCTCTTTTCTCCTATTCATTAATAGCTTATGAGGCATTTTGGGGGTGACAGGATCCCTTTAAGCAGTGATGTTTCCAATATAGTTCCTTTTTGTGGGTTCTGCTGATTTGGCACCTCAAGGGCTCTGATATTAAAGCCCACAAGCTAAAATGGAATCTAAGAGCCAAGTCATGCTTCTTTCCATCCTGATCCCTGCTGTTTGCTCAAACAATGGAGTACAATTACAGGGTGGGCCATTTATATGGATCCACCTAAATAAAATTGAAAAGGTTGGTGATATCAACTTCCTGAAATTGCTACATGATTTAGATATCCAGTGGCATTGAAGTTTCCATTGATGAAGAATTGCCCCACTATCTTTGTACCCCATATACCACACCATACCATCAAATTTTGTGTTCCAGCAGTCTTGGAGGGATCTATCCACTGTGGGTTAGTGTAAGACCAATAGCGGTGCTTTTTTTTGTTAACGTCACCATTCACAAAAAAGTTTACCTCATTACTCATCTGAAGGCAATTATCTATGCTGTGGAGATACGACATGTGCAGCATCTGAAACAACGGTTACTCGAAGCTTGTGCTAGCATTTCTTCTGCTGTGTTGCTATCACTGTATCAAGAGTGGGAGAAGAGGGTTGCATTGACAATCCAACACAATGGGTAGCACTTTGAACACATTCTATATGTGCTTATAAACTTGTAAATAACTCATGAAAGAATAAAGTTACGTTAAAACCAAGGACACCATTGTTTCTCTTGTGAAATTCTCAATAGGTTTGATGTGTCATATGACCCTCTTCCCATTGAAAAAAATAAAGCTGGATCCAAAATGGCTGACTTCAAAATGGCCGTCATAGTCATCACCCATCTGGAAAAGTTTTCCCCCTTCCATATACTAATGTGCCACAAACAGAAAGTTGATATCACCAACCATTCCCATTTTATTTAGGTGCATCCATATAAATGGTCCACCCTGTATAGATATGGGGTACCACTAAAACAGTATTTTAGCTTTAAAAATTAATTTTTGTTTTTATATAGTTTTGTGAATCACCTGCAGGTTAAAAATTTTTAGTTCATCACTAGATAAACTCCTTGAGGGGTTTAGTTTAATAAAATGAGGTCACTTGTATAGGGCTTCTACTGTTTTGGTATTTCAGGTGTAGAGATGACCGAAATTTGCCAGATCATGTTCGCCAATTTCAAATTCGGCACAAACAATGATGATTTGGTTCGTGATCAGAAACCCGAGCAATTTACAAAAAAATTGGCAAACGTTGCTTTGTTCAGGAGAAAAAGTTCAAAATTTAAAATGGCCCTAAAACTTTTGCTGATTGTTCAGGGCCAAAATACTTGCCAAAAGACCCGCTGGCTGGGAACAACACCTAACAATATAGTGTTCCCACCCATCAGATCTACCGTTTTTTCAACCTGTTGAATTTTTTGAGCTTTAAAAGAATTTTTTAAGCTTCCTGGACTTTGCAGGTGTTTTGACACCTACAGGTTGTGAATTTTGGAAACAGTGCCCAATGTGGCAGCAACTGTGAAGTCCAGGAACCTTACAATGTCCTTTAACCATCTGTTTAAAGGAACACTCTCAGATCATTTTTCAGTATGATACTAATATTATCCTTGAATAGTGCCTGGGCAGACCTTTAAAAAAATGTAAAATCATTATTTTACCCTTTGTAGTTTCTTTACTATGAGCATTTTCAGACCTTGCAGGGAGCTCCTGCATTAGTCCTGTCCATAATAAGCACAGACAATTAGTCCAGCTGTGTTAAACTGTTAATTTATTATGTACACATTCTCAGCAGTTCTCTCCTCCATCCCCCCTCCACCCTTTGCTCTTTATCAGGTTTCACTTTCAGGAGCTTCTGTTGAGGACATGGAGGGAGAGAGCCATTGCAGGTGCCTTACCTGATATAGGAAAGGTATTTATTCCATTTATTTCTCTAAGCAGATATCCTGATGTGCTGTGACAGATTCTTTGATTTATTTGAACTCTTGCTTGGCTGCAAACACAGAGAGCAGAGAGGAGGATACAGCACCCCTTTCAGATGTCCTGTGCAGTGATGTGAACATGTAACATGAATATTCATCCTATGGGGAGTGGACACCAGAGAACAAAGTGGATCTTTCATTGTGATTAACATATGAAATGGATCTCATTACTTGAAGATTACAGAGGTTAGGAGGGAAATATACGGTAAATAAAATAAATACATGAATAGAGAGAGCATTGAGAAAGGAATTAGAAAATGATAACAGTTCCTCAGATGGAAGGAGGAGGAAGGAGCTTGGATGTGGCTCCGAAACGCGTAGGAAGGAGGAATAAAGGAAGTTTTTGATTTGAAGCACTGCCTTCCTTGTGATCTTTCGTGGCACTGCAGCGCGGACCGTGGTACACCCATTCCTAACTACAGATAACAGTTATATATACATTTTTGACCTGACAGATTCCCTTCAAGAGAGCTTAATACAGTTGTGGCCAAAAGTATTGACACCCCTGCATTTCTGTCAGATAATACTCAGTTTCTTCCTGAAAATGATTGCAATCACAAATTCTTTGGTATTATTATCTTCATTTAATTTGTCATCAATGAAAAAACACAAAAAGAATTGTCCGAAAGCCAAACTGGATCTAATTCCACACCAAACAAAAAAAAGAGGGTGGACAAAATTATTGGCACTGTTAGAAAAATCATGTGATGCTTCTCTAATTTGTGTAATTAACAGCACCTGTAACTTACCTGTGGCACCTAACAGGTGTTGGCAATAACTAAATCACACTTGCAGTCAGTTGACATGGATTAAAGTTGACTCAACCTCTGTCCTGTGTCCTTGTGTGTACCACATTGAGCATGGAGAAAAGAAAGAAAACCAAAGAACTGTCTGAGGACTTGAGAAACCGAATTGTGAGGAAACATGAGCAATCTCAAGGCTACAAGTCCATCTCCAAAGACCTGAATGTTCATGTGTCTACCGTGCGCAGTGTCATCAAGACGTTAAAAGCCCATGGCACTGTGGCTAACCTCCTTAGATGTGGACAGAAAAGAAAAATTGACAAGAGATTTCAATGCAAAATTGTGCGGATGGTGGATAAAGAACCTCAACTAACATCCAAATAAGTTCAAGCTGCCCTGCAGTCCGAGGGTACAACAGTGTCAACCCGTACTATCCGTCGGTGTCTGAATGAAAAGGGACTGTATGGTATGATACTCAGGAAGACCTCACTTCTTACCCCGAGACATAAAAAAGCCAGGCTGGAGTTTGCCAAAACTTACCTGAGAAAGCCTAAAATGTTTTGGAAGAATGTTCTCTGGTCAAATGAGACAAAAGTAGAGCTTTTTGGGCAAAGGTATCAACATAGAGTTTACAGGGGAAAAAAAAGAGGCATTCAAAGAAAAGAACACGGTCCCTACAGTCAAACATGGCGGAGATTCCCTGATGTTTTGGGGTTGCTTTGCTGCCTCTGGCAATGGACTGCTTGACTGTGTGCATGGCATTATGAAGTCTGAAGACTACCAACAAATATTCAGCAAAATGTAGGGCTCAGTGTGAGAAAGCAGGGTCTCCCTCAGAGGTCATGGGTCTTCCAGCAGGACAATGACCCAAAACACACTTCAAAAAGCACTAGAAAATGGTTTGAGAGAAAGCACTGGAGACACCTAAGGTGGCCAGCAATGAGTCCAGACCTGAATCCCATAGAACACCTGTGGAGAGATCTAAATATGGTTGTTTGGAGAAGGCACCCTTCAAATATCAGGGATCTGGAGCAGTTTGCCAAAAAAGAATGGTCTAAATTTCCAGCAGAGCATTGTAAGAAACTCATTGATGGTTACCGGAAGCGGTTGATCGCAGTTATTTTGGCTAAAGGTTGTGCAACCAAGTAGTAGGCTGAGGGTGCCAATACTTTTGTCTGGCCCATTTTTGGAGTTTTGTGTGAAATGATCAATGTTTTGCTTTTTGCTTCATTCTCTTTTGTGTTTTTTCATTTAAGACAAATTAAATGAAGATAATAATACCAAAGAATTTGTGATTGCAATCATTTTCAGGAAGAAACGGAGTATTATCTGACAGAATTGCAGAGGTGTCAATAGTTTTGGCCACAACTGTATGTTTTATGGGGGGGACTATTTTTCATTTTTTTATTTTATTATTTTTTTTTATTATTTTTTTTATGGAGAACAAACCTTTATTATTGCAGAGGGTCGCCAGCGTGCAAGGCCATCGCCTCTACACTTATGTGATAGCAATTCATATAAAAATAGCATATGGCCATTATTAGCTTCACATACATGGTCTTAAAGGTCTGTTCACACTCATTAAACAACATGCTATGGATATTGCTTCTTGAAAATGTGCAATCACTTTATTTCATTTCATCCCATGCATTTAAAATACTGATTTTTGGCATGTGCACAAGTGTGCTATATGTATCATTAATATTGGACCTGTCTGTGCATTGCTACCCACAAGTCTTATTCAACATTCCAGATGAATTGGTCCTGAGCTGAATAAACTATTTTCGTTTTCCTATTTGTCCTCCAAATATGCTAGGCTTCAATAATCACTCCACCCAACCACAAGCCCCAGTGTTTCCAGTGGCTTGGAGAATGTGATTTGTAAGTCAGGTGCCTACTGCAGCCCAGCCCGTGGAGGGGTTAATGAGAAGCTAGGCAACAAATCTGTGCAAACAATAATATCCTGTAAGCGACTGTATCATGGCACTAAGAGAGACGGGTTCCTAGGCAACGCAAAGAGGCGTCACCACAGAGCCTGACACCATCTTGGCAGTGCCATACAATGCAGCTACACTGTGCTACTGTGTGCCTGCAGTACGCAATTTGGCTACGTAATGGATCCACCTCAAGACATTCCAACTCTGGAGGAAGTGATCTTCCTCACTACCACTGGGGCAGAGGGTGCTTAAGCACCAAAACTGGAGAAGCCTTCAAAGGACTTGGACACATATTTGACGCGGAAGCTCCACCCCATTACCCGCATTGAACCTCATATACAGCGAGGTCAGGATCCAGCACTGGCTTCATATGCCAGAGGAGGTCCTGTGGAGGTCACAGTCAGGAGGTGAGCCGTTCCCCATGCCAGCCGGGAGCAGAAGATGTCACACTCAGGAGTATCTTGCAGCATGCCTGGCGTTATTACACCTGTAGCTGGTGCAGCAGCCGGTGGATCAACAAATCCAGTGGGATGATGAGGAGGACGAGGAGGAAGAGTAGGAGGTAGAAGGGCCAGAAAGCCTTGTGCAGTGCCTGTTGTTCCACCATATGGTGGATGCAGTCACTGGTCTTTCCCCCATATGATGGGACTACTTCAGCATTTATTTGGATTTCATTATTATTTTTTTATCTAATTATTTTTTACATCCTTTTTTGAAGATGTTGGATTGAATGGGAATCTTTAAACAAATGGATTTTAATTAAATAAAAAAAAGATGAAAGAGGAATGTATGTGGGCCATTTTTCAAATAAAATATTTATTGCTGTGGTTATCTGTGTCCTTACTGACTTGGTTAGTAATATCAGATATCTGATTAATGCCTTAGCATTACTAATCTCTGGCCTTGCTGCCAGCTGACATTACCCAGCTGGCATCAACTCAAAAAACCATTACACTGTTTGCAAATGCATCTGGGTAGAGAGAGAGCAAGAGTGAATCGCCAGGAGTGGCGCATCCAATGGGGGTGTCATTCCTGGGGTGGCTGCGACCTGCTAATTTTTTTTCAATGGTTTAAAATCTTTTAAGCTTTTAAAGATTACTCAACTTTTCAGCTTGTCAAGTGGGAGGGTGGATGGATGCATAGATGGATATAAAGTACAGATTGAATTAAAGATAGATGGAAAAAATAGATTTACAGATAGATGTCAAACAGCTATATAATGTCCCACCCCCTATATATTGTAAGCTTGCACCCCTTACTACCTTTCATGTTGCACTAAAGGATGTTTCAGCATTGTATTTAGCTTTAAACATCTTATTAATGAAATAAAAAGCTGTGGAGTACCTCATATTTTTCTTCGCCTGCTAGGGTACATCAGACAGCTGCAGCCTGCAGACCATAGTGTAGTTTCCAAAATGTGGTCACTTGTGGGGGGTTTCTACTTCTTAGGTACCTTAGGGGCTCTGCAATGCGACATGGTGCAATTTGAGCTAAATTTTTTGTTCCACAAATTAAATATTGTTCCTTCTCTTCTGCGCCCTCCCCTTTATCCAATCTGAACTTTTTGATTACATGAGACATATCGCCGTACTCATATGGAAGTGGATAACAGACTGTGCAGTTCACTTTTTGGTGTTATCTCTTGTAAAAGTGATGGTACCTTTACACACCGCTACAGAAGGTTGGAAACAACCGGGTGTCGGAGACAAATGTATCTTGCACCGTCAAATCAACCCGAGGTAGCGACGTGTAAACTAGGTTGTTGCCACCCGTCACTGTGCAGTGCTCTAAAACAGGTTGGTTTCAACCCGATGGTAGCGGCATCTAAATGAGGTACAGTAAGGTTTTTTCATCACCTAGTTAACTCCCTGGGGCGTGACACAGCTTCCGGGAAACCGCCCCCCTTCAGCGATCATTGATAGAAGCTCCTGCGTTACGATTGGTTGTCGCTGCATAGGGCGGCATATTTAAGGAGCTGACCAGTCACATTACACATTTGCTATAGCATCATGTATTAGCCAGCCTTCCTGCGCTGGCTGGCCAATCATGATGCTATTGCATTGTCCAATCATCGTACGAGCGTCTCGTAATCCACAACTCTGGCACGCCTATGTGTTGTCCCTGCTGCACCAGGTCCTCCCATATTACCTTCTGTAGCGGCGTGTAAATGAGGGACGGTGCTCTATAGAATGTAACTTGTGGCACCCGGCGGTGCCTCCAGAGATAGATTAAACCTTCTGTAAAGCACCTTGTAGCGGCGTGTAAAGGCGATATCGGGTACAGTTTGCAACCGTTGGAACGTGCTCGTGCATGTGAGACAACCAGTTGTTTCCAACCTTCTGTAGCGGCGTGTAAAGGTACCATGAGAGATGTGCTGCTAAAGTAACATTTTCGTGAAAAATGAAAATGATCAATATAACAACCTAATGTTATCAAATTGTGTGTAGTACTTGTTTGTTCAATATGCTCCCTATACTTCTAGATTGGGTGTAGCTCCCAATATGGGGTCAGTTATCGAGTGTTTCTACTGATTAGGCACCATAGGGGCCCTGCAAATGCCGCTGGGTGCATGCAATCTATTTCAGTTCCAAAATTGCACTTTACCTTCCAAGCCCTCCTGTTTGTCCAAGCACAGGTTTATGACCACATATTGGTTAATACTGCACTCAGAAGAAACTGGGTAACTAATTTTGAGGTCTATATTGTTATGCTATCCCTTGTAAAAGTGTAACAAATGAGGCTAAAGCCACATTTTAGGGGTGATTTTTTTTCATTCCATTTTGCATTAATTCCCATGTAGCACCTGAAGGGTTAGAAACTTTCCTGACATCAGTTTTAAAGTATTTGAGGGTGCATTTAAAAAAAAAAAGTATAACTTTTGGGAAGTTTTCAATGTCCATGTTTTCAAAGTCCATTAAAATCTGAATAGGTCCTTTCTTGAAGAAATGAAAAGTTGCTGCTAAAGGTTTAACACTTCTAACACCCTAGCAAAATAAAATACTGTCTGCAGTTGTAGAGTAGACATATGGGAAAAGTTATGTATTAATTATTTTGTGTGGCATATGTGGCGCCCCACTACGTAGGTGCCATAAAAGGGGTACTGCACCCAGAAAAGCGGTGTAGTACTCCACTGTGGTACTACACAATGGTCACAAGATGGAGCCCTAGAGCTGACACCCACACACTAGAACAGTAGGTGGGAGGGAACCCTGGGAGGATATATAGTGACCTCTGGGGGGAACTAGAGAGATCTTAGACAGTGAGTGAGAGGAGTTGGAGTGAGTCGGAGGGAACCAGGCAGCAAGCCTGAAGGAGACAGAAGGGCTATCTCGGCTGAGAGGTCCAGGAGGGAAAGATCAGAAAGAAAGAAAGAAAGAAAGAAAGAAAGAAAGAAAGAAAGAAAGAAAGAAAGAAAGAAAGAGAAAGAGAAAGAAAGGAAAAAGAAAGGAAGAAAGAGAGGAAAAACGCAGAAGCAGAGTTCACTCTAAGAAGGAGATTAAGTAACAGTAGAGTTTGCCCTGAAAGGAAGGAAACCGGGTACCGGAACCCGCACCTGTGAGTTCTCTAAGTCTCACAGAAAATCCGTAAAACAGGGATATTGCAAATACGGCCCTGACTCCCACAGATCCCACGAGAGGGAAGCGAGGACCAGCAAGAAGCTGCAGTCCAGAACAGAAGGTTGACCTGGCGGGTACAAGGGAGGCGAAGAAAGTAGAAACAGCAGGAGGCCAGATTATCTACAGGAGATCAGGCTTCAAACACTGGGAACAGAAAAGAAGGAAAGGAACATAAAGGAGGGTTCCATCTTAAGTCAAAAATCCCAATTGCAGCCTGGAGCATTCGCCAATTTACCATCTAATGAACTGTTTAACTGTAAGGCTGAAAGGAAGCGTTGGTGCTTCAATTTAAACAACATTGGGAACTCAGAAACTGGTTGGAAGGTCACTACCACATGAATGTTCAAAACCAATTTGATACATCAGGTTTTTGGAAACGTGTAAATCTCTCTCTCCTAAAAACCAGCCTCTCTAATGCTTACTTTCTAATGAGGCTTTAGAGCCGGAGTATCTGTATTTGGTGACATTTTCCCATGGGATGACGTTATTTTGAATTCCCCTTGGGTAAAGGTACCGTCTTTCCCCGAAAGTAAGACCGTGTCTTATATTTTTTTGGGGGCCAAAAGTGGCCCCCTGTCTTACTTTCGGGGGGGGGGGGGGGTCTTATATTGGCAGCCCCAGCCACTCCAGCCTCCCATCCACACACACCCACCCACCCTACACTTACAAACACATACACATACACACACACGCACACACTTACAAACATACACACATACATACACACACACATAGACATACACACACACAAATATACACACACACATACACTTACAAACACACATACACTTACAGACAAACATACACTTACAAACACACACACATACACATACACAACTGCTTCTTACCAGCTCCCCTGGCCTTCAGTGTGGCTCCTTGCTGTCCCCCAGAGTGTCCAGGCTCCTCCAGTGTCCTGCAGCTGCAGCCGCGCTGGTGCAGATAGGGTTAATCACAGCCTAACATGCTGTGTGCCCTTGCTGAATTCTGCCCAGCCTGACATCACAACAGCCCGGCTCGAGCTCTGATTGGCTCCCAGGAACCAGTGGGCGCGGCTAGATGACGAGCCCACAACGTCATCTGGCCGCGCCCACTGCTTCCTAGGAGCCAATCAAAGCTGGAGCCGGGCTGCTGTGACTTAAGGCTGGGCACACAGCATGTTCGGCTGTGATTAACCCCGTCTGCTCCAGCGCGGCTGCAGCTGCAGGCCACTGGAGGAGCCTGGACACACAGGGGGACAGGTACTGGCCTCATATTCCCCAGCGCCCCCCCCCACGGCGGCCTTACTTTCGGGGGGGGGGCCTTATATTAACAGACCCCCCCGTTCCCCCTACCCTGCCTTACTTTCGGGGGGGTCTTAGTTTCGGGGAAACACGGTATAATGACCTCTCTTGTTTCTGGAGACATGTACATACTGTATCTTGTGTAAAGTTCTCAAATGTGTATATACAGTATGTGTATATGTTTGTCTAATCTGTGGGTCGTATATATTTTAACTTTTTGATATGAATAAAAGAAAAACATTTTAACGCTAATAAGTTGGTATCACTTGGTTTTGACATACATCAACAGACTCAGCAGATGGCGTCATGAAGATATCTTGTAAATAATCCCCTGTAAATACATCCCCATTTTTCAGTTGACCCCCAGGGCCACGGCTTCGGGATGGCCACCCGTGACTTCCCTGACTGAAAGAGAGCCGAGTACCCGATAGCTCTGGGTGCGTGTCAACTTCTGGCGTCACAAACAGGATCCCGTGCCCGGTACCACTGGGTACTGTGTGCTTTGAATTGGACTTAAAATTGACTTCTATTGACTTTTCTGACTTTGCCCGGTGCCAAGATGGATTCCCGCCATTGCCGCGTGGGGACCCAAGATGGCGCCGACGCCATGGAGTAAACAACATGTGCAGGCCCGGGGGAGTGCCTCAGCCCCGAGAAGAAGGAGGCCAGAGGTGCGAAAAAGTGTGGCCGCTCTGATTGCCATCAATCAATCAGGGGGGCGGCCCACAGGAAGTTCCAGGGGAATGCCCGCCCATTGTTGTACAAACCGGAAGAGAAGGACAGATGCCATCAGTCTTCTTCATACCCGGCAGCATGGCAGCACCCCGATGGAGAGACATCGTCCGTGAGCTGGAGGAGCAGACCCGCGCCGAGCAAGGTGATCCTGCAGCTGCGTCCTTACTCATGCTAGAGGAGGATGTAGACTACTGGCGGGAAGCTTTCACCCGGCTCCGGTAGGAGATGGAGCAGACGACAGCATGGGTGTGCCGGAGATGGAGTGCGGAGAGGACGCATGAATTGGCAAGAAGGACGGCCCACGATGTGCGGGAAGCAGAATTCGACGTTCAGAGCCGTGGAGAAGTACAAAGCCTCCCTTTCATCACCAGCAGAGACTCGGGACATAGGGACGCAGACGGAGCCCCCAGCACCACCACCGCACCAGACCAGCAGCAATCTCCAGCTGGAGACTGCCTTCGTTTCTGCACGGGACAAATCCTGCTAGATGTGGAGCCCATGTAATTATTTTTCTGAAAAATCAATAAAACAATCCTAAAAAAGGGACTGCATCTTTATTAACCCCTCGCCCATGGTCCAGGGGTTAATAAAGATGCAGTCCCTTTTATTTACATTGTTTTATGGATTTGTCAGAAAAAAATTTCACGTGGGCTTCGCCGTATTTCTGGAACCAGCCGGATCCAGCAGGCAGCGACGGCTGCCCCCAACCCCCAGGTGCCTATTTGTACCTGGCCAGACACAAGAATATAGGGGAGCCCTTTTTTTTATTATTTCATGAATTTCATGAAATAATAAAAAAAAAATGCGTGGGGCTCCGCACAATTTCTATGTCTAGCCAGGTACAGCTAAGCAGCTGGGGGCTGGAATCCGCAGCGCAGGGAGGCCCAAGCTTTCTGGGCACCCCCCGCTGCAAATTGCAGCCCGCAGCCACCCCAGAAGATGGCGCGTTCATTGAAGCGCCATCCTTTGGCGCTGAACCCCGCTCTTCCAGCGGCCCTGGTGTTGGTGGCACGCTGGGTAATAAAGAGGTTAGGGCCAGCTTTGTATTATCAGCTGGCCCTAAGCCCGAAATTTATGGCGGTCACGCCAATATTAGACATGACCGCCATGAATTTCTATTAAATTGTTTTAAAAAAAACACAACACAGAGAAAATTTTTTATTAGAAATAAAAAAAAAAGCCATTAGGGACTCCATCTTTAATTTAAAAAATCCTCTTCCGTTCGACGCAGTCCAAAACGCGATGTCCTTTCTGCTACATCCCCTGTGCATAGATATAGATGTCTATGCAGAGGGAATGAGCAGACTGAGAACAATCTCAGCTCTGCTACATCATCTATGTGAGCAGGCGGGCTCTAGGACCCTGGAGATGGCAGCCTGCACAGAGAAGACAGCTGGACTCGGATTGCAATGTAACAGCAGTTACTTTGCGAGTTTCCCTGCTGTCACTGGCACAGTAGCCGAGTCTAATGCAAGACAATGGCAATCCTAGTTTTGTCAGCGTTTGCCATTGATTTGCATTGGACTCGTGCGAGTAAACGCTGGGAAACTCGCAGAGTACCGAGTCCTGCGAGTCCCTTACTACTCGCCGAGTAACGAGTCCTAACGAGTAGATTCGCCCATCCCTACCCTTAAGACCTTTTATATTCAACATTGACCCATGTTATGTGTGATAATGAGAAGAGCGGCACACTGGACTGGATAGGACTAAAGATTACCGCTGGGGCCGCATGCTTAAGTTGGTCCCGTTGGGCCAGTGTGAAGAATAATGTGTGTTTTATATGTGCAACGTTTAAAGATGGGCGCCTCCCCGGACGGGAAAGAAACCTTAAATATTCATGCTTGTATATAGTTTGCCCGTTGATGTTGATGATTGCAAAAATATGAAATAAAAATGTTTTTCACTTCCCGAAGGGCAAATGTGATGCTCGGGGACAAGCATGTCCAATCAAGGGGGAGTGTGGCGCCCCACTACGTAGGTGCCACAAAAGGGGTACTGCACTCAGAAAAGCAGTGTAGTACTCCACTGCAATTGGGACAATGGTCACAAGATGGAGCCCTAGAGCTGACACCCACACACTAGAACAGTAGGTGGGAGGGAACCCTGGGAGGATATATAGTGGCCTCTGGGGGGAACTAGAGAGTTCTTAGACAGTGAGTGAGAGGAGTTGGAGTGAGTCGGAGGGAACCAGGCAGCCAGCCTGAAGGAGACAGAAGGGCTATCTCGGCTGAGAGGTCCAGGAGGGAAAGATCCCAGAGAAAGAAAAGAAAGAAAGAAAGAAAGAAAGAAAGAAAGAAAGGAAAAACTCAGAAGCAGAGTTCACTCTATGAAGGGGATTGAGTAACAGTAGAGTTTGCCCCGAAAGGAAGGAAATCGGGTACCGGAGCCCGCACCTGTGAGTTCTCTAAGTCTCACAGAAAATCCGTAAAACAGGGATATTGCAAATACGGCCCTGACTCCCACAGATCCCACGAGAGGGAAGCCAGGACTAGCAAGGAGCTGCAGTCCAGAACAGAAGGTTGACCCGGCGGGTACAAGGGAGGCGAAGAAAGTAGAAACAGCAGGAGGCCAGATTATCTACAGGAGATCAGGCTTCAAACGCTGGTAACAGAAAAGAAGGAAAGGAAAGGAACATAAAGGATTCCATCTTAAGCCAAAAATCCCAATTGCAGCCTGGAGCATTCGCCAGTATACCATCTAATGAACTGTTGAACTGTAAGGCTGAAAGAAAGTGTTCAAGTAAAGTTACCAGGTGAAGTGAAGCTTTGACTCGGCTGCATCCTTTCCATTACAAACTGTTTGCTTTACAGCATCACTGCCCCGGTGGTCCAGTCCCACCTGCGGGGACTATTCCATCCAAGCTGCAATACCACCGACCACCGGAGGACTGTGGCGGCACTGGTGAACATCACCAGACTCAGTAGGTGGCGTTTTGAAGACATCTTGTAAATAATCCCCTGTAAATACATCCCTATTTTTCAGTTGACCCCCAGGGCCACAGCTTCGGGATGGCTACCTGTGACTTCCCTGACTGAAAGAGAGCATGAGAGCCGAGTACCCCATAGCCCTGGGTGCGCGTCACATAGCTCTTTGATTTAAGTGCATAAAAATTGAAAGTTTGAAAATTGCTAAATTTTAAACATTTTCGACCAAATTCCGATGTTTTCACAAATAAACACAAAAAATATTGACCAAAATTTACCACTAAAATAAAGTACAATGTATCACAGAAAACAGACTCAGAATCACCCATTAAAGCTTTTCAGAGTTATTATTTCATAAAGTGACACTGGTCAGATTTCCAAAATTAGGCCTGATCATTAAGGTTTACACACGTGGTCAAAATTGTTGTTACCCCTCGTTTAATGAAAGAAAAACCCACAATGGTCACAGAAATAACTTGAATCTGACAAAAGTAATAATAAATAAGAAAATGAAGAAATGAAAGTCAGACATTGCTTTTCCACCCTGCTTCCACAGAATTAAAAAAAAAATTAAACTCATGAAATATGCCTGGACAGAAATGATGGTGGTCCCTTAACTTAATATTTTATTGCACAACCTTTTGAGGCAATCACTTCAATTTAAATGATTTCTGTAACTGTTAATGAGACTTCTGCACCTCTCCCAGCTATTTTGGTCAACTCCTCAAGAGCAAGTTGCTCCAGTTGTCTCGTGTATGAAGGTTGCCTTTTCCAGATGGCATGTTACAGCTCTATCCAAAGATGCTCAATAGGATTTAGGTTAAGGCTCATAGAAGGTCACTTCAGAATAGTCCAATGTTCTCCTCAATGTTACTCTGTTGCAAGACACATGACCTGCTACTGAGACCAAGCTTTCTGATACTGGGCAGCACATTTCTCTCTAGAATCTCTTGATAGTCTTGAGATTTCATTGTACCCTGCACGGATTCAAGACACCCTGTGCCCAGGGCCGTATTTGGAGTTCCTGCTGCCCTAGGCACTCTCAGTGGCCTGCCGCCCCCCCCCCATCACGGCTCCTCCCCCCCATTGTGGCCCCTCCCCCTGTCATGGCGCCTCCCCCCTGTTGAAGCCCCTCCTCCCGTCATGGCTCCTCCCCCGTTGCAGCCCCTCCCCCGTCACGGACAATCTTCCCATCAGTCGCAGTCTTCCCCCCCAAGCTTTGTGTAGCTTCTACCCGCACATTTCATCATGTAGTACATATAAAAGGTTTGTCCAACCACACTCCAGAGACCTACTGACAGGATGTTTAAATTGTGAGCCCCAACAGGGACAGTGTTGATGATGTATGTAAAATGCTGTGGAGTTCATAGTGTAATATAAGTGCAAAAAATATTATTCTTAAGATGATGTCACAATACCGGGATCAGAGGATCTTGTATTTCAAGGTCAGGGGCTCTCTGATGCCGTGTTGCTGTCTGCCTCGCTGTCGTCCTCTTTTGACACTGCATTGCGGTGGATAAGAGAGCATTAACTGGTTAATAACAAGAAGTATGGAGTGTACTAACAGCCATAAATCCTCCCCGTACCATGTCCACCAGACATTGTAGGATTACTATATGGATTTTATTATTAGGGTACGGACACACTGGCGTGAAACTTGGATGAGTGCAATGTGTGATTTCATCTCATTGCACTCGGACCAATGTTAATCAATCTCTGAGAGCAGATTG
Source organism: Allobates femoralis (assembly GCA_033576535.1). Classification (NCBI taxonomy): domain Eukaryota; kingdom Metazoa; phylum Chordata; class Amphibia; order Anura; family Aromobatidae; genus Allobates; species Allobates femoralis. The sequence goes on from JARQOC010000006.1 coordinate 104,086,247, forward strand.
TCGAGTGTCGGACGCTTTTTTCTCAGCCAGATTCAGGATGAGAAAAAAGTCGCAACATTCTGCGACAGTCTGCGATTCACGACCGAGACTCACCAATGCAAGTCTATGGGTCTGACAAAATCACGGACCGCACACTGACAGCACACGGACCACCCGAGAGGCATCAGTTTTTATTTCACTGATACATTATCATTCTGTTACTGAGAACACTTTAAAATGTTCCTGTAAATGATTCTACAGTAATAGCTGCTGAGGAAAGAACAGATTGCACACGGATGTGATCTGAGAGAAATGTTGGCCACTCGCACAGCAGTTGCCAAATGGACCAAAAACCGATGACACTCATCCGACTCTCCTGGATGAGAAACAGACCGATTGTAAGGCGGCGGGAGACAGTGTACCACCGTGTCCTCAGCTCCGTGCTGTGCATACAGTATACCACCATGTCCTCAGCTCCGTGCTGTGCACAGCTCTGTGCTGTGCACAGTGTACCACCATGTCCTCAGCTCTGTGCTGTGCACAGTGTACCACCATGTCCTCAGCTCTGTGCTGTGCACAGTGTACCACCATGTCCTCAGCTCTGTGCTGTGTACCACCATCTCCCCAGCTCTATGCTGTGCACAGACAGTGTACGGTACACTGTCGGTGCCCAGCACGAAGCTGAGGACATGATGGTACACTGTGCACAGCACGGAGCTGAGGACATCCCAGAAGAGACAGACAGACCACAGACGGGCGGCGGGACAACACTGAGCCCACCTGGAAGAACAACAACACCCAGCACCCAACACACTGCCCAGAAATCATATAGGACAGGCAGGCAGGAGAACTACAACTCCTGGCATGCCACACCCTGCAAACTCAGGAAGGTGGCGGCAGCTGCATGGAGGCAGACACACGGTACAGCCGCCATTATCACCATACACAGCGCCAGCCACAGCCTCAGTCCTTATGCTGCTCCTGTCCTCCTGCACCTCCGTCCTCCTCTCCTCTGCCCCTCCTGCTGCTCCTCTATCCTCCTGCACCCCGTCCTCCTCTCCTGTCCCTCCTGCTGCTCCTCTATCCTCCTACTCCCCCCCCCCTGCTCTCCTCTGCCCCTCCTGCACCCCCCCTGCTCTCCTCTGCCCCTCCTGAACCCCCCCTGCTCTCCTCTGCCCCTCCTGCACCCCCCCTGCACCCCCGTCCTCCTGCACCCCCGTCCTCCTCTGTCCTCCTGCACCCCCGTCCTCCTGCACCCCCGTCCTCCTCTGTCCTCCTGCACCCCCGTCCTCCTGCACCCCCGTCCTCCTGCACCCCCGTCCTCCTGCACCCCCGTCCTACTGCACCCCCTTCCTCCTCTGTCCTCCTGCACCCCCTTCCTCCTCTGTCCTCCTGCACCCCCTTCCTCCTCTCCTGTCCCTCCTGCTGCTCCTCTATCCTCCTACTCCCCTCCTTCTCCTCTCCTCTGCCCCTCCTGCACCCCCGTCCTCCTCTCCTCTGTCCTCCTGCACCCCCGTCCTCCTCTCCTCTGTCCTCCTGCACCCCCGTCCTCCTCTCCTCTGTCCTCCTGCACCCCCATCCTCCTCTGTCCTCCTGCACCCCCGTCCTCCTCTCCTGTCCCTCCTGCTGCTCCTCTATCCTCCTACTCCCCTCCTTCTCCTCTCCTCTGCCCCTCCTGCACCCCCGTCCTCCTCTCCTCTGTCCTCCTGCACCCCCGTCCTCCTCTCCTCTGTCCTCCTGCACCCCCATCCTCCTCTCCTCTGTCCTCCTGCACCCCCATCCTCCTCTCCTCTGTCCTCCTGCACCCCCATCCTCCTCTGTCCCTCCTGCACCCCCATCCTCCTCTGTCCCTCCTGCACCCCCATCCTCCTCTGTCCCTCCTGCTTCCCTCGTCCTCCTCTCCTGTCCCTCCTGCACCCCCGTCCTCCTCTGTCCCTCCTGCACCCCCGTCCTCCTCTGTCCCTCCTGAACCCCCGTCCTCCTGAACCCCCGTCCTCCTCTGTCCCTCCTGAACCCCCGTCCTCCTCTGTCCCTCCTGCACCCCCGTCCTCCTCTGTCCCTCCTGCACCCCCGTCCTCCTCTGCCCCTCCTGCACCCCCGTCCTCCTCTGCCCCTCCTGCACCCCCGTCCTCCTCTGCCCCTCCTGCACCCCCGTCCTCCTCTGCCCCTCCTGCACCCCCGTCCTCCTCTGCCCCTCCTGCACCCCCGTCCTCCTCTGCCCCTCCTGCACCCCCGTCCTCCTCTGCCCCTCCTGCACCCCCGTCCTCCTCTGCCCCTCCTGCACCCCCGTCCTCCTCTGTCCCTCCTGAACCCCCGTCCTCCTCTGTCCCTCCTGAACCCCCGTCCTCCTCTGTCCCTCCTGCACCCCCGTCCTCCTCTCCCCTGTCCCTCCTGCTGCTTGGCTGTCCTCCTGCACCCCGTCCTCCTCTCCTCTGTCCCTCCTGCTGCTTGGCTGTCCTCCTGGACCCCGTCCTCCTCTCCTCTGTCCCTCCTGCTGCTCCTCTTGCACCCCCGTCCTCCTCTCCCTCCTGCTGCTTGGCTGTCCTCCTGCACCCCGTCCTCCTCTCCTCTGTCCCTCCTGCTGCTCCTCTTGCACCCCCGTCCTCCTCTCCCCTGTCCCTCCTGCTGCTTGGCTGTCCTCCTGCACCCCGTCCTCCTCTCCTCTGTCCCTCCTGCTGCTTGGCTGTCCTCCTGGACCCCGTCCTCCTCTCCTCTGTCCCTCCTGCTGCTCCTCTTGCACCCCCGTCCTCCTCTCCCTCCTGCTGCTTGGCTGTCCTCCTGCACCCCGTCCTCCTCTCCTCTGTCCCTCCTGCTGCTCCTCTTGCACCCCGTCCTCCTCCTCCCCTGTCCTCTCCCCTGCTTGCTATCCTTCTGCACCCCAGTCCTCCTCTCCTCTGTCCCCTCCTGCTGCTCCTCTGTCCTTCTGCACCCCAGGCCTCCTCTCCTCCTTGTCACTCCTGCTGCTCCTCTTTCCTCTCTCCTCCTGTCCCCTTGTTTCTGCCTCCTGCCCTCTGTCCTCTTCTTCTCTGTCCCCCTGTTTCTGTCCTTCTGCCCCTCTGTCCCCTGTTCTGTCCTTTCTCCTAGGACCCCTGCGCTCCTTCTCCTCTCCTCCTCTTCCCTGCACAGTTCCCTACACACTTTCCTCACCTGGTGCTGGCTGCAGACATTGGCGGGCTCCCTCTGAGCACAGTGATGCGCCAGCGCCCGCACCAGTCCTCCGTGCCCCGAAGGCGGCTGGCTTCGTTTCCGTGCAGGAGGGCGCGCCTGGTGCCGTGCAGAGCCGCCAGAGCCGCCAGCCGCCAGACGTGCGCAGTACTGGGACGGGAGAGGAGGGAACAGAGCGGGAACTTCAAGTTTCCCCTCCGTGCAGGCCCCTCCTTCTCCTCGTCTCTTCCGGGTCTTCACTGAGGTGGGTGGGGGGAAGGCAGGAGGGGCGGCAGGCGGGGCGCGGCCCTGATGATGAAGGAAGGGGGGGGGGTATGGGGGCGGGGCTTGCGACCCGGTGGCCCGGAGTCGGAAAAAAAAAAAAAAAAAAAAAAAAAAAAAGAGAACACGCTGAGACGCCGCCCCCTATGAGAATGGCCCCGCCCTAGGCACGTGCCTACGAGTGCCTAATGGGAAATACGGCCCTGCCTGTGCCAGATGCAGCAAAGCAGCCCTAGAACATAAGAGTCTCCTCCATGTTTCACAGTAGGGACAATGTGCTTTTCTTGATATGCTTCATTTTTCTGATGGTGAGCATACAGCTGATGTGCCTTGCCAAAAAGTTCAATTTTTGTCTCCATCTGTCCATAGGACATTCCCCAAGAGGATTTGTGGCTTGTCAACATGTAGTTTGGCAATTTCCAGTCTGGCTTTTTTATAATTTTTTCAACAATGGTGTCCTCCTTGGTCATCACTCATGAAGTCCAGTTTGGCTCAAACAATAACGGATAGTGTGATCTGACACTGATGTTCCTTGAGCTTGAAGTTCACCTTTAATCTCTTGAGACGTTTTCCTGGGCTCTTTTGTTACCATTCATATTATCCGTCTCTTTGATTGATCATCAATCTTCCCCCTGCGGCCATGTCCAGGGAGGTTGGCAATAGTCCCATGGATCTTACATTTCTAAATAATATGTGCAACTGTAGTCACAGGAACATCAAGCTGCTTGGAGATGGTCTTATAACCTTGTCCTTTAACATGCTTGTCTATAATTTTCTTTCTAATCTCCTGAGACAACTCTTTCCTTTGCTTCCTCTGGTTCATGTTGAGTGTGGCACACACCATGTCACCAAACAGCACAGTGAGTATCTGTAGCCCTATATATAGGCTCACTGACTGATTACAAGATTGTAGAAAGCTGTGATGCTAATTTGTGGACACACCTTGATTTTACATGTCCCTTTTGTCACATTATTTTCAGGGGTACCATCATTTCTGTCCAGACCTATTTCACGAGTTTATTATTTTTTGAATTCTGTGGAAACAGGGTGGAAAAGCAATGTCTGATGTTCATTTGTTCATTTTCACTGATTTTTTAATTATTATTAGCATTGTCAGATTCAAGTTATTTCTGTGACCATTGTGGGTATTTCTTTCATTAAACGAGGGGTCCAAACAATTTTGACCATATGTGTAAATTGACTCGGTCACCAGGGAGTTAACTGAATTACGTATGTCTAAGGGACCTTTCACATCAGCGTTTTTTTCAAAACGCGGCAGATGCGGTGGAAAAAACGCATCTGCCGCGATTACCGCATACCGGCTGCACTTGCGGCACGGTTGCGGCGCGGTTGCGTTAAACGCTATACAAGGTATAGGCAGACTTGCGGCAGGTGCGGCAAGTGCGGTTTTGGCACCTGCGGCAGGTGACAGCATTTGTTTTCACGGCCGCACCTGCCGCAAGTCCGCCTATACCCTGTATGGCGTTTACCGCAACTGCGCCGCAACCGTGCCGCAAGTGCAGCCGGTAAGCGGTAATCGCGGCAGATGCGTTTTTTTCACCGCATCTGCCGCGATTTGAAAAAAACGCTGATGTGAAAGGGCCCTTAGGCTGCTTTCACATCAAAGCAACTGCCGCAATGACCGCATAACGGCTGCACTTGCGGTTTACTTGCAGCAAGCCCCATAGAATGTTTATGCTGGCTTGCGGCAGGTGCGGCAAGGGCGGTATTGGCACTTGTGGCAGGTGCGTCAGCGAAAAAAAAAAAACGGGTTTTTTTCGTGGCCGCACTTGTTGCAAGTGCCAATACAGCACTTGCCACACCTGCTGCAAGCCAGCATAGACATTCTATGGGGCTTGCCGCAAGTAAACCGCAAGTGCAGCCGTTATGCGGTAATCGCGGCAGTTTCGGGTTTTTCACCGCAACCGCAGACATTTGGTAGGGTTTGCCTGCCTCTGTTGCACCTGGTGTGTGTGTCTTCCTCATCTCTCCTCCATGGTTGCTCAAGGAACTATGTCCCCTGCCACCAGCATTGTAGCATGGGAATTTTTGTACTTATTATTTTAATAGGGTTTATGATGTTGCACCATTTTACTAGTTCTCTTCACCGCAGGAACGAGCAATGACAAGTCCTCCTTGTATTTTAGGTCAAGAAAGGTGAACAACCAATAATCAGTATTGGCCGATATGCGTATAATATGAGGGTCACTGGAAAAGCTGCAGGACATAAAGTCAGCCATAGCAGACTGTCTTTTCACCAATAGAAGATGTACCATTTATAAAGTATGGGTATGTTCAGAAAATATAGACCTGTTAGAAAATCACCATTGCAGTCAACAGGCCTATGAAAAAAACTGATAGCACATTTGTAACATACTAGTAATGTCTGTTTTTTTCCTGTCTAGTCAGTAAAAGAAGCTTTGAAAGGTTTGGAATGTAACACTAATGGTAAAAAGATACATTTACTAAAAATGAATGAAAATAGGTTAAATAAAACGGATCAAAATGTATCCAATTTTTTAAATGCCTAAACCCCTAACATGTTAATGAGACTGTTCTCAGATTTGATCATCCAAGTATGGCGGCCGTCACACGCAACGATTTCTTGCCCGATATCGTTTAAGCGATCTCCTTTTTGATCGCTTAAGCGATATCGGGCAAGAAATCGTTGCATGTAATCAAGCGATTTACGATGTGAAATCGCTTGATCGTGACATCGCTGATCTGAGCTCCGGAGCTCAGATCTAGCGATGAACGATGTCACGATCTGCTTCATCGTGGTGTTTAACACCACGATGAGCGATCTCCCAGCGGCAGAGCCTATGCTGGGAGATGGTAACTATGATACACGTCGGGTAACTAAGCGGCGAGCGGCGCCTAGTTACCCGATGTGTACCATAGTTACCAGCGAGATCGCGGATCCACATCGCTGGTGAGTCTGTCTGTGTGACATCTCACCAGCGATGTGAGCGATATTGTAAGCGATTGCGCGTGCACGTGATCGCTTACAATATCGCTAGAGATATCTCAGCGTGTGACGGCCGCCTTATATTTATTTAGATTTCAGAGCCACACCTTAAATTTTGCACCAAATATCTGCAAATAGTTTCTTTTCTTTGATGAATGACTCATTGGACCAGTCACAATGCAGCGAGCGGCGTCTCCTGAGCTCCGTCCATTAGTTGATAATATGCTTTTTTACATTACATCTGACCTTGATAGAAAGCTGTTAAAACAAGCACTGCCTAGATTTCTGCTAGGAAGTATAAAACATGATGTTTGCTGCCCTAATATTAGCTGTGATGTACTGTTATATTTCATGTCCATTTAGATAATACATCTTACTGGAATTATAGGTCTATAAATGAACAGGCTCAAGTCAATTAAATTTGTGTAATGGATAATAAAATAAGAATTAAGCAGTTTACAGACGGCATTGCGTGCTAAATTGATTATGATCATTTAATTGTAGAAGCAAATGGCCCTATACCTAAACTAACAAAAGGGGCATAATCATAATATGAATTTCTCTTAAAGGGAAGCTATCATCAGAAAATGTTTAATAGGTACAAATATTTATTCCGGCCCAGCGCTATCTGCTACCCCTTATCAATGGCGTACAAAAGGACGTATTCACAGGTATAGTTAACCCTTAATTGGGGTGTTTATCAGTCAAAAATTACAAATAAAATTTGAACCAATTTTACACTACACTCTCCGGGAGAACAGTAACCCAGACAAGAATTATTAAAATAATTAAAAAGTAAAGTTCAAAAATTAGAATAATTAAAATGTCTTACAAATCTATACTTGGTAAGAAATGTATAATAATAATGCTACACAGGTAAGTACCCTTCGGATGTGAGGGTCCGCTGGTGAGAACTGATCTGGACACTCATGGTGACTCACTGATGTCCTAAAAGTAATGTAAATGTAAAGAGTCAGTGCTAATTATGTACGCACCTGTTTATTTGAACCGGTGTTATCTTAATATTTACCTTAAGTTTTATTGGTCAACTTGATGGTACGCTTCAAATGTCATGGCAGAGAAATGCTAGAAGATGGAATCATAACTTTTTAGTACAATGCTGTAGTTGTAATATTAATTACACAGCTGTGGGATATTGGGTTACCTTTACTAGTGGATCAGGCTTTTTAAGTCTTGAGATTGTGCTTCTCTAGGCAAACCTTGAAAGTGCTAAAAAATGGAACAAAACCTTTTAATACAATGATATGGTGGTGACTCTTACCAGCATCTGTGGAATAGTGGGTTTACTTTCAAGGGTAGACCAGGGTTTGAGTCTTAGGAGTGTGCCACCCCCCGCCCAACCTGACGCATCACCGTGACGTTGGACATGACACGACGGATGACGCGACGGGTCAGGTGACCATTTTTAGCACTTTCAAGGTTTGCCTAGAGACGCATAATCTCAAGATTTGAAAAGTCTTATTATCCACTAGTAAAGGTAACCCAGTATCCCACAGCTGTGTAATTAATATTACCACTAGAACATTGTACTAAAAGGTATTATTCCATCTTCTAGCATTTCTCTGCCATGACACTTGAATATTTGAAGCATAGCTGGTTTGACATATACCATCAAATTGACCAATAAAACCTAAGGTAAATATTAGGATAACTCCGGTTCAAATAAACAGGTGCGTACATAAGTAGCACTGGCTCTTTACATTTACATTACTTTTAGGGCACCAGAGAGTCACCACGAGTGTCCAGATCAGTTCCCACCAACGGACCCTCACATCCGGAGGGAACTTACCTGTACAACATTACTATTATACATAGCTTATCAAGTATAAATTTGTAAGACATTTTAATTTAATTGTTTAAGTTTACTTTTTAATTATTTTATTAATCCTTGTTTGGGTTTCTGTTCACCAGGAGATTGTAATGTAAAATTGGTTCAATATTTATTTGTAATTTTAGACTAATAAGCATCACATCTAAGGTTTAACTACACCTGTGAATATGTCCTTTTGTACGTCATTGAAAAGGGGTAGCGCTGGGCCTCAATAAATATTTGTACCTATTAAGCAATTAATCCAGAAGGCGCTCACATGGTACTCTTCCACGGCCTTCTAGCAGCAACCCTTTGGCTAGCACCCCTATGACCCCCTTGTGAACAAGCTAAACGTGAAACGTGCGTCTAGGAGAGGCAGCCACAAGCAGGTAGCTATTTTCTGACCCTATCCATTGCCCTGATTGTACTTTGTTGGTAACCACTTGGTTTATATATGCGTTGGGGTATGTGGCAATGTTATACCTAGGTGGGCTATTTGGCCAGGAGACATAATTATTGGTTTCCATGCACCTTTGTGTTATACCTTGATGGGGGTCCTGCTTGTGTGGCTGCTTGTAACATCTTTGCTGTGAGCTGATATATGTTTTCAATAAAGTTGTTCTGATTATGCAGTATTTTGGCCTTACTCCTGGTCTTTTTCTATGAAGTTTCTTATGGTTGGAGGGCCTTATAATTAATTTTCTTTGGTCAAGTATATGAATTTATTTTTAAGTGGCATAGCAGCTTGGACTGGTAAGTTGGTAACCCCGCACACACACCCAATACATTCCTCGATCCAAAGTTCAAGTTACTTCATGTCTGGCAATGCGATAGCAGGAGGAGTCAGGTGGAGGGTGGAGAGTTAGGAAGGAGCCAGGTAAGGGGTGGAGGAACAGGAACTAAACCAAGGAACTCCAAGTTAGTGGGAGGAGAGTGGAGGGAAGAGCACCTAGAGAGAGACACCCAGCAGTCTAGTCAACTGAGACACCAGACAGGAAGAACCCGGACCCGGCGGCCTGTGCCACGGTATGGCTAGCATGGGTCCCAGAAAGCATACCGAGGGAAGCAAGAAGGGTTCCAAGGTGTGGCCAAGTCAGCGGCGACACCAAGTGCCGGCTCTGCTGAAGTGGCAGGGAAGCTGCATGCCCCAACCACGAACTCCGGCGGGGTGCGGGGTATTTACGTCCCGGACCCAATCCCAGGCACAAAGAAGGGAAGGCCATCGAACTAGGGCTAGGAGGCCCGGAAGGGTGCCCATGAAAATCCTGTGACTGCTGGACTGTAGTATGTGCGTGGGATAGAGAGCAGAGGCCCAAGAGGAACCTGAGAGGGGGTGCTGCTGACGAGCCGTCCCAGCTGCTAATCTGTGACCAGAACCGCTAGTGAAATGACTGTCTACTGTAAGAACTGTGGAGCAGAAAGTAAAACCCGGTAAAAGCTCAGATCTGTGTGTGGCTCTTAATTGCATGCCCGGGGCGGGGCTGATTGCCACCGTGAGCTGGCAGCCGGAGGCTGCTTAAGAGTATTGACAATTTTCTTTAGTTCCATCTGTACCATCTACATGGAAGCCCTGGGAACTAGCATTACCCGTGGAGGGAGCATCATCCTGGCTGCAACTCCCATCATCCCCCGAGGACCCAACTGCATTGGTTGCTACAGCTGGACACAGACCATGGGTGGTGTCACAACTATCTACTAAAAACTTTACTCCCCTTTCATTTTCCCCTTTTATTGATTCGCCTGGGACTATATAGCCGGGTCGCGTCACCATGACATCCCACAGCCCCAGACAACGATGAGAGGGCCCGGTACCGAGTACCCCATGGTCTTGGTGGGCGACTCATATGTGCCTCTGTATCAAGCTGTAGAATGCTTAAAGTGTATTGCATGAACCCTTTGTACCCCTGCTTGTCTTTGAGAAAAAAGAAGTTTGTTTTTATGAACTTGACTGGCTTCCTCGTTCTGGAGACAAAGGTGTCTGACGCCGCTCAGAGCCCAACCAGCCCAAATATGAAAGTTCTCTCAATAGTAGAGATGAGCGTAGTTCGATTCGAAATGTTCGCCAATTTCAAATTCGACCTGTTTCGGGAGGTGTTCGAGTCATTCGACGAATGCGAAAAATTTGCTTCAAATTCGTCAGTTTGACGTTATGTTCGATAACGCTTCATTCACCAAAAGCGTAACTGGATTTTCACAGTAATACTGTTATTAAATGTTAATATACAGTTTCAGTGTATAGTGGGTGAGGGGGAATAGATCTGTGCTGAAATAATGCCGATCTCCATTTTATTTTCTTTCCCACATTTACAGTGGGGTGGTGCAGTCTATCAGCCTATCAGCACACACACACAGCAAAGTGCATTTTTTGCACACAAGCAAGGGCATGTGTCATTGGCTGTGTATGTCACATGTCCTTGCGCTATAAGACCCAGCCATTTTCCCCATCGCCACCATTTTCTCACTGCTGCAGCTCTGTGTCAGACGGCACCGCTGCTGCTGTGGGCGCTATACAGTATTACAGTGTCAGTTAGTTAGCCAGATAGCGAGCAAATTTCAAGTTAGATGGAGAGATAGTTTAGGGAGTAGGTACTAGTTTTAATATCAGCCCTTTTGAGGGCTAGTTCATAGAAATAGGGACAAGTTGTAATATCAGCCCTTTT